>OX422221.1:23201916-23566916 GCA_949130495.1 Sambucus nigra
AGAAGATGATATATGTATGATTTTTGGGATTTTGGTTTTTGAGGAAAGTAGCCATTTTTGTGGCTTCTGATAGGCCGAATCGATTCGGAATGTTGCAAGTGCCCAGGTCTGAGTGACCGAATCAATTCGGACCCTAGACGAATCGATTGGGCTTGAGACAAAATCTCAGGTCCTTTGACCGAATTGATTCGCATTTGGGGCGAATCGATTCGTTTTGTGGGCCGAATCGATTCGGGCTGGACCGAATCGATTCGGAAACAGGGCAGTTTTGGGGATGTTTTTCTAGGGTGAATTTCCTTCCATTTCGTTCAGGTTTATCGATTGGGGACCCTTATCTAAGTTATGTGTAGTATGTTTTGAAGATTTTTAGGGAGTTTTACCTAAGAGAAATTATGAAGGTTGTATCGATTGATTTCGAGAGAGTACGAACTTAAGTTATCGTATTGGCAAAGTGGGAAAGCCCACTATCCTTGATATTTCTAATTGGATATAATTGATGGGTCTATAGGAGAGAGGCAAAATGATCTTAGTGAGGTGAAGTTTTGGATTAAATAAAAAATGTGATAACGTTAGGGTTCTTGTGATCGATTGAACCATAAAATAGATAGAGAATAACGAATGTTGATCGATATGCATACGGATATAGAAAATATCCTCTACACTAATTGAATTAGGAGGTTAATCATATAATAGAAGCGTTGGGTGAGCTTCAAGTGAGAAATCTTATCGTATATTTAAAATGGGAATTGTGCGACGGATAGTATATCGCGAGTAATATACTAATGTAAATGAAATTATTTTCATATTCTCATAAGAGCGTAAATAGACTATGTATACCTATAGGGCGTAATTGTGTATACCTTGTGTGATGGGTTGTATATATATATATGATGTGATGGTATATATAACTAGTGTGAATGGTATATATATACTTATTGTGGTAAATAGAGTATGTATATCACTATGGTGGAATTATATATACCTTGTGTGATGGTTTGTATATGTATGATGTGATTGCATATATATCTAGTGTGATTGATATGTATGTATGTATGTATATATATATATATATATATATATATATATATATATATATATTGTTGATACCAAAATTAATATGCTGATGTGGACGAATAATATGAAGACACGTGTCAATCTACGTGGCACAATAGCAGCGAGGAAGATCATTTCCCGACCAACCATGCTTCTTTCCGAGCAACGAGAATACGTCGAGGAACTCTATCACACCGAGGAACTCTAACGCACCGAGGAATTCTATAGCACCGAGGTACTCTAATGTTCCGAGGAACTCCTGATCAGCGAACAGCTATGGCGGTCCGAGCTGCATCTCGGTCGTATCGTTAATTGCCAGATAATCAACAGTTCAGATATTCATTGAATGCTTATATTCTTGGCACGCACTCTGCATTAAATGTATTACCCTTTCATATGTATGTCATTTAATGTATCGAACCTTTCATGTACAGCCTCAAGGCTATAAATACCTTGTATCATCCTCATTCAAGGGGACGGGAATTTCTTGAGAGAATTTGTAATCAAGAATTCCACAAACACTCAGCAATAACATAACAGTGGACGTAGGCTTTATTCCTAGCCGAACCACTTTAAAAATCTTTGTCTTATTTATTTATCTGTGATTGAAGAATTAGAGCAATCTAGTTTTTTACATCAACAGATTGGCGCCGTCTGTGGGAAGCGACTGTTGCAATCGTTTTTCACCAAAAATCATTTGTTATCAATGGCAGATAATCCCGAATCCAGTAATCGAAATGTTAGAAATACTGGAAATCTTCCAAATCCATCTGCATCCCCAGATCTGGCTGGAATTATGACGAATCTGGCTCAAGGACAAACCGCCATGCAAGAATCTATGAGGCAACTCATTCAAACTCTTCAGGGCGGTGCACCTACCTATTCAGGGCAAAGGATTGATCATAGGCAATCGCAATCTAGACGTACCGGGTCATATCGCAATGAGGAGTCTAATGATTCTTCTTATCAACCTGGGCGAACTTCATCGATACGGGCTACGGATACAGATCAACGTATCACTCATTCTCCGGAGAGAACTAGCGCTTTGGAAAGATTAAGCAGGGTGTCTCCTTTCAGTCGGTTAGGACCAAGGAGGAACATGAGTCCACCTAGGGCTCCATCAAGAAGTTTTCGACCACCACCAGGTTTGAGAGAAGGATCTGCACAATCGCGACCAACTACTCGTCGAGATAAATCTCAGGAAGCTACGTCAGAGCAATCAGTTGCTCGGACTAAGCGGCCCGAGGAAGGGAATGAAGCATGGAAAGGTTCCATTCAACGGTTGGAAGATAGATTGGGAGAAATGGCTAAGGCAAGGAACCCCTTACAGAGAACTTTTGTTCAAGGAACACCTTTTCTGCAAGCCATTGTGGATTTCCCTACACCGTCAAAATTCAAAGCACCCGTAGTGACCCCCAAGTACGATGGAAAGACAGATCCCGTACTTCATATAGAATAATACCAAGCTGCTGCAGATATCTACGCTGTCCCTGACGAGATGAGGTGTAGAGCATTCTCAGGAACTCTTACCGGATCTGCACAGATATGGTATAATAATCTTCCTCGGGGTAAGATTTCAACCTTTGTTCAGTTAGCCGAATTGTTTATTGGCAATTTTTGTTTTGGAGCAAAGCCGGTAAAGCGAGTAGCACACTTGCTAAGTGTTAGACAAAAATCAGGTGAAAGTACTAGAGATTACATAACTCGTTTCAATAACGAGAAGTTGGAAGTCATAGATTATGAAGAAAAGACAGCAATCACTGCTCTGATGAGTGGTTTGCTGCCTAACAAGCTGTACTACACTTTGGCCAAAGATCCACCTAAAAATATGTCGGAGTTGATGGCAAAGGCGGCCAAAATCATGAATGCCGAGGAGGCTATGGCTGCGAAGAAGAATATGGACAAAGAAGTTAAAGTTGAGGTCGACAATTCTAAGAAGAAAGATCAGAAAGGTAATGGTGGTGATAAACATTCCAGGAATAACAGGATGAAGTTGGAAGTCCTAAAGAAGTATGATAATTATACTCCATTGAAAATGGGTATTAATCATGTTTTGGAAGAAATCAGGAATAACGAGGAAATCAAATGGCCAGAGAAACTGAAGACAAATCCCGACCTGAGGAATAAAGACAAATATTGCGAGTTTCACAAAGATCATGGCCATATGACCAAAAATTGTATAGCCCTTCAGAACGAGATTGAAACACTCATCCGAAGAGGAAAATTATCAAAGTATGTAGATCGCAGAGGTGAAAGGAAGAATGATGATAGAACTAGAGAGAGATCTAGATCTCCTCGTCGTGCAGAGGATAAAAAGAAGAGGGACCATGAAGAGGATCCAGATGATGACCCCGATCTTCCCAAGAAACCAAGGAAACCTGAACGAGAGGTATTTTCCATACGTTTTGGATCACTTGATTGTAATGTTATTACAGGAGGAGATGCAGGAGGAGGAGACCTTACTGCAGAAAGAAAAGCTTACCTCGGAGAGGCTCAAGCTTGTTCATACATTCAGCGAATAAACCTGGCCGAGGATGATCGTCCGAGGAAGGTAAACAAAGAGAAGCTAGTGATTGGTTTTTCAAAAAACGACCTGGCAGGTGTTCTTTACCCTCATGATGATCCTTTGGTGATCAAAATGAGGATGAAGGATGTGATCATTTCAAGGGTGTTAGTAGACAATGGTAGTTCGGCAGACATCATGTACTATTCATGCTTTGATAGCTTGAATTTAAAATTATCTCAATTGGAACCTTATCACAGACCCCTTCTGGGTTTTGCTGGCGAGAAAGTTTTTCCACTTGGGACGATCAAGTTGGATATACTCATTGGAACTTGGCCTGCTTGTCGAACAGAAAGAATACGCTTCTTTGTGATGGATAAGAATGTGCAGTCCGCCTACAACATCATCATGGGAAGAGTTGGATTGAAGAAGTTCGAAGCAGTTCCATCTACAGTACATCAATGTTTGAAATTCCCAACGAATTTTGGAGTAGGAATTATGAAAGGTGATCAAAAAGTAGCTCGGGAATGCTATTATTCGTCTGCCGAGCAAGAAGAACTTGAAGAATCAAGGAAAAAGACTACTACTTATCAAGTGGAGGAGAGCACAGAAATTGAAACTCTTGACCCTAGGGATGAATCTCAACTCGTAAAAGGGCAGGTTGTGGAATCTACAGAAATTGTTATCCTGGACGACGAGCATCCTGAACGAGTAACTCAGATAGGATCGTCGTTGGATGTTTCAATAAAACAAGATTTGATAACTTTCTTGAGAAATAGGAAGAATACTTTTGCTTTGAGTCATGAAGACATGCCAGGTATAGATCCAAACTTTTTATGTCATGAGCTCAACGTGAATAAGGAGATCAAGCCTGTGAAGCAAAGAAGAAGAGTGTTTAGTCCCGAGAAGAACCAGGCCATATAAGAGGAGGTCGAGAAACTCCAGAAAGCCCAATTCATTGAAGATGTGAAATATCCAGATTGGTTGGCAAATGTGGTGATGGTAAAGAAGAAGAACAACAAATGGAGAATGTGTGTTGATTTTACCGATCTCAACAAGGCATGTCCAAAAGATCATTTTCCATTGCCCAGAATTGATCAACTAGTGGATGCTACCTCGGGACACGAGCTACTCAGCTTCATGGATGCTTATTCTGGCTACAACCAGATCAAAATGAAACATGAAGACAGGGAAAGTACTTCTTTTATTACCCCAAGGGGAACTTATTGTTATAATGTTATGCCTTTTGGTTTAAAAAATGCAGGTGCAACATATCAGCGGTTGATGAACAAGGTTTTCACCGAACAAATCAGCCGCAATATGGAGGTCTATGTCGACGACATGCTCACCAAAAGCAAGAGAGCTGCAGATCATTTGGTTGACTTGAGTCAAACTTTTGATCAACTGGATAAATACCAGATGAAGCTCAACCCGACGAAGTGTACCTTTGGAGTACGAGAAGGAATGTTCCTCGGATACATCGTCAACCAGCGAGGTATTGAGGCAAATCCAGAAAAGATCAAGGCTCTTTTAGGGCTGCGATCTCCGACGACGAAGAAAGAAGTGCAGAGTCTTACCGGACGGGTTGCAGCACTCAACAGATTTGTATCCCGAGCAACTGATAAATGCCTCCCATTCTTCAAAACACTGCGAAAAAGTTTTGAGTGGACGTAGGCTTTATTCCTAGCCGAACCACTTTAAAAATCTTTGTCTTATTTATTTATATGTACTTGTATTTGGCAGTATCAGAAAATGCAGTTAGCTCGGCATTGATCAGATTGGAGAATGGAGTCCAGAAGCCAATTTATTACACAAGCAAGGCCTTCCGAGGTGCGGAAATCAGATACCCAAAGCTGGAAAAATTGGCACTGGAATTAATTGAAGCAAGTAGAAGAATGAGGCCATACTTCCAGGCCCATACCATCATTGTGTATACCGACATGCCGTTAAGACAAGCCCTTCACAAGCCAGAAAAATCAGGAAGATTGATGTACTGGGCAATAGAGCTCGGTGAATATGATATTGTGTATGAACCCAGATCATCGTTGAAGGGGCAAGCTGTGGCAGATTTTATAGCAAAGTTCACATACCCTGATACCCCCGAGGAGCAAAAGGTGCTTGCTGACCTACCTCTGGACGATACAGGATCAACAGACACAGATCCAGACTAACCAAGGTTGGTAAAAGGACTTGTGGATGTAGAAAAATCATCATATTCAAACCCCGACCAACTCCGGTTGGAAGAAGGGCGCGAACAAATGACCAACGAGGAACGAAGGATACCCGGGGATGATGAAAGAAAACAGATGATATTTCATCGAGGAACTCTAACAGATAAGAAATTTGAAGACAGGTTACATACATGGAGATTATATGTAGATGGATCATCTTGCATGGCTGGTTGTGGAGCAGGGATTGTTTTAAACTCTCCAGACGATATTGACATGGAGTATGCCTTGAGATTCCAATTCAAAGCTTCCAATAATGAGGCTGAATATGAGGCTATGATAGCAGGTTTTCATTTGGCGAAAGTTATGGAGGCACGACAAGTAATTGTTTTCAGTGATTCTCAATTAATTGTGAATCAAATGATGGGAATATATGCAGTGAAGGGAGAGTTAATGGTGAAGTACCATGCAAAAGTGATGGAGTTATTAACAGAATTTGATGCTATTCAATTGGTAAGGATACCGAGAATGGAGAATGCTAGAGCAGACGCATTGGCCCGACTAGCGTCAGCTACGCGCACCGAGCTGCGAAGAACGATACCAATTGAAGTATTAGAAAGTCGGAGCATAGAAGATCTGACGGTGAAGATTATTACCCTTGATTTAGGACCATCTTGGATGGATCCTATCAGAGCATACATTGAAGAAGGAGAAGTGCCGGAGGACAAACTAGCTGCCAAGAAATTGAAATATAAAGTTGCTCGGTATGTGTTAACTAATGGTGTTTTGTATAGACGAGGAATTATGGCAGGTTTGCAGAGATGTGTGCATCCATCAGAAGTCAAAGAATTGATTGAAGAAATTCATGAAGGATCTTGTGGAGCTCATGTAGCAGGTCGGACACTTTTGCAAAGGGTAATGACACAGGGATACTATTGGCCGACGATGAGGGCTGATTGTATAGCCTATGCTAAGAAGTGTGACAAATGCCAACGTTTTTCCTCCATCCGAAGAACTCCACAGGCATTGTTGACACCCATAACATCACCTTGGCCATTTGCCATGTGGGGAATTGATCTGGTTGGACCACTGCCGACGACCCGAGGAAGGTTCAAGTATCTCGTCGTGGAAGTAGACTATTTTACTAAGTGGGTGGAAGCTGAACCACTAATTGATATGACGTACGAGAAGGTGTATCAGTTCATATGGAAGAGTATCATTTGTCGATATGGTCTCCCCCACGCTTTCATCACAGACCATGGAACGCAATTTGATAATGACGAATTTGCTGCCTATTGTCATCAGTCGAACGTCTTGAAGTTTCATTCAGCACCAGGCCATCCCCAAAGCAATGGACAGACTGAGGTGACGAACAGAACATTACTAAATGGGTTGAAGAAGAGGTTAAGTGAGGCTAAAGCAAATTGGATTAATGAGCTACATTCAGTTTTGTGGGCTTACCGAACAACTCCCCGAGCAGCAACAGGAGAATCACCATATATGCTAGCATTTGGAAGTGAGGCTGTGATACCTGCCGAGTTGGGCCTACCAACACACAGGGTGTTAAATTTCAATTCTCCGATCAGTGATTTGATGAGAAGACTGGATTTGGATATGCTCGAAGAAGTCAGAGAAGAGGCAGCCATTAGGAATGCCGCTTATCAACAACGAACAGCTCTGTTTTACAACAAAAGGGTAAAGAAATGTGATCTAAAAAAAGGGGATTATGTGCTAAAGAAGGTCATTCAGAAGCAGAATAAACTGGAAGCAAACTGGCATGGACCTTACCAAGTTACAGAGGTTGTTCGACCAGGAACTTACAGAATAGCAACTCTAGAAGGAGAGGAATTTAAGAACGCATGGAATGCTGAACACCTGCGCAAGTATTATCAGTAATGTCAAATGTAAAGCATTTCTTTCATTATGAATAAAACGAGGATGTTTCGCCATTTTCTTTCTGGTTGAAAGTTTTTTGGGGAATACTAGTGTAATACACTACACAACAAAAGTGCTATAAGTAGCCAACCTCCTTTGGTTAGGAGGACAGCTCTACGGAGCAAAAGTGCTATAAGTAGCCAACCTCCTTTGGTTAGGAGGACAGCTCTATGGAGCAAAAGTACTATAAGTAGCCAACCTCAGCTCTACGGAGCAAAAGTGCTATAAGTAGCCAACCTCCTTTGGTTAGGAGGACAGCTCTACGGAGCAAAAGTGCTATAAGTAGCCAACCACAGCTCTACGGAGCAAAAGTGCTATAAGTAGCCAACCTCCTTTGGTTAGGAGGACAGCTCTACGGAGCAAAAGTGCTATAAGTAGCCAACCTCCTTTGGTTAGGAGGACATGTTCTAAGGAGCCAAAATATGCTCTAAAGAGCCAAAAGCTTTAAGGAGCCAAAAAGTGTACACCAGCATCAATTACGGTTGGTAAGATAAAAATATACTCTCATATTACAACTTATGTTGGTCGGGAGGTAATATTATTACAAAGAGTTCTTTGAAGAACAAAATATTCAAAAAATACACCAAGTATAGTTGGTCGGGGATAAAAACCCAATAACTGTAATTGGTTGGCGAGGACAAATTATTGATCTTAGTTGGTCGGACGCATTTTTATAATTGAACCAAGTATAGCTGATCGGGGATAAAAACCCATCAACTGTAATTGGTCGACAAACATTATTCACCCACCTTGGTTGGTTGGAAACAGTTTGAACATTTTTACTCATTACTTTATTATTAAGTGATCGAGAAACATTACTAATACTTGTAACTTTTTATTAAGTTGCTTAATGAACAATATTATTGTTATCTTTTTAACAGATACATATGTACAAATATAAAAGTGTGTGATAAACACAAGACAATAGCAAAATTGGCAAACAGAAAATGAAATTCTTTCATTAAATTTAAGATTACAGGATACAAGAATGTATTAAATTGTTACATGGATATTACTATTCTATTGGTTTTTTGCCCTGTGCTTTAGAAACAGGTTCCTCGCCGGCAGGAGGGTCTTCTAGGCAAAGGGGAGAATTGATGAAATTAACATCTCTGAGCATTCTGACGTTCATAACAGAAGGTGTATCCAAAAGATGCTCAGGACGAGATAATTCAACTTGGGAGTGAAGGCTATAATCACCAAGATATTTTGAAATTAGACTGCGAGGAATGGAACGAGCTGGGATCCATGCCATATCCAATTTGAAAGGTGGTACAGGCAAGTCTAATAATGATGGAGCATGATAGTCCCATAAAAAATGCCCTTGCTCCAACTTTAACACACCCAATGCATTTAACCATCCTTGCTTGTAACCTTCATTGTTAGCATGTTCAATGCGAGCATCCAGATGAATGAGAGCTTCATTATATCCTGCCATCCAGAATTCCCTTGGCTGTTTATGGAATTGGAAGGTTAATCTATCCAATTGTTCATGAAGGCTTTTGGCAAAGAGATCCTTGTTATGCAAGGCAGATTTCGTCGAGGCCAGCTGATCTTCCAGAGACAGATTTTTATTGGACATTTCAGTCAAAGCACGGTCTTTTACTTTCAACTGGAATGCTTGAGTTTCCAGAGTAGACTGAGTGCGAGCCTCTTCAACATTTTGGCTGAGGACTCTTCCTCGCCCCCGAGAACCTCTTCCTCGTCCCCGAGCAGTTCCAGAAATGGCAGATCTTCTTAAGTCCTCCAGCTCTTGCCTTAGTTTGGCGTTTTCGACCTCTAAGAAAGAGAAGCCTTCATCAGTAACTGGTATTAATGCAGTAGAAGATGAAGCAGCAGATTCAAATTGAGCCAATTTTTTCTGCAAATTATTATTTTCTTGTTCCAAGATCTCGGCAATTTGTCTGCAGGCTTCAACTTCACCTTTTAGGGTCCTTTCCCTAATATCATATGCAGCAATGATTTGGCCTGTTTCAGAAGAAAGTTGTTGGTATCTATTTTCATAATCTTTGTGTAGCAAAGCCATTGATTCATTGTGCTGACCTTGGAGATCCTCTATGGAACCATGAAGTTCCTCGATCAGTTCATAATACGCCACATTATTGGCCACAGCTCGGTCGAGTAAATCTTTCAAGTACCGATAAGCCTCAATAGCCTGCTCTGAAGCACCATGACCAAGGATATCAGCAATTTCCGATGTACTAAGGTCTGTATGACCAGCCTTATAGTATTGATGACATTGCTGCATCAGCTCGGTATCATGTGAAGAGATCAATTCCATTCTAGCAACAAACTAAGGACGAGAAAAAGACAACAATCAACAAAAACAAGTTATCAACAACAGAGATGAGCAAAGATATGTTTTATTAGATCATCAAAAAGTTACATTGTTCGATTACAAGGAAATACAGAAATGCTACCGAACAACTTCACACCTTTTCCTTGTCTCCCAAGACTTTCTCGGGAGGCTGGGACGAGGAGCTCGGTTGCTCGGTGGTAACAACAGCTTGATCGGTAGGAATCTTCTCGGGAGGAGGAGGCATGGAAGAAACGTCCTCGGTGGCAGAGGGTTGAGAGGCAGAAACTTGATCGCCCATAGCCATAGAAGACTCATCTGAGGCAGGTTCATCTTCTTCTTCTTCCACAATTGGTGGAGGAGGACCAGGGAGATGCTGTTGGAATAGCTCAGAATCGTCTTGGACCTTTAGCTCTTGCAGAGCAGCTACCCAACCATCATGGAAGTATTTCAACTCCCCATATTGAACTTGGGATGTCATTGCAGCTATCCCTCTCTCCCATCCTTTTTCCCAACCAACACTGAAATGTTTCTTGATTGCAACTTTTCTCCTCGACTTCTCCGAGGAGAGCTTCACCTCCAATTCCTCTTTCTTAACCTTGATATCTCGCAGAGTAGATAATTCTTCCTCTGCCTTTTTCAACTTATCATCAGAATCCTGATGTTTAACCTCCAAAACTTTAACTTTCTCCTCCAAGTTCTTGGAGGTTTCGGCCATTTTCGCCTTCTCAGCCTCAGCCACAGCCAACTTTTTCTCCCAAACAGTTTTCTCCTCGATGTACTGTTGGCGAGATTCCTTCACAGATTGGGCTAAACCCAACAAAGCCTCGTCAACATCGGACGAGGAACTGGAAGCTTTAATAACTTGATCTTTCTTCACGATGGTATTGAAGCAGTTCACCAGCTGAAAGATAAGAAAAACAATAAAGTCAACACAAATACAAGAATTCAAGAAAAAGAAAGAAAGACCAAAGGAGTGAGAAATTTACTGAAGAAAGATGACGAGCAGCTAGGGATGTCAGTGTATCCCTAGGAATTTTTTCATCAACCCCGAGAACCTCGGGTATAACTGAGCTCATTGAAGAACTCGGAAGAATGATGTTTGAAACACTACTACCACCAGCGGGTAGAGAAGATGCAGTTCCGGCAAGATTAACTGAGGATGATTTCCTCAATCTCTTCAAAGGAGGGTCAGCACCATCAACCAAGGAAGAAGCCTTGGTCGGAGAGATTGTAATTACATCAGCAGGAGCATTTTTCTTGCTCGGGGCCACTGGGGGCTTCTCGGCAGCTTTGGAGGACCCAGCATCTACTTTTTTAGTCCCCGCTGGGACATCAATTTTGCCTTTCTGGGCTCCAACAGCAGAAGAAATTTCACCAAATAGAGCAGGAGGAGCTCTTTTCTTGCCCATTCTCTGAGATAGGGGGATATGAGAATCTGAAGATGAACTTTCTGGTGTTGAAGCTGGTTCAACAGGGCGAGCAGTATAAGAGGTTGTGTAACTCTTATACTGTAGTAAATATGAAGCAGATCTAATATGCTCGTCAGCAATGGTCTTATGCAAATTCCAGATAAGTTTCAAATGCTTGATATTCACTTCTGACTCTTTTGGAGTTTTTCTTTTGCTATCAACTGCAAATAAATACATAATGGAATATCAGTCATACATTTTGTCAAACATGATGAAAGCATAATTTCATAAGTAAAATAAAATGAAAAATAAACCTATCCCATTGCCGTATGGGGGGCATCTGGGACCGTTGTATACTTCATTCCCAGATAAAGGCGCATGTTGCCAATTTTTTATGACCAACCCATGCTCAAAATAATCCCTATTTGAGTCAGGGAGATTAACTACAAGAGACCTATTCAAATACCTAGTTTTTAAATAATAAATATTATCTAGAACAGCCCATTTATAACAAAACATAATTTTAGGGATCCCAATACGAGTCCCATGAGTTAGATTTAATTTGTGCACCCCGTTAATTATTCTCCATGAATTGGGGGCTATTTTTGCAGGAACAAGATCAAAATATTGACAAAACTCAAGACATAATGGGTTTGGTGGAAAGGAAAAACCGCATTCAGCAACAAAAAGACTGGGAAACCAATGTCCCTCAGCCAATCGAAAGTAATCTAAAGGCTCAGAAAGAACCTCTAGAGTTACCCACGAAGGAATGGAAAAATCAGAACGGAATTTCTCAATAGACTCCACAATATAAACCATATTGAATAAAAGAGATACAGAAGAAAGAAAGAAGATCTTACAGAAAGAAAGGAGATGTGTTGACAACGAACGGAAACAAGGATGAACGCACAAGAGAAGAAGAGAATAGAAAGCTTGAATGCAGAAAATGAAAAACGTAGACGACGGTATGGTTACCAAAGAAGTTTAAATACTTTGCATTGGGAAGCGGCGAAAGAAATGATTACCAAAAAGAAACTACTAAACTTCCGGCGGCTAAGAGGACAAAATTTGCACGAAGATCGAAGCGCTTATAAAAAAGGCGGAAACTGCGAAATAAGAAGGAAATTTGAATACAATGTTCCTGAAACCCAGGAAGGACATCTAATATTGCCATATACCGAGAAAGAATGTTCCATACTCCTCAAAGTTCGAAATATGAAACATTGGGGGCTTCTGTTGATACCAAAATTAATATGCTGATGTGGACGAATAATATGAAGACACGTGTCAATCTACGTGGCACAATAGCAGCGAGGAAGATCATTTCCCGACCAACCATGCTTCTTTCCGAGCAACGAGAATACGTCGAGGAACTCTATCACACCGAGGAACTCTAACGCACCGAGGAATTCTATAGCACCGAGGTACTCTAATGTTCTGAGGAACTCCTGATCAGCGAACAGCTATGGCGGTCCGATCTGCATCTCGGTCGTATCGTTAATTGCCAGATAATCAACAGTTCAGATATTCATTGAATGCTTATATTCTTGGCACGCACTCTGCATTAAATGTATTACCCTTTCATATGTATGTCATTTAATGTATCGAACCTTTCATGTACAGCCTCAAGGCTATAAATACCTTGTATCATCCTCATTCAAGGGGACGGGAATTTCTTGAGAGAATTTGTAATCAAGAATTCCACAAACACTCAGCAATAACATAACAGTGGACGTAGGCTTTATTCCTAGCCGAACCACTTTAAAAATCTTTGTCTTATATATTTATCTGTGATTGAAGAATTAGAGCAATCTAGTTTTTTACATCAACATATATATATATATATATATATATATATATATATATATATATATTGTGTGGGCATACCCTCCAGTGCTATCATGGGAAGTTGCGCGTTATGGGTGAGGCCCCTGGCTTGAGGAGCAGGGTGCGTATAGTCCCCAGGTCATAGTCATCCCTTATTTATTGTGTGATTTTATTTTGGGTGAGAAGTCTTGGGTATGATTCGTTCTCACTTTCAGTTTCAGAACTATGACCGCTTCCCCTACGTTGTGATTTGTTTTTATTACCATGGCGGTGTGATAATAGTCCGATATATGGTAACCATGGATAACGTGAGTAATTCTTGGAAGATGATAGCATTGTGAAGTATTTTGTATATCCTTAAGTGATTGGATCGCGGATATTTATATGTACGCTAAGTGTGTTATGTGTACTTAATTGATTGGATTGAATGATTGTGCTTGGTAACTAGTAATGTTATAGACCCTAAATGCTTCAGAGCATTATCTTAGTTATTGCTCTTTATATGTATTCATAGTTATGTGTGGGATACCGGGGGCGTAATGGATATCAACGACCAATATTGTCAAGGAGTAGTGTAATGGGGGGTTCCTTATTTGGATTTCGCTTTGCGAGAAGTCCCACTCACGAAACACAGTGCAATATTAGGAGTGGAGAGAAGTTTAGTCTTTCGTACTCAGATTTATAAGTTAGTGGATTAATGAGTTATGGGTAACAAATGGTTGGATTATTGTATTTATATAGCTATCATTATGTGCATCATGAACTTAGTGAATTATTAAATCTCGACAATCAACAGTGTCGAGGAGTAGTGTAATGGGGGGTTCCTTGTTTGGATTTCGCTTTGCGAGACGTCCCACGCACAAATCGCAGTGCACTGTTGAGAGATGGGAATAGTTTCATCTTATATAGGTTAATTGAATAATTTGGGGTTATATGCATCATGCATTGAGGGCATAATGAATCTCGATAATCAATACTATCAAGGAATAGTGTAACGGGGGGGGGGGGGGTCCTTATTTGGATTTCGCTTTATGAGACGTCCCACACACAAAACGCAGTACAGTATTGAGATTTGAGAGAAGTTTAGTCCTTAGCATTTAGATGCTATTAACTCATGTAGATAATAAGTAGACTCTGCTAAATTCTAGTAAGAGAATATGTTTACATATATGTATATTTATATGCAAAGTTAAGTTGAGACACATATTTGGGTTTAATGAGAATAGGTAGCTGAGGATCATGTGCATACGTTTAGGTACGCGCTTTAGTTGAGGGGTGAGTTGGATTTTCTAGAGAGTGCGACTCCACCTTTATCATGTCATAATTCATTTATAATTATTATGCATTTTAATGCACTTGCTATAAATGTTTTCACACCTCGGGCTCCGACCCGTTTATATTTATATCTTGCTATATATTGTATTATATTTTAGGTGTCCCGCTGCAAGGATACCTATGATGCTCATCTATCCAGTGTATTAGCGGAGCTGCAATAGTGCAGAGTGTTGCGAGATTTTGTTATAGACGATTCCTATCTTTGTTGTATCAAGATTAGGATTCAGTTGTACATCGGGTTTATACCTAAGTGTTGTAGATGTAGCATTTTTTTATTCGTTCATAGTTATTGTATTGTCTGTGACCCGACAACTTATTCGGGTATTTTTATCTTGTGAATTTATGTTGTAATTCATAAATTATTCTTCTAATTATCATCGTGAGCATATGTATCTTGTTTAGTTGTTTATGTTGTTGGTTGGTTATTGCATCGTATGTTTTAAAAAGTTTTTTTTGGAACCCTCTTTTTGTAGTAATGGGTAGTTAGCCGTGTTTAGTTTTGGTATCGATAGTTGATGCTGAGAATGATCCACTTTTGATTCCTGATTACTTTAGTATAGGGTTGGCCACCCGTTATTATTTTAAGAGGGGTGTTACAGAATGTTTGGAGATTAAACCTGATTCGGCTTTTAGTTGATGTTATCGAAATAACAATTTTTCAGGAACCAAGTAGGCTCGCAGATGGAACAGAAAAGGACTATGTTAAAGATTTAACTTTTAGAGCTCTTTTTGTTACTTTATGTAAAATATTTCACTTATCAGATTGATCATGTAATTGGTTTTAAATTTTTTCTTGAGTTGTAACTCGTTGTTACTTATATGAAGTTTCCTTTTAGAAAGCTCTGATGACATGATTCCTTCATTTTCAGTAGTTTATGATTCATAACCTTGTGATCGTATTTCCGTTGCATTCATTCTAAGAAATATTTTTAAACAAGAATATTTGTTTCCTTAGTGGTATGTTAAGATACTCATTCCCTACTAATTTTGGGTTAGGGTCGTGACAATTAAACTCATCATTGTAACCCTAAACATCAATTAAACTTCTCCAATTCATTTTTTTTCCATATCAGTACTTGACGTTCCGAACTCAGAACTAAATAGGCCTCTTTTAACCTTATTATTATATTTAATCACAAGTTCCTCAACAAAAGGTTAATTTAAAGCTCATCATTCGCATCCTTACCTACAGTCTTTACATCTTACAAATAAACCTCTTCAGAGGTAGCATTACCCTCAGGATTAGCAGCCTTTACTACCCATTGTTGGGAGGTTTATCCTCGGTTGTCGACGTGTTACTATTATGAATATTGTCATGGTATAACACCTTTCATTACTCCTTTGCATGACTTTTTCGCAAATAATGAATACAATATTCAGGAATATTTTCATAGGATAATTTTTGCCCGAATACAAAATATCCACAACCAATCCCCATGCTAGAAGAAAGAGCTTTTAGACATCCAACAACGATTCAAACACATGCAAGATTTTGATGAGACCCATAGTTGTATTGAGTTTAAATGGTTTACCAATTATCTAAGACAATGAAAATAGGAATTCTTTTTTTCTTTTATGGTTCTTTTATGTGACACCCCGCCTATTAAAATACCAGGTGACCAGCCATCCCTTTATCAAAATAAAATGTTGGTCTCATATGGCTCATTATAAACATCACTGTCGAAAATATTTTAAAAGTTACTAACCACCTATTAATTAAATAGACCGGTGCCAAATTTCATCTTTCATTAATTAACAACATGCAGAAATAAAATACTAATCAAACCATCCACACGAATAAATCTGAAATCAACACAGGACAAATATATAAATAAATTAGACCGAATAAACCATCGGTTCTCAATAATAGAATTCAATAATAAAATTGAAATAATAAATTGGATACACAAGGTCTAATGGATAAACTGAAGTGCTAAATCTGAGGGGGACATGCACTACTGCAAAAATGGTCATTTATGTCAGTTTAAAAATTGGCATTATGTCAGAAAAATGTAAATTGACATAAATGATATTTATTTATGTCAATTTGGCTTTAAAGGTATATTTCTATTTCAATTTAAGTAAAATTGAGATAAAAAACGAACCATTTATCTCATTATATATAAATGACATAAATATAATGCTAATTATTTTTGCTTTGAGTCAAAACTGAGATAAATGGAAAAAAGAAGGCGGGGCTATTTTTTTACTCCCGCTCCAAAATTTTGCTCCTCAAAATCTTTCCTGGCTCTCTCACACTTCTATGGACACGCACATTTCTCTCTCTCTCTCTCTATCTCTATCTCTATCTCTATCTCTCTGTCGCTCTCTTACAGAGATCTCTGTCTCTCGTTCCACCTCCGGCGCCGGCAAGCTTGCATCACGCAGGTACTGTTTATTTCTAAGGTTTTCGAGATTGAGTTATAATTCATGTTCGATTTGTTCTTGATTTTGTTTTTATTTTGGATTTGAATTCATGTATGTACACGGATTGGTTTCTTTCATTTAGGTTGCAAATGCTATTTTGGGTATCTTCTACTCCCGGTTTCGATTGTGTTATTATGTTGTTGGATTTTAGGTTTCAAATTAGATTTGTACAAGATGGTTGTTCCTCATAGATTACTAGAATTGCTAGGTCTATTTTCCATTTGTTTAATTCCATGAAAATAATTAGTAACATTTATTTTGTTCGGATATTTTATGGTGTATATTCTTCCAACTTCATGATGAATCGGGACTAATTTTAGTTTTGACGTTTATATAAAAAATCACGGAATTTAGTTTTATTGATAATATAGGAAGGCATAGAAAATTAATAGTTTCTAGTGTTAAAAAATTGATATGTTATGCATCCTGTACAATTTATACAACTAATACACCTAGCACGTACCAATAATTTCGCTATTTCCAACAGTTCGGAGGATGTTATGCTTGATTTCTATTCGTTAAAGTTCAAATCGAGAAATGGGTATGTTGATCCGTAAATTAGTGTGTATATTTGGTCATTTACAGTTTGGGTTAATTTTTTTTATTATGCTTCTTTATTACCCTGTTAACATTTTTCTTTTCATTTTGAGAATTCTAAATTTTGAGTATCGTGAAAGCTCTTTTATTTCTTAGGGGGTATGTCTTGGACTCACAGTATATTACAAAGAACAAATGTCAAACTTAATTCATAAAAAAATGTATTGTTATTAGAAAAGGTTTTCCTTTCTAAGAGTTTGAATTCATCATTGTGACTATTTTAATTTTCTTCTTTTCATGGTTTTATCATATCATATATTGATGCTTTACAGCTTTGATAGATTGCAGGAACTACTCACTCTGGGTACCAACCCTTCCTGAGATTGAAAAGAGCTTCCTAAACATTCTCATGTCACGTATATTACTATAGGAGAAGTATTAAATATGCTCATGTTTAAAATATTAAATTACATTCCTGTTAACTTTAAAGCTATATATTTACTCGATGTTGTTAGGTTAGTGATGTTGCAGCTGATATTGGTAATGGAGTAAACTCCAACCCATTTGGTACTTGGAATGACAAGGTATTGAACATTCAATATGGTGTGTTGGGAATTTGTTAAAGAGTTAGTATGAACTATCAATCACAATAGTTTATTTACTTATATATTTTAATATCCAATGCACTTCCACATATATTCTTAAGAGTGGGGGTGCGCTTTTTCAATGTGTTGATCATAGTGTAGTAGCTAATTGTTCGGTATGCACTTTGTATCAGACATAATGTCAAAACATATAGAACGCTATAGCTCTGTACTTTTACATAACCATCAAGAAATTTGATGTTCGTTCGTAAACCTTTAACTCAATAATCTATAAATCATGACGTTCCAAACTCTCACTGAATCCGTTTTAGTAGAATGTTCCTGATGTGCCCAACACTCTTACTAGAACTGGTGATTCCTCTTAAGCCTTTGCTCAGGCATTGATCTTTATTATCTCAAGGGGGACACAAGGAAGAGGTCCCATGAAATTATTGACAACTTCGCCAATCGCAGTCTTCGTTCCTTGGTCGTTGCACAATAGACGGTACCCGAGAAGAGCAAGGAGAGTGCTGGAGGACCATGGGAGTTTGTTGGTTTATTGACCCTCTTTGACCCTCCAAGGCGTGATAGTGTAGTGACAATCCTTAAATCCCTTGACCTCGGTGTCAATGTTAAGATGATCACCGGTGAACAACTCTCCATTAGCAAAGAGACTGGTCAGAGGCTTGAGATGGGCACCAACATGTACTCCTATTTCTCCCTTCTTGGCCAGAGCATGGACGAGTCCATTGCTTCGATTCCCATTAACGATCTCATTGAGAAGGCTGATGGATTTGCCGGTGTTTTTCTTGAGTATAAATATGAGATTTTGAAGAAGCTGCAAGAGAGGAAGCACATTTGTGGAATGATCGAAGATGGTATGAATGGTGCCCTGGAACTAAAGAGGGCCGATAATGGTATCGCAATGGCCGATCCAACCGATGCATCCAGGAGTACGACTGGCATCGTCTTGATCGATCCAGGGCTCAGTGTGATCATGAGTGCCGTTTTGACAAGTTTAGCCATCTTCTGAGGATGAAGAACTGCACCATCTACCCGATCTCGATCACGATCCGAATCGTGATGGGGTTCATGCTCATCGCTCTCATCTGGAAGTTTGACTTCTCTCCCTTCATGGTCCTCATCATCCATCCTCAATGATGGGACCATCATGATAATTTTTAAAGACAGTCATCCCGTCTCCAGTGCCCTACATGGAAGCTTAAGGAAATTTTTGCCACCAGCATTGTCCTTGGGACCTACCTTGTTGTTGTGAATGTGGTGTTCTTCTGTCTAGCAACCGACACAGAGTTCTTTTTGAATATCATTGTAGTTCGATCAATCAAGAATCACCCAGACGAGCTCACGGTTGATTTATATCTTCAAGTGAGCATTGTGAGCCAATCTCTCATATTTGTGGCCAGGTTTCGCAGTTGGTCATTTGTTGAATGCCCCGATCTATTGCTCGTTACTCCTTTATTTCTAGCCCAGTTTGTGGATACTCTCATTGCTGTTTATGCAAATTGGAGCTTTGTTAGGATCCAAGGCATTGGATGGGGATGGGTCGGGGTAATTTAGGCCTTCAGCATTGGTGGGATGGCCTTCTCTCTACTGAAACTTCAAGTTACAACGAGAAGAACCACGAGTTATCCAGGATTGCAAGGTAAGATGAATCAGTGGTCAAGGTAAATGGATTGGACACTGACACCATCCAACAACACTACACATTGTAAAATTATCAAGGCTGGAAAAATTGGGACTAGTTTGGAATAGATTATTTTTCGGAACTTATGAATTATATAATATATCTCAAATTCAACATTTTTACGTAAAAATAACATACATTGTAATGTAATCTATAATTCATATTTCACGAAAAATGATTTATCATATGGGAGAAATCAAAGAAGTGAAGATTAAGGGGATTTCTTTTCAATCTTATTTTTTTTACATATATTGTAGGCTGGAGAAAATGACTCAGTTGCAATGAAACTAGACAAGAACTAGAGGTGATTTACTATATATAGAACATTGTCTCGGTTTTATTTACTAGTAAAAAAATAAAATAAAAAACCTTGATTGAGGTGTAATGTCTGTGTTCCGATTAAATCTGAACAAAATTGTATTATAAATATCGAAATTACTTATCAACTCAAGATGATCTTTACTATGTTATAAAAGATTATGGTGTTTCTATGGTTTTGATACATAAATTGTCCCTTGCAGTGTACTTGCCTCTATTTGTATTTGTTTGGTAGATTTCAGGTTGTTACATTTGTGGTCATTTTTATCTTGGTTGAGTTGTGGATACTACCTATTGAGGTTGTAAAACCTAAATTTATTTTCCAACTTACATTAGCTTGAAATTTTAGGGTTCTACTAAGGGGTTTTCTTGATATGTTTGATTTTGAATCAAATTGATAGAATATGAGTTGCTTTCTGCTGCTCAATTTTGTTTTACTTTGGTTCTTTTGGATGCTATATATCCATGGGAAGTTGAAGCCATTGTAAGAAAGCAATATGTATATTTCATAATTTTAATCTTTATGAAGGGCTTAAAATCTTCGTTTTCTATTTAATTTTAAATTTTAATTGAACATACTTGGTTTTGCATATGAGTTGGAGTTGTATTATGGTATAAATTTCTTTAATACGGCATCTTTCAAATTAGTAACCACTTTACATTTTGTTGTTCTTTCCAGAAAAAAGTAAATGATGGAAAACTTGTGGATCGACAATCAATATCATAAAAGTGATGTAATTTCTCCCATTATCTTATTAATATTTATTCTTAGTTGTTTATTAACCCTTTGGTGTTCATTCAATAAAAGTGATTTAAGTTAGGCATTACCTTAATATGATTTTTGTAGATACAACACAGATATTACACCTCTGTTTTTCTCTCTAGATCCAATCTGTAATCTCACCGAGTTTCTAAGAAATGTCCTCCATGGTGATCTTGTAATTTATTACCACAGTAATGTGTCATTACGATTGAGAAGATCAAATTATGCAGTTTTCAATTGGGTAGTTTTCTGTTTCTCAATTTGAAATTTAGATACATAATTCCCCACTCACCATTTTGTGGATTTCCATCGAAGTTTATAGTATGTTGATGTAGTGTTTGACTACTATGTTATTGGATGTGCAAGTCATTGATGTTAATTCACGAAATATACATGATGAACACCTATTTCCTTTTGTTTTAACTGATATATCATTCTATTTCCTTCTTTACGTTATTATCCAACAAATATATTCATTGTCTTGACCATTAATTTTCAGATCATTACCATCAATCATCAGCAAGTTTTAAATTTTCTATACTCTTTGTTCCATTATAGAAGAACTTTAGAGTCATACTCATTGATGACTGACCTTCAGCCTTTTTTTTTGTTGATCCCATCTGCCTTTTGGGATTAATCCAATGTGCTCTGTTGTTTTCCTATATGGGTTTCAATTGCAGCTTTGTTTAGGATTGATTTGGATCTGATCAGCTATCAGATCATGGTTGACTTGTTTTGTTAACCAATTCAACCATACTACGGCTCTAACTCCCACAGTCTCGGAGACCCATCCAACTTAACACATGCAATATCAACAGGTTTATCAGTGTTATCAATAAACCACTGATATGGCATATTCTACACATGTTGAACAACAATCCCTAGTGACTCATCAAAAAACTGTTTCAAAAAATTTAGCTTTCCTATATGCAGCAGGGCAGGGCTGCTATATAGTTGTTGTTGCATATATATATACATTGCCCAGCTGTACTTTAGCTCTGTTTTCAATTAATTATAATTTGGTATTTGTTACATTTAGACAGGTTTTTTTTAGACAGGAGTTTCTATGGTGCATGCCCCTTTTTATGCAGGAGTTTCTATAGTGAGTTTTTTTAATTGAGTTTTTATGGTAAGTTTTTTTAATTCTCTTTGAATTCTCATTTCCATAAACAATTAGTAGTGTGTATTACTCTATTTATTACATTTTATAGTCACGTGTTAGTTTATCGAATGGGAACATTATGGATATCGTATTGATTTTGATGTTATCTTGATTATCTTGATTATATCTTTCACATCATCAAGTGATGCATAACTGTTGGTACTCCCAGGGTGGCTGACAACAAAATCTGGGGACCTCCTCAAGTTCTTCATAACTGTATGTTTTCTGTTCATTATACTCATTTGCAAACTATTTTGTTGATTCAAATTTTGATTTGTGAACAACATTGTTGCTAAATTAAGGAGGAAATGCGGGTCAATATTGTTCCTTATGCTGATTATAATGCCCATTCATTAACATTGGTTGGTTTTAACACTAAATCCATACAAATAATGAAATAAAAATAATGAAACACTAAATCCTTATGTTGAATTATTTATGTGTGACTAAACTAATACAAATAATGAAATAATCGACCGTTTTAGGATTTTAACACCAAATCCATGCAGATTTGTGTACTATTGCGGAATTAGCTGCCATTTAAGATTGGTGTGGTCATGATGCATTGATTAAATATAGATATTGAAGTCTCTCTGTAATATTTGTAGTTATTCATGTTTTCTTTTCTTTCATTTTTATCCCGAACTCTATAACTCTCTGATTATTGATCTAATTCCATTTTTTCTGCAATAAAGTATATTATTTTGTCACTCTGTCTCTCTAATCTGGCTTATAGTCTTATTTAATCCTTTTTTATTCTAAATTGTTGATAAAGGTGGATGGTGAATTTTTTTTTCGTTTTACTTTCTAATTTTTATAGATTGTATTGAAATTAAATATGTCCGATTGTTAGTTTGTTGTGATTACATTAGCTTTCCTGAATATCGTCGTGCCTTTAGGCATGAACTATTTATTTGGTTGTTGACATGTTTTTTATACCTTAAACAACTCGATAGTCATATAAATAAAGGAAATTCTGTCCATTTTTTTTAAATTTAACTTAATTGTATGAAATTATTGTGCCAATCGTTGTTTTGTGTCGAGGAATGAAATTTTTGTCGTTTTGTAATTATGTACTTCAATAATTTTCACCGTTTTGCGGTTACATACTTTCAAATTTTTTTGCCATTTTGCGATTACGTACTTTGAAAAAATTTCACCATGCATAAACTAGTGTATATATATATATATAGGGATAGGTTCAAAAGTGAACCAAAAGAATAAACTTATTAATGAACCTTAACAAAAAAAACATAACAGCCTTTAATTTTAATTCCTATGTTGCAATTAGTCTGTGTCAGCGACAACGGAGATGCGTGTTGATCGAATATTTGTGGGTGGGTGGGTGGGTGGGTGGGGTGGGGGGTGGGGGTAGGGTGTTTATTAAAAAACACGCGTCTCTGTTGCCATTGGCGCTGACCAATTACAACATAGGAATTAAAATTAATGGTTTTTTATGTGTGTTTTTTTGTTAAGGTTCATTAAAAAGTTCATTCTTTTGGTTCACTTTTGAACCTCTCCCTATACACACACACACACACACACATAACAACTTTTATATATATAGTAGGACCTCGTATACGAGTTGCTTATGATACAACTTAGCATTCAATCATCACTAGTTACTCAGTAATTTGGAATGCTAGGACCATTGGTGAAGTTTCAATTCAATATGTCTTACATTTTTTATCGTTTATACATTTTTTGCCTTTACGGGTAGGTAATTGGTATTGTTATGAACTATTAATTTTGTTGTTGGAGTATTTTATATTTTTTAAACAGGGTGGATAGTCGTATAAAAAGGAAATTTTGCCCAATTTTTTTAAAGTTTTTATAATTTTTTGTGTTGTATAAAAAATCTTTCCGACTAGTACTCTTTTATTATTTGTCCGCTAATAATGTTGTGTTAACTAGTGCCTAATTCAAGGAAATGATAATCTTCATTAAGGATATTTTGTGTTGAAGTTCATGAAGTACATCATGGAGGATCCTTCCACAACTTTTGAAACAAAGGTATGTTACTACTGCTTTACCTTTTTCTCCTATTATATAAAATATTGTTTAGTTATTAACTATTATATAACATAATAATAAATTCAATTTTATCTTTAATTTTTTAGATGAGATTGCCCAATAAAGCAACGTACACGTTAAATTAGCTAAATGAAGTTCATTGAGTTCATTACGGATTATACATATTAGGTACTTTCGAATAACCGTACTTATGTCGTAATGACAATTTATTTTGATGAATGTGTTATGATGAAAACTATGTTGATTATATTTAATTACAAGGTTACTCATTCTGGGTTAGATAGCATTGAGAACAAACTTGATCAAGTATTACGTTCGACACGTAGCTTGAGTATTATTTTGTATTGTGGATCTTATGATGTAGTTCTCAATGAAAGTTTTTGGATATTGTGATGTATCATCACTAGTTTTAGGATATTATCACGTAGATAACTAGACGTTAGCTAGTTTTTGGACATCATCACATAGCTCACACACTAGCTAATTTTGGATATGATGTAGCTCGCATCAATATTTTTTTATTGTAAGTATCTTGATGTATATCAAGTTTGTGATATTTATAACCTTGCTTACTATCTATTTACAATGGTTGATTTATTTTCAAATAATAGTTGTCTATTGATGAAATAATATACATTTTTTAATTTTTATATCAACAATTATGTCCGTTTTGAAAAAACTCTCATAAAGTTCCTAAAACTGAGATAAATGTGATGTTATTTATGTCATTTTTTCATGAAACTGTGATTAAAACATTGTGAATAACGTACTTTTTATGTGTGTTTTTTAAAAATTGAGATAAACGTGATCTTATTTATGTCAGTTTTACGAACATTTATGTCAGGGTTTTATATATCAGTTTTCAAAATTTCTAAAACTGACATAAATGGTCATTTATGTCAGTTTTTATTTGACATAAATGAACATTTTTCTTATAGTGATGCCCAATTTAATACTGAATAAAGTTCCTACACTAGGAATAAATGAACAAATCGTTTATAGCAAAGTCCTGCAACTTCCACACGAGCTGAAGCTACGCATCCATCGATGTAATCCTCAAACTGGACGTCCTTGTGGTTGGACACCTAAAATGTTTTAGAAAAGATTTTGACAGAGCCCAAGTAAAACATTTTGAAAATATTTAGCAAGCAGTTAAATTGAAGTTAACTAAATATGCATGCACACTTCTCATATTTAAGTTAGGTTCGCACTCTCTAGAGGGATAACTCACCCCTCATCTAATGTGCACACCTAACTCTTGCCTTCTAACCTCTCTAGTTATTCTACCCCACCTAACTAGACTTATGACACCTCTTTCTATCACACTACACTAACCCAAGTATTCTTACTTTGATTATTAAGCCATCTACTCATTAACTTATTAATCAGTTCAACTATATTAAGTCATATAACGTTCGAACTAGTGATATAGGAAACCCCCTTTTTAATCCTATAACTTTCACACTAGTTATGTAAGAATCATTATTTCCCATATTAGAAGACTCGCTATTATCAGCCATGTGATGAATTATTCAAAGTTGTTGTAAAAAACATTTGTTGTTGATCAGCATGTGTTTCAGGCGATTTTTTAGGAAGAAACTTTTCCATGGCTTATGTTCCTCCAAATTCGGATGACTCCTTTGATTTTAAAATCTACAAAGTTAGATCTTTAATTTTGTTCCTCATGAAAAATCTATCTCTATTTGGAGCACAATTCTTCTTATACATGGCATGACCACTAACTTGAGCAGTGATTTTCTTCTTATTTGGATATTATCAAAGAGCGTCTTCTAACTAGAACTTATCTCTCCTCAAATTAGTACCCACGAATGAAGACAAAATACCCTTTATATAGTTGAAATTTTATGGTTTGGGAACATTTTAGGAATTTTACAAAATTATATTCTATTTAATGGAATAATAAATGGGTTATGGGTAATGAGATATTTTATTAAAAGGATAGGGTTGTTGAATAATAGAGGTGCGGGAGGAATTATTTTAATTTGGATTCTTTTTATAAAAGAAATGAAAAAGAAAAGAGGAGAAAAGGTGAATAATTGCAAAAGATATTAAAGAAATAAATCTTTGGGGTGGAAAGTGTAATAAAACAAAAAGGGAATCTTCTCTGAGCTGCTGGCACACGCACAGGTGCCCGTGGAGGTTAATAGGTGCGTCTAGACGCGCGTAGGGGTTGTGCTGATCGGAGGATCATTGGCAAGCCGCGTGGCTCGCCCGGATGACTCAACGTGGCGCCCAAGGAATTTAAACAAAATGGGCCACTACCCCGCCTAAGTTTCGAACCTGGGTTGAATTTGGTGTGCAAAACCCTAGTTACCTATAAATGCACAAACAAATATATATCTTCTACTATTTTCCTGTTTTCTCTAAATTACAAATTAACTCCAAATCTCAATAACTTTTTCTTACGAAATCCAAAATACGAATTGAAAAAATTGACGTGACCCTGATTTTGACGTCGACAATATTTTAATAATGCACGGGTCCCGGGGTTTGACTTCGGGTATGACCTGGGGCTTTTATTTTGACTTTTTCTTAATTTTGAAGTTCATACAGTCATAACTTTTTCGTTTTAAATCCGATTGACACGTCATTTAAACCCAAGAGTCCCTTGAATCAAAGCCTACAATTTCCATTTTTTTCCCCATCCCAAAATAAGTCATCTGAATTTACCATTTTGCCATTAAAAGTGCATATGGAGCCATTTTTGCTCAAACTGCCTTGAATTGATGCGTTTGAAACTGCAAATATGTTTTTACCTGGAAGATAAGCAAAATACCATCATAAGGACAATTTTACCGAGACTTAGCAACTAAAATGGGTATATTTGAGGTATGAATATAATAATTTCGGGTGCTTATCAGTTATTGTATTCTAGACATTATTATTAATTTGAGAATGAATGGGAATTAGTGAGAGTTACCCCATAATGGTATGTGTGATTCCTTGCTCCCATCATATCATGCATAACAGCACTAGGTTTAGAACATTCTCTTTCATTGCACCTATAAAAGGGACTGCTGCCCCTTGTATGGTACTCATTATTATTAGGTTAATAATGATTGAGAATTAGAGAGAGTATTTTCCCAATATTAAATGTTGTTGTTGTGTAGTTTCTCTTAATCACTTCCGCCCTACACATCAATTTAACTTCTCCAAGTCCATTTGTTTTCCACCTCTGCACTTCAAAACTCAGAACAAAAGAGACATCTTTAACCTTATTGCTATTATTATCTTTTATCACAAATTCCTCATTGAAAGGAGAACTTCCCTTGAACACATACATGGATAGTTCGTCATTCGCACCCTTACCTACAGTCTCTTTATTATGCGAATATATTTCTTCAGAGCTCGCATTATTTTCAGGCATAACATCCATTGCTACCATGTTTCGGGGAGACTCATCCTCTTTTCTTGAAGCTTTCCAATTATCAATCTTCTTAGGGTTTAACACCTTCCATTCCTCCTTTGAAAAACCATGACGCAAGCTATGAATAAAATCTTCAGAAATATTTTCTTATGAGAACTTCGGACCGAATCCAAAATATCGGCAACCAATCCCCGCCCTAGTAAGAAGAGCTTTAAAAATGGCCAACCTCGATACAAACACATGCAAGCCTTAGAAGAGACCCGTAGTTTCATTGAGTTTTAAGGGTTTACCAATCATCTGAGCTAATGAATATAAGGATTTTTTTATAAAGTAACAAAAATGTTTAGGCAGGAATGGAGAAGCAACCCAAAAAGCAGCAATCAAAGAACGGGAATTGGCAAGAAACTCATGAGTCCAATTAATAACCATGAAGTACTTATTAATGTACAATTGTTCGCAATGACAAAACCATTAGAAATCTTTATCGCGAATTAATCGGTTTAACAAATGCTTCTGATGTATGAGACCGATAGAAATCTTAGCTTTCATTCCAAATGAAACATTCATTCTTAAATTTTCAAATGACTGTGATGTTATGTGTTTGAAAAAATGTAATGGAAAGGATGACTCTATGTTCTATAAAATATACATTTTTTATCCTAAATTAATAGTATGTGTTTGAAAGTCAAAGGTATTTAAAAAAAAATTCAAATTTACACTATTAAAAATTATGAATACTTTAAGAGAGATTGAATAATAAGTCTTGTTTACTTAAGAAATTTCCTAATTCGTAGCATTATCAGAAATTATCTAATAAGTATTATTGCATGTTTTTCACGGGTATTAAATAGTACTACATTCCATATTTGCTATTTCTTTGCACTAGTAATAAATATTCAATACATATTTGGCACAGGTTGCACATGGAGTAAATATCTACTACATGTTATCTGATACGACCTATTAGATAAAAAAAAATATTTGCTAATCAGACCAATAAGTGTAAGAAGTAAATCTTAGGATATATTTTATTACATACTTAATAAACGGGACCTACTCATAAAAGTCTCAAACTTTAAATTCAACACAAATACCTAGATAATTTCTCTCTAAAATTTACTCGTATGGGTAAGTTTTTTATCTCGTCTAATTTTTTATACTTTTTTTAGAAGCACAACTCTTCATTCAAAACGAACCAAAGACGAAAAACATAACTTCTAATTTTGGAAGGGAGTAGATTTTTATTGTAACATTTCATCTACCCTACATGTTTGTAAGTTTATCTTATTCAGGACATCCATAATAGGGGAGGTTAACCTCTATTGCATTTTTGCTGAAAACGTGTTCAATTAATTAAATGTCTCTTATATAGGGTGCTTAATGAATTCACAAGTGGGGCCCATAGGTTCATCCAAAAAAGCATTTTTCTGGATGAGGTGAAAGATTTACATTTGATACTAGTAAAGAGTTTACCTTTGCTTCCTTTTTTTCTTTATTTTTTTGGAAAATTTAGAATTTATTGATTGGAGAGAAACAGCTTCTCTCAGAGCTTATACATAGAGGAAAAGAAACTATCTAATACATGAAGAATCTTTACACACTTTTCTCAAGTAAGGGACATGATGTTTATCTAAATAAAGAGACCCCTTAATTTCCCTCGGCAATTCAGTTACTGTGTTGAACATTTTGGATTGTTGAGCTTCCATTCCAATCTTTGATAACAAATCAGCGGTGAAGTTTGATTCCCTAAAGCAATGAGAAACTTTGATGTTTAGGCCTTTGATGAGATCTTGAATTTGTAGTACTTCTTCTTTTATTTTCCAAGGAATTTTGAGATGATCATTTATGCAACTGATAATTAGAGCAGAATCTGATTCAACTATAATATTGGTCCATCCTTTTAGTATGCAATGAGCTAAGTTGTGTTTGATAGTCATAGCCTCCGCCAAGTTATTAGACCCATCAAGAATGCCCTTATGAAATGCCCAGATTAAGTCACCTTTAGAATCTCTCAAGACTGCTCCAAGACCCATTCTTCTACTAGAATCACAAGCACCATCTGTGTTTAGCTTCAAGAAGTTTATTGGAGGTTTTGACCAGGCAATGAGAGAGAAATAAGGGAGTTTAGGAATTGAACAATGAATGTTTAGGTTTTTCATAGATTGTAAACATTTTTTTGATGAAGATTGAGGGAATCCAAAATTGAAGAAAGGTTCTTGAATTCTTTTTTGAATTGACTCAATGATTAGAAGAGGATTCATGGAGCTATTGTGGAATCTTGAATTATTTCTACTCAACCAAATTTCCCACAAGATAAAGCAATAGATAAGCTGACACAACCTTTTAAAAGTTGGATCCGAGCTAGAATTCAACCACCAAAAAATGATTTTCTGTGAAGAAGAGGAAGAATGAAAGTTGAATCCAAGTCTATCTTAAAAAAATGCCCATACCTGAGAAGCTATAAGACCTGAGAAGTAAAGATGAGACAAACTTTCTTCTGATAAGGAGAAGCAATTACATCTGGATGCCATTTTAATTCCCTTGGAGGTTGCCCACATTGATTGATAGTGATTGTTGTTCTATAATAATGACACCAGGCCTAAAGTGGAGATTAGGTTTACATAAAGTGAGACAAGTAAGTATTGGGATAATTGAGAAAATGATTCAAAAGGGAATTAAGGTTTAACTTGAGTGAATTAAGAAGTGTGGTAGACTTATTGAAAGGAATTTTCAATAATGAATTGTGGATATTATATATTCGGGACAAGTGAGTGAGTCCGAGTATGTTGGTTGAGTGACGCCAAGATAATAAAATTTATTAATCCGTGGTTAATTGAATTTGGGTCGGGATATTGACTCAGATATAATTTTGGGGTAAGTGCTATGAGGGCTTAGGCACGTGTTTAGCCGAATTAATTTATTATATGGTTAAATAATAAATTACGGAATTTAAAAAAGAAAAGGTGTTAACCTTAATGTGTTGAATTTGAGAAATAAATTCTGCAAGATGAAAATTTCGGACCGAAGGAGCTAGTTTGGGTAATTTAGTTAGGTGACACAACTTGAGTGATAAATAAATAATTGTGGGAATTGTTTAAATATCAAGTCAGTACATAGATTTGGGAATGTTCACGGGTAGCCCGGATTAATTAAATATATATATGATGTGATGTGTTGTATATATATATATATATATTTGCGTGATTTATAAATATTGGTCTGAATAATATTTATAGGAATACATACCCGTCTAGTGCTATCATGGGAGGTTGTGCGATGTGGGTGAAACCCCTAGCTTGAGGAGCAGGGTGAGTATATTCCCCAGGTCATAGCGTCTGTATTATTAGCGGTGACACGTCTTGGGTATGAGTCGGTCTCATTTTCGAGGGGAACTATGGCCGCCTCCACTTCATTTATTTATTTTTTAATCGGAGAGCTAACCGTGTCAGGGGTACTGGTGGATGAGTATACCTGGAAATGATAGCATTTTAGAGAACATCCGGTGAGTTTCTACTCAGGAGTATGGATTATATACTTACGACATGTGTGTGATGTTGTAATATGATGATACGTATATATGGTGCAGATATGTATATACGGGTAAAATTCATAATGTGAATTGTATAGATATTTGATATAACTCGTGAGAATGTTATATGGTCCCAAATGAGTAATAATTAATTAACTCAGTGTGATAAATAACTTATAAATCGTATATTAAACATACTCGGGCTAGTGTAGTGTGACAGGAAGCGTATTATCGAGAACTAGTTACGGGGTAGGTGACTAGGTAGGTTGTATAGTAAAGCATTAGGTGTGCACAATAGTTAAGGGGTGAGTCGGTCCTCAAGGGAGTGCAACACTAACTTAAATATGAAGAGCATTCTTGCATTTTAATTTACTGCAATTTAATTCACTTGATAAATATTTTTAAAATCTTTTGGGTTCTAACCCGTGCTATAAAATATTTTCAAAACCTTTTAGGTGTCCAGCCACAGGGACGCCAGAATTATTCTATTCCAGGGTTACACAGTTGCGGCATATGGGGATATTGCAGGATTTTGACTTAGCCGCTTCAGTTATTTCAATTCTAGAGTAGGATGCATTTAGTATTTCATTTAGGCATGTCACCCTAGTTATTTCCTTTGTTCCAGTCAGATGATGTACTCATTTTATTATTCTTGTGGTTTGTATTTTTGGATTTGCATTTTATAGTTGGTGGTTTTCTCGTCAAGGATTATAAATATTCATTTTCAGTATTGTTTGATTCAGTGATTGTGTGTATGGTTTATTACATACTGTTTTACATGTTGTTAGTGAGGTTTAATAAAAAGATAAAAATTTGACACCGTGTCTTTTGAATACTAGGTGATTAGTAAGTTGCAAAAAGTTTTCGACAGTGATGCTAAGAATGAACCAGATGAGATTCTTATTTAATTTGATATAGGACTGATCACCTGGTACTTTATTAGGCGGGGTGTCACAGATGGTATCAAAGCATCGGGTTCAAGTGTCTTTAGGATTTGTGCGGCTTTTCACGTTTCATCTTAGCCTTCTTTGATATAGAGCCTTATTATTGGATTGTTGTATTCCTTTACGTATGGGACTTACGTTCTCATGCTATAATTTTCAGTTGATGTGATTCATATACGGTTTCGATTGAGCGTGGCAGATTGAACATTTTAGAACGACAAAGATGGGACGTTAGAAGGATTGCAGAAGGGAGGACTCAACAGAAGCCATGGAGTAATCTAGAAACAGTGACGCAATAGGAGCCACCATATTATTCGAACAATTGAAGTGGGAGTAACCATTGGGGCACAGGAGTTGCCCTAAGAACCGTCGTGAAGGACGATGGTGCAAAGTTAAAACCCCAAGTGTAGACGACAAGGGGTAAGGGTCGAAGATGATTTTTTTTTAAAAGAACAATCCGCTAGAATTCGAGGGAGGTGGATAACGGTGATTTACCAATGGATGGAGAACAGCCAATTGGGATCACATGTGGGGGAGTGTAGTGACACTCAAGTCAAAATTCCGAGCAAAGATGTTTGCTCTTAGAAGCAGTATGGGGTGATGGGAGCCAGTCACCACATTCACGGGGAGATATAGTGAATATCAAGGAATTTGGGGTGAGAATTATTACAAATCCTATTATTAGGGGTTAAATAGAGAGGCAAGGGAGATTTCAGTAATTTTCCAAAAAGGGCCAAATAGTGGCCGGAGGTGAAGGATCGATGACAAAATTCACAAAATTCGTAACCGATGAGAGGGATATGAAGAACGAAAAGGGTTTGTAAGTTGATAATAGACCCATGGGTAGAAAATACAAGCGCGAATAGGAGATTCGGCTAGGATGACTGATGTCGTTATCGTCAAGGTTTTACATTTACATATTGGTATCAATGCTCTCATGAGAAGGAAGCTAAGGGAGTTATATAATCTATTAGAAGAATAAAATGAATTTTCTAGTGCATGTGAGGCACCAAGGGAAGGGATACCCAGTACAAGACCCATATTAATGATCGAGATCAATATAATTCCTACAAAGTCACAATGGGTTCTGTCAGGGCCGTCAAGGCCATCAACAAGTACCATGGGACCAGCGGAGCCAAAGGGACATTAGGGGTAGCAATCAAGGTCAAGATTAGTAGGTCTGCAACAACAACAACCCCGACATGGCCGGTGGGCCAGAGAAAGGGGAAGGACACAGAGAGGTGTCTTATGTGTAGATGAGTAGAAATGCATGGATGGATCTTGTCAGCAGCAAGTCAGGGGATAGGAGCGGGATGCTTAGCAGGGGAAACAATTAGAGAAGTTTTTGGTTTGGTTTAGAAAAGGGTGTTGTGTCCATAAAGTATTTGAGCCTCCAGTGTTGTGGGCAACTAAAACTACGAGTTTTTAATCAGAGATGATTCAGGTCTGTTTTGTGTTATGCGAGCGGGTCACAGTAATGTATTAGTACTAAATTCGCGTGAGAAATGGATTTAGTGTAGGTATCGTTAATATCACTAGTATGTGTATATTTACCATGGAGTATCAGGGGCTCTTCAGTTCCACCTGTAAGGGAACGGGTGGGTACATTGAGATAATATATATGTTTCTGAATATTAGGTCGTTTGTGAGGTGATATTTGAGGCGTGGCTTTATACTGGTTACGGACGGGTTCACAATGGTAGATGGTTATACCAAGGCTATCGTGTTCATTTTCCAGTGCAAGATATATATTCTTGTTGTGATGTCTCACCTGAAAGAGGATTGAGCTCGCAGCGATATTTTGTGAAGAAGACTTCAAATAGTACAGTTGTCTAGTTATATTGAATCTCGGTGCATAAGGACTCTTACTGATGTGATTTAGGGTATGTTGGGTTTCCGTGGAAGGGAGAGATCTAGCTCGTTATTAATATTTAGCGCTAAGATCTTAGTGATAGTGCAAGCGCAGTAATATATGACTCCTTTAGAGATGCAGGAGTCCATGATTAGACTTATGAGTATAGGGACAGGGTTTGAGTGTCCCGGGTATATGCTTTGGGTTCTGCAAAAATCGAGGATCGACAATGCTGGGGACTAGTGCATTAGGAAAAGTTCTTTTGGGCTTTGCTAGGGGGTGTTATACGCACAAGCCTTAAGAAAAATGTCGAAAGTGGAAAGGCGTCATTGGATTCTAGGTCATCAGATTTAATGATAATTAGTGAATGTGTGGAGAAAATACATTGAGCAGAGAGACACTAAAAGATAGGGCCAGTGGATCCGGGAAGTATTGCAAAAGAAACATTGGAAAGATTTGCACCACAAGTTGATAGGTGGGGCAAATTGGGAAAAATTATATAGTAATTGTTAAGGTCATCAGAAATACCTAGAGGATATAGCCACATAGAGAATGCGGGGGACGAGCTTGAGATAAGTATGTTACGTATGTGATGATCTAAGGTTTGTGCAAATATGGACGGAATATAGAGTGTATGGGAACTTTGGGAGGAGCCAGAGTCTCTTCTGTGTAGATACTTAGCAGATTTGGGAGAAAATGAAAGGGCAATGATATTAAGTGTATTTTGGACAGAGGGGAAGAAAATGCCCCTCGAGATGAAAATGTTGAGCATGTGTGTGTTTGGAGTGCCATTGGGTGTGTCCCAACCCAAGATTGTTACCACTAGGATTCGCGAGTGAGATGGATATTAGTGGATGTGTTGGTCGTAATAGCAATATTAAATATATCTAAGTACCGTGGGATATCGGGGTTCTTTGGTGTCAACCACGAGAGAGTGGGGGGTTACACTAAGAGGATGTTTGCATTATACGAGACATTTCCACTTTGGAGAATTATAAAAGTAAGGCGGATGATTTTTCCAAGTTCCAACTGTTTAGCTATAGTTTGGGGCTTTAGTGGTTAGTTATAGTAAGACTTGGTGTTCGCAGTACCAGGGTATGAATTTTCTTCGCTAGGTCTCACTTGAGATAGGGTCTAGCGTAGATATACGAGTGTATATGATTATAATGTGTTACATAATATAATGTTAATAATTGTTAATTGAAATCCCAGGGAGTACGGAATTGAGGTGATTTAGGTTGGGTAGACTTATTGTGGAACGGGGAGATATAGCCCGAGTTTGATTTTTTCGCACAAGGAATCTATTGATAGTAAGGGCGTGGTATTATACGTTGTCCTTTTTAGCATAAGAGTGGATATGTATACTTTTCTGCCGACAGACGGGTATTTGGGGTGTTATAACTGTGGTATCAAAGTTATATTACGATTTAAAGGCTGGTAAAAGCTGGGTGTTATTTTTTTCGATTAAGCACGGGTACAGGGGGTATGGTTGCTCTGGTTAACTACATTCTCTTAAGAAGTACGTGTAGCAATGCTAAGGGTAAGTGATTAGGGAGCTAGTAGAGACTGAGAATACTTGGCTTATCTGAATTTCGAGGACGAAATTCCATTGTAAGGGCGAAAAGTATGTAACACCCCGTAAATTCAAGGACGGAGAAAAATAATATATTTTATTGGGAGGAATTACATTCGTGATTTGGAAAAATTTTAAATTGAAGGATTTGTTTAAATTGGCAAAATTGAGATTTAATTGTTTAGATTATTTTTGTGTCGCATTTTTTAGGTAAAAAGTTATTGAATGTTATAATTTAATTCGGATGGCAATTCTGAGTTCACGGTAGAGTCTGAATAGGTCGAAATAGTTGGAAAAGAGTACCCACGGGTAGTAAATGGGTCTTGGGGTATTTTTAGGCATATTTAAGCTCACATAAGAGTGTTTGGGCCATTTTTATGAAGTTCACAAGCCTAAAAATGGGATGGAGTTATTAAACCCTAAATGTGAGAGGGTGTGGCATTCATAACACATTTTAGAAAACCCTAATAGAGAGAGAAAAGTGGGTGCAAGTGGGAGAAACCAAGGGAGCCAAAAATCAAGAACAAAGGGGTGTGTTCTTCATCAAATAATCATCATCTTGACCAACGGATTCAGACCCTACGAATCCTAAGGCATGTGGTTAAACTTGCTTTTAAATTAATTGCGAAATTCTATTCATATCATAGCAGGTGTCATAAGAGGATATGGGTTTTGGGTTAGTTAATATCTAAATTGGGTTTTGAGGGTAGGATTGAATTGTAGAATAATTTCTCAAATATGAAGAAGTATATGAAAATGGGTAAATTAAACCATCAGTTTAAAAACTGTTTTTTGTCGTGTTGGTTTCGAAAATGGCTATTCTCTCCGCGATGCCTCATAGAAAATTTTGTATTCTACATATTCTTCTTGGATACGTTTTCTCCAAAAACGGCTCCAAAATGTCTCAAAACGGTATTTTAAAAATCTGGACAGATTCGTGGGGCAAATTTTAAGAAATGTTATTTTTAGTTGTTATTCGCTTGGAGGTTTCCTAGATTGATTGATTGTGATTGTTTTTCTATAATAAGGATATTAGACCTAAAGTGTAGATTAGGTTTACATAAAGTGAGAAAAGCAGGTATTGGGATAATTCAGAAAATGATCCAAAGGGGAATTAAGGTTTAACTTGAGTGAATTAAGAAAATTAAATTAAGAAGTGTGCTAGACTTATTCAAAGGAATTTTGAATAATGAATTGTGGATATTATATTTGTGGACCAAGTGATTGATTCCGGGTATGTTGATTGAGTGACACCAAGATAATAAAATTTATTAATGCGTGGTTAATTGAATTATAGTCGGGATATTGACTCGGGTATAATTTTGGAGCTAGTGCTACGAGGGCTTAGGCACGGGTTTTTCCGAATTAATTTATTATAGGGTTATATAATAAATTATGGAATTTTCAAAATAAAAATGGTGTTAACCTTAATATGTGGAATTTGAGGAATAAGTTCTACAAGATGAAAATTTTGGACCGGAGGAGCTAGTTCGGATAATTTTATTGGGTGACACAACTTGAGTGATAAATAAATAATTGTGGGAATTATTTAAATATCAAGTCGGTACATAGACTTGGGAATGTTAGGCTAGTGTTACGGTAATTGTGCACGGGTAGCATGGATTAATTAAATATAGATATGCAGTGATCTGTAGTATATATATATTTGTGTGATTTATAAATATTGGTGTGAGTAATATTTATAGGAATACATAACCCTCTAGTGCTATCATGGGAGGTTGCGCGATGTGGGTGAATCCTCTAGCTTGAGGAGGAGGGTGAGTATAGTCCCTAGGTCTTAGCGTATGTATTGTTAGGGGTGAGACGCCTTGGGAATGAGTCGGTCTCATTTTCGGGGGAAACTCTAGCCGCCTCCACTGCTTTTATTTTATTTTCTAATTCAGGGAGCTAACCGTGTCAGGGGTCCGGGTGGATAAGTATACCTGGAAATGATAGCATTTTAGAGAACATCCGGTGAGTGTCTACTCGGGAGGATGGATTATATATTTACGACATATTTGTGAATGTTGTAATATGATGATACATATATATGGTGCAGATATTTATAAACGGGTAAAATACATGATGTGAATGGTATAGTTATTTGATATTACTCGTGAGAATGTTATATTGTACTAAATGAGTAATGATTAATTAAGTTAGTGTGATAAATAACTTATAAATCGTATATTAAACGTAATTGGTCTAGAGTAGTGTGACAGGAAGGGTATTATCGAGAACTAGTTACGGGGTAGGTGATTCGGTGGGTTATATAGGAAAGTGTTAGGTGTACACAATAGTTGAGGGGTGAGCCGGTCCTCAAGGGATTTCGACACTAACTTATATATGAAGAGGATTAATGCATTTTAATTTATTGTAATTTAATTCACTTGCTAAGTATTTTCAAAATGTTTTGGTTTCTAACCCTTGCTATAAAATATTTTCAAAACCTTTTAGGTTTCCAGCCATAGGAACGCCAGAATTGTTCTATTCCAAGGTTACGCAGCTGCGGCATATGTAGATATTGCAAGATTTTGACTTAACCGCTTCAGTCATTTCATTCATAGAGTAGGATGCAGTCAGTATTTCATTTGAGCATGTCACCCTAGTTATTTCCGCTTCAGATGATATACTCATTTTATTATTCTTGTGGTATGTATTTTTGGATTTGGGTTTTGTAGCCGGTTGTTTTCTCGGCAGGGATTGTAAATATTCATTTTCAGTATTGTTTGATTCAGTAATTACGTGTATGGTTTATTATATACTCTTTCGCATGTTATTACTAAGGTTTAATCGAAAGATAAAAATTTGACACCGTGTCTTTTGAATACTTGGTAGTTAGTAAGTTGTAAAAAGTTTTCGACAGTGATGCTAAGAATGAACCAGATGAAATTCATGTTTAATTTGATATATGACTGATCACCCGGTATTTTATTAGGCGGGGTGTCATAATTAGCCTCTAGAAGTTTCTTCAAACAATGCATGACTCTTATTTTATAAGTGACAAAATGGGGTTAGAGGTGTATATTTGGAAGGTTAAGTGTTGAGGGTAAAAAAATGTATTTGGAATTAAGGTGAGGGTAAAGTTAGAACTTCACACATGTGCATGTGTCTTGTGAGGGTGTGAGGTGGTTTGAGGGTATTTTATGAAGAAGTTAATAAACTTTTAAAACATGTTGGCTTTTGGTTTGGTTTGGTTTTAACAGATATGTGTTAGCAAAATGGCTTTGGTTTTTAAAATTGGGTTGGTGGGTTTGGTTAGGCTAATGGGTATGGGGCATGGGTATATGGGTAATGGGTATGAGTCGGGTTTCCTCCAGTGGGTCAGGAGGGTCTAGTATGGGTCGCGGGTTAAGTCGCCAGAGGTAGGTGCTGGTGGTGGCCGGAGTTTTATGGGTTTAAGTTGGGTAGGTTACCGGGTTAGGTGGGTCAATTGGCAAGGGTCGGGTTGTTGGTTGATCCAACGGGTTTAGAGGTCTAGGGAGAGGTGGTCAGATGGGTTTGGTGTGGAATAAAGGGGAGGAACGTTGGGTTGTGGGTGGTCTAGAAAGTGGTGGTTTAAGGTTTGATGGTAGTGGGTGTTCATGGAGGGAGGAAAGAGAAGGTGTTGGTGGGTTTTGTTGAAATATATGAGAGAGGAGTGAGATGAATAAAATCTGATAAAAACTTGAATTAAGGTGTGAAAGTACATATGATGCGTGTGTGGTGTATGGTAAGAGGGTGTAAGCAAGGGAGGTTATAAAGTGTGTGTGAGTGTGTGGTATTAATGTCTGTGTGTAAGTATTTTATTTTATAAATTAAAAAATGTATATATTTATGTACAATTTGCACAAAATTAAATAAAATAAAAATATAAAAAAATAAATCACACACATATATAAATAAAAAAAGACTTAACAAGACAATTTAAAATATAAAACAAATAAAAACAAAACTAAATATTAAGAAAAGTATATTCAACACATACCTAAATATATAAAAACACTAACGTGCTTCTATGTATAAACCAATACTCAGGCACTATATTATACTTACATAAAATAATAAAACACTCAAAGTTTAAATAAAGACGCTAAAAAATAAAATAAAATAAAATAATTAAATAAAGTAAAATAACAAGAAATAAAAATAACACGAATAATTATAAAATATACGTAAAAAAAATGACGATATACAAACATAAACATATTGGGCAATATATAGAACGGGGCTTGGGAAGGTTTAGGCTTGGTTTTGGGCTTATGTATTTGGTCGGGGACTGTATTTAGGCTCATTTTACCGCATCATTGTCGCATTTGCTTTATTTAATGTATTTGATACCGCAAATGAACACTGACCTATAAGATAGACATATACGCGCATAAGTCCAATTTTACCGAGAATTAGAAATTAAAAACACCTATTTCGGGTATCATTTTAACACTTATGGGTGCTTATCACGGAATTATTACCGGAGTGCTTCTCTCTCTCCTAGTTTCTCTCTCTTTCTTCGTCTATTTCTTTGTTTTTTCTAGTTCGCGCCAGCGACACCATCGTCGGGGATGAAGGAGTTTTTACCATAAAAATGGAGGTTTTAGAGAAATAATAAATTTATCTGTTTTGATTTTTTCGTTAAAAAATATCGAATATGGAAGTTGTTTGATCGATCTTGACGAGTAGATTCCAAATACATAAATTTTGTGAATTTTGGACCTGTAAATTTCAAGTTATGGACTTTAAAAGACTTTATGTGTATATTTTTGCGAAAAATGAGGTAGTTAACTGTCAAAGATATTTTGGGAGTATGTTAGTCATTTTAATGCAATGAGTTGAAAAAATAGGATGTTTCATAGCAATGACTCAGTCAAAATACCTCTTGCATTGACCAAATGAATGGAACTTGTTACCTATTACCCTTTATAAAAATTCAACTTTTTTACGTTAATTTGTTTTAATTTTAGTTGGTATAGAATAAATAAACTAGACACTAGCCTCATCACACTACATAATATTTCTCCAAATTAAGATAAATTGTCTTGGTGGTCCAATTATGACTCTCTATCACATACACTCTCAACTCCAAAATTGGATTAGGAAAACCACTTCTCTCTCACCATGTAAAAGTCAGCACCATTAATAGATCATCAAACACTTTACAAACCGTTAAAACACTTGCCTTTAAAGAGAGGCCCAACTCACAACCATTTGAAATAAAGGTATAGAGTATATGCATGAGCTGAACGACCCAGAAAAAGTGAAGAGTTGAAAGGGGGCACCCTTACATAACAACACAAAAAAGTGTGGCATGATTAAATTGTTTAAGTTGATGCTTTCATCAAGTGTCAAACTCGTAACGGTGTAGACTGTATATTGAAGATCTCGTACATTATGGGGTGATTTTGAATTTTTGTCATGCATAAGGATAAAGCTTGAAGAAAAAAATGAATAAAAAGATCATGAAACACAAAAAAATTGATATAATGGTAAATATGGAATCTATTGCATTACAGAGGAACGAAGTACCAACCCAATCTTCTCACTCTATCGTCACCTAATCTAAGCATAACTATAGGAGAAAATACTTTGTATACATGAGTTAAACGACACTACAAACATCATATAATGACTTCTTTGGTATGTGTTGTGCACTTGAGTATCTTAAGCAATGGTAATGTGGGCAGCAGCCCACCCTAATTTTTTGGGAATATGTGTGTTGTGTGGGATTGGAAGTGATAATAAAATCATCTCTTTTTTTTCTCTCGTGTCCCTTCTCAAATAAGATTTGGAGAGTCATCCCCTAGATATGTATTTTGTGACCAACTATTGTGCTTTCTCGGAATACCGTAGTCATAAATTCCCATGTGAAGTTAAGTTACGAGCACCGTCTCAATATCTTCATTTTTTTAAACTCTTGACATGAATTAAAAAAATCGTGTCGTATTGCATTTTACTTGTGTTGTGTTTATTTGGTAAAAAAATAGAAATTCTTGTCACGTCGTGTCATGTCCATTTCATATAGAGCGTGTTCGTGCTACTAAAAATATCGGGTTTATTGGGTCATGTTCATATTTAATTATATAAAAATATCTAATGTAATTTCATTTTTAATTTGAGTCGTATTCGTGTTAGGTAAATCATAAACATTTCATGTCATGTTATATTATGTCACACTTTTGTTGGGTCATAATTGTTTTTATATTCATTAAATATATAATACAAAAATTTATGTCACGAAATGTTAAAGCATAAACATGTCATTATTATGGGTTAGGCCCATTTATTGGGTCAACGATGCCTCAAATCCCATTGAGTTTTTTTTAATGAACCAAATCCTTTTTCATGATAGACCACATATATTTGACAATATACTCCTCACCTACATATTTTAAACTCAGTTACTCTCTTTCTCTAAAAATAAACACTTAACTACACTCTCTCTAGCGGCCCCACCCACCCAACCCCACACCAGACTCGTCGAAAACAGCCCACGCGGAGGGCACGCGAAATGATGAAAAGCTTATAAGTGATATCGTTATAGAATAAACGTTTCAATTAAACTCGTATAACCTACAAATACACTGAAAATATGTATAGGGAAAGTAAGAGTGTCGATCCAACTTCCAAGAGTGAGAGAAAAAAACTGTGAAGACAAAAGTAAATTCACTTTCAAATATATATATTTTTTACTTTTCTAGTTTCTTTTAAAATGATTTCTAGTGGTGCATGAAACTAATTAGCGAGGTGAATACTAATCTAAAGTAAGCTAAGTAAATAAATTATAAGGAATAAAATAAGTGATGTAACTAGAATGAGAAAGAGACAAGGAATACAATCCACCCCCATTTCATACAATTAACTCTATTTTGAAACTTTTCTATTTGATTAATTTCCAAAACCTTTATCTAATTCAAAAGTTAATTCACATGACAATAATGAATATGTACAAATATTATTTTAGAAAAGTGATTTCAATACCTACAAACTCTAAATAGATTAAAATTAATTACATGAACCACCTCCTAGGGAATATTCATGTAATTAATTTTCATTCAACAAAACAAAACAAGAGTATAAGAAAGTTATATTATAATTTAAATTTCAAGATATGCCTATCTCTAGTTTTAATCTTAGGATTAAGTTATAAAGCTAGCTTTCAATCGTTTGTCAAGGATGATTTATCATTTCTCAATGCATAAACAACTGTAGGAATTAGAAATTAATAATCAAAAGGAAGATAAACAAAAAGGAAACTATCAAACTAAATTACTTGTGTCAAGAGGGCTTCATTTCATTCCTTGAATCGGATGATTGGTCTATTATAATAAACATCCACAATATGGAATAAACAATTAAAGTCATTTAAAGACTAAATAAGAGTACTAAAAGAGAAGAAGTGACCAAACAACCTTCTTACACAATCCCACTCCTCACAATTTAATTACAAACACTCAACTATTATTTTTATCTAAACAAAACCTAAAAATAAATTCTCCCTCTATATTTCTGCCCAAGAACTAAGCTCTCCAAAAATTAGCCTCTAGAATTTTCTTCAAATGATGCATGAGTCTTATGTTATAAGTGGCAAAATGGGGTTAGACGGGTATATTTGGAAGGTTACACCTGTATTTAAAATTAAGGAATTAAGGTGAGGGTAAAGTTAGAATTGTACACATGTGCATGCGCATGTGTGTTGTGAGGGTATGAGGTGTTTGAGGGTATCTTGGGAAGAAAATAATAAACATTTAAAACATGTGGCTTTTGGTTTGGTTTGGCTTTAACAGATATGGGTCAGCAAAATGGTTTTGGTTTCTAAAATTGGGTTGGTGGGTTTGGATGGGCTAATGGGTATGGAGCATGGTTATATGGGTAATGGGTATGAACCGGGTTTCCTCTAGCGGGTCAGGAGGGTATGGTCCGGGTCGTGGACTCGTGGGTCAAGTCGTCCAGTGGGTTTGGTGTGGAATAAAGGCGAGGAATGTTGGGTTGTGGGTGGTCTAGAAAGTGGTGGTTTGAGGTTTGATCGTAGTGGGTGTTAATGGTCTGAGGCAAGAGAAGGTGGTGTTGGGTTTTGTTGAAATATATGAGGGAGGAGAGACAAGAATAAAATCTGATAAAAACTTGAATTGAGGTGTGAAAGTTCACAAGATGTGTGTGTGTGGTGTATGGTAAGAAAGTGTAAGCAAGGGAGGTTATAGAGTGTGTGTGAGAGTGTATGTTATTAATGTATGTGTGTAAGTACTTTATTTTATAAAATTTAAAAACAAATATATTTATTTATAATTTGCAAAAATAAAATAAATTAGAAAAATTTAAAAATAAAACACACGCATAAATGGGGTATCATTTTTGGGGTGTCATTTTAAAAAGTACATATTTGGGGTATCATTTTAACACTTATGGGTGCTTATCACGGAATTATTACCAGAGTGCTTCTCTCTCCTGATTTCTCTTTCTTTCTTCGTTTGTTTATTTGTTATTTCTGATGCACGCCAGCGACACCATCGCCGGAGATGAAGAAGGAATTTTCATCAGAAAAATGGAGTTTTCACCAGAAAATGGAGGGTTTAGAGAAATAGTAAATTTATCTATTTCAATTTTTTTGTTAAAAAATATCGAATATGAGTGTTGTTTGATAAATCTTGACAAGCAGATTCCAAATACATAAATTTTGTGAATTTTGGATTTATAGATTTAAAGTTATGGACTTTTAAATATTTGATGTGTTTTTTTTTACGAAAAATGAGGTAGTTCGCTGTCAAAGATATTTTTGGGGTATGTTAGTCATTTTAATGCATTGGGTTGACAAAATAGAACGTTTGACATCATTCACTAAGTCAAATGACCTCTTGTATCATTGATCAAATCAATTGGACTTGATACCTATTAACCTTTATAAAAAAACAATTCAACAGTTTTACGTTAATTAGTTCTAATTTTTATTGGTTTTGAATAAAGTAGGCACTAGCCTGATCACACCGACACTATTTCCCCAAATTACGATAAAATGTCTTGGTGGTGAAATTGGACTTGGTACCAAGTCTCATTTTCCACCCCTCCCAATCATGTATCGTGAGAGCATTGGATGAAGTAAGGTTATATCAAGTCAATGCATTTGAATACATAACAACACAGTAGGAAATAATGACACCCGCTCATTGCCTTCATTTTGATAAATGGATTGGACCGTACAACCTATCCAAGTTACAAAAATATAATATTGAAAACTAACATTCCAAGATAAATTCAAGTAAATTATATCTATTAATAGTATAACAAAGAGACTACTTGAAATCTATATCCAAGTGAAATCAATAATTTCTCCTCGAAAGAAATAGTTACATGACTCAACTCCAAAGAACAACCAATATGCGAATTGTTAAAATATTATCATAATCTAAGCATAACTACAATTGGAGAAAATTATAAACACATTACAAACATATTTCAAAAGCATTAAAAATTACAACAATTAAGTATCAAAAGATAAGGCAGATCAATATTACACAATCTGACCAAATTAAAGAGCATGGTTCTCCCTGGAAAGCTGTAAATTAAAATTTACAAATGATATCATACCACCAGAAGTCTGGCAGTCGACGATGGTGATGTAAAAACAAAAACATACCACATAGAGGATCAAAAGGCTAGCAGTCAACGGTGGTGATGATGTGCTTTAAGTTTTTGAAATAAGGAGTCGGTTTAGAGAAATAATGAAGACGGACAGAAAGAGAAAGATGTGTTGCAACCTGCAATCTAATTACAGTTAATAATTTGACTTTGTACTATTGTACTTAATTATAGAAAATGTGTTGCAACCTGCAATCTAATTACAGTTAATTACATCACTTAACTATTTAAAGCAAACGTTAAATCCTAAAAAACAACAATTAAATACATATATAGTCATTGTTTCTAACTAAATGTAATTCTTCATTGGCTTGTATGGTTTCAAAGTAACATATCAACATATTAGTGGTAAAATTGAGCAAAATCCATGACTATGTAACACCAAAGAGTGAAAAAGAAGACAAAAAATACAAATAGATAGAGTTGACTGCAACTTAAAAAACAATGCAAATGCATATATGTGACACCCCGCCTATTTTAATCACGGGTGATCATTCCTTTATCAAAATAAACAGAATCTCATTCCGTTCATTCTTAGCATGACTTTCGAAACTTTTTAAATTACTAACCATTAATGTTACATCAAGCCGGGAAAAAAAAAATTCTTTCATTAACACATAGCAACATACGGAAAATCAATAATATCATCCATCCACACAATAATTGAAGTCTGAAACATCACAGGATAAATAGATTAATGATAAATGTCGAATAACCAATCGGCTCAAAAAACAACATCCAAGTCGTAAGTCTAACTGAAATGAAAGGAAATCTAAATATAGAGTCTGATAAATAGAATTGAATAAATGAATCAACTGAATTGGGAATATGCCCAAATGAAATAACAAATCCTAAATCCTAATCTAGGAATGAAGTAACTTAAGCATCTACACAAAACCGGCATGCCTCCAAAAATGCTTCAACTTTGCATCCCTGGAATAGATCATCAAGTCAAGCGTCCCTGAGGCCGGAGAACTAAAAGTTTTTAGTAATATAGATTTGATACGGGTCAGAGGCCAAAAACTTTTAAAAATATTTAGCAAGTTTTTAAATTGTTGTTAAAAGCATTTATTAAATACACACATTATTTTCAGGTACAGTCCCTTGAGTTCCTCACCTCACAACTATAGTGCACACCTAACATCTCCTATTGTATCTACCTAGTTATGCTACCCAGCATAACTAGACACAAGTATCTAACTAACCACAACAAGTTTAGCTCACCGGTACCGCCCATACGATACACTACTGTAAAACCAATCATTAATATTAACTAAACATTTTCATTAAACTATTAATTAAGTTTCTCTTGCTTAAGTTACTTTAAGATATACACTATCTATCGTTTCTACCATCACACAAGTAGAATAATCTCACTTCTATATATAAACCACACTATTATATATATAACTACATCATCCCCCGGAATAGACACCACGATGCATGCATACTCTGCTGTCAAGTCCGTGTACCTCTCGTACCAAATCAAGGACTATCGATTGATTTGGAATGTACCTCGAACCATAAATCAAATAACACACAATGAAGGCGAACAAATTTCTAAGCCTTTGGGCTACGCACATACCTAACGTACTGAAACGACCTATCAGTCCCACTATTACACTCTCAGATATTGAACTGCCCAAGTTCTATATTTTAGAGCACGGACCCAGACTTCGATGGAATCTCTAAGGTGGGATTGCGCATTGCACGGAACCTCCCGTGATAGCAGGCAACGTAGTTATGTTCACACATATAAGAAAGTGTGGTGACAATTATTATGCAACACAAATAAATATGAGAGAAACAATTGCCGAGAAAGAATAAGGAAAATAAAATGTCGATCACACAACAAAAGATATACGTGGTTCAGCAAAGATGTGCCTACGTCCACGGTGGTGCAGTCAGTATTATTTCTATATACTCTGGAGAGTGATTACAGAGAATATAACTTGTCCTTTTGCCCCGGACCTAGGGTTTAATATATACATTTACATGTAGGTAAGTGGAGGTGATGGGTTCCTCCACGTTTCCCATCTCCCCTATAACTTCCCTTCATGGGATCGTGGAGGGAGACCGGATCAATATAAAAGATGAAGGGCCTGGACTTTGGGCCGCCAGGACTGGGCTACTCGTCCAGGCTCATGGTTCTAAATTCCGGGTACCCATAATTGCCCCTAAATTTGTTGTGCCTTGTATATGGGCTCAACAAATTTAAATGATTAGCCATAATGGATGTGTGGCGATTCCTCGGGAGCTGTGGAGTTGATTTTGGCGGCTGCCGCTTCGCTTACTGTGCACTATGATTAGATTTTGAAGGCTCGTTGGAATAACCACATCTTTTCCGTCGTTTCAGACTTTCCAGCACTCTTCTATCTTCTGAGAACTCTAGTGCTTCGTTCCTTCTGCTCTCAATCTCCATTCCTATTGCTTCTTAGTCGTCTTGAGCTCGTGCTTCTGTTTTGTAAGTTTCTCGTGCCCTTTCTTTGCACTTTCTCTTTGGTTTGTAGCTTTTCTTTGAGTTTTCCAATGGCGAAGATTGGAAATAGATCAATCTCTGAATTTAGAAAGTTCTACAACATCCCTGAGTGGGTAGAGATTGAGTGTTGTACCTCGCCTCCTAGTAACGTTAGGGATATAGAGGATGCCCACTCGATCCATGTTTTATTGCTTTCCCAGGGGGGACTTACTTTTCCCCCTAATGATCTATTTTTGTATTTTTTTGGTTATTTCAATATTGTCCCCGCATAATGCTCGCCCAATGTGTGGAAAATAGTGGACGGCGTGCATAGGATAAATCAATTATATGGCACTAGGTTAGGACTTGCCGATGTCTGTTTCTGTTACTCCTTTTCTGGAACTAGCTCAGGTGTCTTGTACCTCAAAGCTAGGAGTCCTGATAGGGTATTGGTAGTAAATCTACCTGATTCCCATAAGGACTATTGGCAAGAGGGTTTCCTTGTTAGAAATTGGATATTATCTCCCCAATTTGAAGGGTCGAGGTTTGAGAGGTTCACTGTTCCTTTTTATGGGGAAGAATATATAGGTAGACATTGTACTGTTGTTTCAATCTTTGTTGATTTATGACATTTCTAACCCCTCTTTTCTTTTTCTTCCACAACGAGGTCAAAGAACTTGGAGCCTGCTCTTAGCGAGGTTCGTATCTCGGAGTTGGTGAAAGCTTAGAATATCATAGAGCCTTTGGGTAACGGCGAGCATCCCAGGTCTGCTACCTTTTTGCTAGAGTATAAGAACGTAGGCTCCAGCTTCATAGCACGGCCTGTGGACAGTGTACCAGAGTTTGATTCTTTTGGAGAGACTACTGTCGAGCCTATCCAGTTGGACGAAGAAGAGAGCAGCTCTGAGAGTTAGCCTGCAGGAAATTTGGGTGAAGGGAGCTCTGACAGTAGCAGTTCCTCTGACTGTGAGGAGGATTCTGAAGCTCGAGGGTTGTCGAGCACTTCCAGCAGTTCAGGTGAAGAAATGCCTCCAAGGAAGAATCTGATCAGAGATGATGATGGTGATGACCACGCGCTTCTTGCACAAAGGTCAAAGAAATAGAAGTCTACTTCTGGGGCCATGGCTACTGGTTCTCGGTCTTCTACTCAGGAGCAAGAGAGGAAGAGGAGAGAAGAAGAGTAGGTGAAAGAGAGGGAGAGAAAAAAGCAGGAGGAAAGAAAGAAGGTGGAGGAAAAGAAGAGAATGGAGGAGAAGAAGAGAATGGAGAAGGAGAAAAAGGAAGAGAGGAGAAAGATGGAGTCAAGGACAAAGGCTGGGCAAGCCTTGGTCCCAGTGTCTGCTTTGCCCGAGGGGGCCTCAGTTGCCATTTCTCCTCAGCTGGCTCCTGCGTTGCTCAAAAGGGCAGTTCTCCCTGCAGATCACCAGAGGGCGCTGGGGTCTGATTAATTGGCCCTGCAAGCTAGCTAGAGGCTAGCCTTGGTAAGTTCCTCTCCATTTTTCAATTCTTTAACAAGTTCTAGTTGCTTCTCCTTCTTGATTTCCTTTTTATTTCTTGTAGTTTGTGACTGACTTTGTCGTGCTCTATCGCTCTCGCGACGAGCTGGTGAGAAGGAACGGCGAGCTGGAGCAGCAGAAGTCCGCTCTGGAGGTCAGGGGTTCTCAGCTGGAGGCTGACTTAAAGACTGTTGATGCAGCTCGAGTTTCCTCTGATCTGTCCCTTGTCAACTCTAATCGAGAGAGGGGTGCGGCGGTTAAGGAGCTGCACGAGCTGAGGCAGGCTTATAACTTAGTCTGCTCGAGCAAGCTGAATCTCGTGGAGGAGAACAAGGTTCTGACCGAGCAGTTAAAGGAGAAAGAGTCCCAGGTAGCCACCATCAAGGAGGACTCATACAACTCCGGGTGGACTGCTGCTTACGAAGATGCCGAGGTTCAGATAGGCTACATCAGCCGTCTGAACTTCAAGAAGAGATGGAACAAAGCTCTTTTAGCTGCTGGTGTTGATGCTGAGTCTCCTCTGTTCGACGAGCATGGCCCGAGCCCGAACCAACTGTGGACGAGGAAGCTCCTACCCCAGCCATCGAGGGTGTTGATCAGTCAATTCCTGCCGGTGCTTATCCTGCCCAGGCGACTAAGGGCATCCCTACAGAGGGGGATGCCTCTGCTGCTGCTGACAAGGGGAAATAACCAGCCACCTCTGGGCAGCCTGAGGTTGCCAGTTAATCTTCTTTTAGGACTTATTTTTGTACTTTTGCTTATAATTTTCCAAGTTTCTGCTTGATGTACTTGACTTTTATTAATGAATGAGAAGATTCTTCTTTTTCTTGTGCTGATCTCTTTCTCTCCTCTATCTTTATTTTACTTGTAGTTGGTTGATGTGGATGATTACATTCCCACTACTTCCCAACTGGGCAGGACCCTTGGTCCTAATGCAAGCCCTGAAGTTCGCCAGGCCTTTGTTAGACTTTGCAAGTCACTTAGGTCTAGGAATTAAAAATATAAAGAGTAGTCCGAGCTAGTGGCTAAGCTAAAGGACAGGCTCCAGGAAATGGAAGAAATTGGTGCCTCAGTGCAAGAAGAAGTCAGTGTACTGAGAGCAAGGTTACTAGAGGCCATCGAGATCAACCAAGTTGGGGAGTTCCTCTAGAAGGAGAATGAAGATCTGAGGAGGGAAGTCTTTAAGCTTAAGGAGAATGCGCCGAGCACCACTTCAGCAGTCCTGTAAGGCTCCTCGTCGTCGCTAGATGGATCTCGTCCTCCCCTTCCGCGAGCTGGTAGGGGCACCAGGAGAAGGAATAGGGAAGTCGAAGATCATCGTGATAGGGAGATGGAAGAGCTCCGCGATGATGTCCGGCGAGCTTATGTAATTGCTTCTGGGCTTCAAAGGGACGTTACCCGACTGTGGCATTTATTCAAGAAAGGTCCTCGACAAGCGTGGGCTGATGGTTACGATCAGGGCTAGCTAGATGCTCCAACAAGACTGTTTGAGTTCGAGGAACTTTCTTTCATCAGAGGGTGGTTAAGTTCCCTAAAAGAGCTGCAGTTCCCGAGGAATTCGGTGTTATGGTATCGTCACGAGATGTCCTCCTCCACTCTGATGCCCAATCCATTCAGGAGAGATGATCAATGGATCCCCATCGATGCTATTCCGTGGCAGCTATTGGAGTTAGACACAAATGAGGTTGTGGAAGAGCTAGCTCCCGCTCCTGATGACGGAAGAAGAGCAAAAGTGGCAGACTGTCTTATTCGGAGGCTTCCACCTCCATGAAATTTTGCAAGTTGTTATTCTTTTTTATTTTTGATAATGTAAATGCTTTGGGCGATCTTCGCCGACTAAACATGTATTATCATTGTTGTAAATATAAGAGATTAATGAAAAGTTCCTGTTTTGGGAAATTTTGCCGACTAAACGTGTTCATCCAATCTTTTTATATTCTTGCTGCTTCATAATCCTTTTTTATTTGTCATGCAAGTGTCCCCCCAGTCCAGTATGATACCAAAATACCATTATGCCCCATTTTACCTTTTAGGTTGTGTCGTCACACTTCCTTAGGACTAAACAGGGCAATTGGCGAGGACACACCTGGTACTGGACGTCTTCATCTGATCAGGATTTTACTCAACCAAAGTAGGTTTGATGGCCAGTATAAAAATCTGGTCGCATTGCCTAAGAATCCTCTATAGGGCTTTATATATTTCCAGGGGCAATGCTAAGAGGTCTCTCGTGCTTCATGACGATTACCTGAGGAGGGGTATTCCTCTGCTATATCGACCATCGTGCTTGTGATTTGGAAAAGATGTGTGATAGAATGCAACTGTTACTGATCAGAGGGTAATCAATTTAAGTAACTTTCATTAGTAATAAGAGAAATGAACTGTCCTTTCATATAACAAATGCAAGAAAAAGATTTGACAATAGAATTTCTTGAGAATCTAAAAATAGAATTTCTTGAGATTCGCTGCGTTCCATGCTCGTGGTATCTCTCTGCCCTCCATCGTTTCCAAATGATAGGCACCTTGTAGGTCGTCTTTAGTTATTTTAAAGGGTCCTTCCCAATTTGGGCCTAGCTTGTCGTCTGATGACTTTACCGCGTTGCCCAGGATTATTCTTAGAACATAGTCCCCAACTTGAAATCTTCTTGGGTTAACCCTTTTGTGGTAGTGTTTTGCGAGCTGTTGTTGATAGCTCGCAAGTTTTACCAGGGCAAATTCCCTACACTCGTCGGTCAGGTCGAGTTCAGCGAGCAAGGTCACATCATTCTGTCCTTGCTCGATAAGGTCGGATCTCATTGTTGGCAATCCCGCTTCTAGTGGGATGACTGCTTCCATACCATATGTTAATGAGAATGGCGTTTCTCATGTTGCTCGCCGAGGGGTATTTCAGTATGCCCATGGGATGTGGGGTAGCTCGATTGCCCATGCGCCTTTGGCTCGCCCTAACCGCTTATTCAATGCATCGATCACAGTTTTGTTGGAAGACTCTGCTTGTCCATTGCTCTGAGGGTAGGCCACCGAACTGAAGTTGTGCCTGATACCGTGTTCGTTACAGAAGTCTTAAAAGGGACCACTCTCAAATTGTGTCCCATTGTCAGTGATGATGGTTCTGGGGATTTCGAATCGAGTGATTATATTCTTCCATATGAATCTTATCATATCAACATCTCGGATGTTCGCCAATGGTTCTGCCTCGATCCATTTGGTGAAGTAGTCAGTTGCGACCAATAGGCATTTGCGATTGCCGGCAGCGATAGGCAGTGGTCCCACGATGTCCATTCCCCATTGGGCGAAGGGCCATGGGCTGGTCAGGGATTTTAGGTTGCTGGCGGGTTGGTGGACCATAGGAGTGCGGAGTTGGCATTTCAGACATTTTCGGACATATACCGCGAAGTCCTTTTGTATATATGGCCACCAATAACCTTCCTTCATTGCTCAAAAGGCTAAAGACCTTCCTCCGACGTGACTTCCGCTGATTCTGTCGTGAAGCTCGCGCAATACTTTCTCGACATCGCCTGGATGGACGCATCTAAGATAGGGACCGGAGAAGGATTTCTTATACAAGTCACCCCCTGTAGATAAGTGAAAGCGAGCAGCTTTGACTCTTATTTGGTGGGCAGTTTTCTTGTCCTCTAGGAGCATGTCGTCCTTTAAATAGTCTTTTAAGGGGTCCATCCAGCTGGGGGCTGATCCCACATGGAGTATTTGTCCCATGTTTGACAGCTTGCTGTTGTGGTTAATGCTCAGACAAATGAGGAAATCGATGGGGATGACCCTTTTAAGGCTGGAGTCAACTGCTGAACTCAGGGTTGCTAAGGCATCAGCATGACTGTTTTGCCTCCTAGGAAACTGCTGGATGTTGATCTCTTCGAAGCTCGTCATTAGTTTTTTCACCAAGGCTAGGTAGGCTGCCATTCTTTCATCCTTCGCGTTATAATCTCTACTTTTCTGGTTGGAGACTAGTTGCGAATCGCCGAACACCTGCAAATGTTTCGCTCCCAGAGTTTGCGCTTTTTGGAGACCTGCTATTAGGGCTTCGTACTCTGCTTCGTTGTTAGAGGCTGCGAATCCCAGCCTGATTCCTTGTTCAAGGATTGTGTTTTCTGGAGTGATGAGAACAATGCCTACCCCTGCCCCCTTTGAGTTGGAGGCTCCATCAACGAATAGTTTCCAGTTTTCCACTGTCGCTTGGTTGTTTTGCTTTGTTGGCTGAGGCTGGTCGGAGAGTTCTTCGCCTGTGAATTCGGCTATGAAATCAGCAAGGATCTATCCCTTGATAGTTGCCCTTGGTTGAAATTGGATGTCAAACCGGCCGAGCTCGACTGACCACTTAGACAGTCTGCCGGATAAATCCGCCTTCCTTAGGACTGCCTTGAGGGGATGCGATGTAAGGATGACGATAGTGTGAGCTTCGAAATAATGCTTTAGCTTCCTCGAGGCTATTACTAGGGGAAAGGCGAGCTTCTCCAATGGTAGGTACCTTTGCTCGACGTCTAATAATGTTTTGCTCGCGTAATAAACGGGGTGTTGGATCCCTGCCACCTCGCATATTAGCGCAGAGCTGACGGCATGATTGGATACAGATAGGTACAGGTATAAATAATCCTTTTGTTATGGTAAGACAAGTAATGGTGGAGTGCTTAGGTAGGATTTAAGCTCGTCCAATGCTCGCGAGCAATCTGGGTTCCATTCTATCGATTTATTCCCCTTCAGGAGCTGAAAAAAAGGATTGCACTTCTCGAAGGATCTGGAAATGAAGCGATTTAAGGCAGCGAGCATCCCAGTGAGCTTCTGCACGTCCCGAATTATGTGAGGAGGTTGCACTCTATTGATTGCATCGATCTGGTCTAGATTAGCTTCTATGCCTAGCTTACTGACCAAGTACCCAAGAAATTTTCCTGACTGGACACCGAAGGAACACTTGCTCGCATTAAGTTTCATCCGGTACTTTCTGAGGGTTTCGAAGGTACTTGACAGGTCCAAGCGGTGATCTTCTTTCTTCTTGCTCTTAACGAGCATGTCATCGATGTTTACCTCCATTGTGTCTCCCATTTGGCTCTTGAACATTTTAGTAACCAGCCGCTGATAGGTTGCCCCGACATTTTTGAGCCCAAAAGGCATGACCTTATAACAATATAAACCAACTGTCGTGATGAACGCCGTTTTGTCCTGGTCTGGTGCATACAAGGGGATCTGATGATATCCCGAGTATGCGTCCAGGAAACTCATTCGCTCGTGAGCTGCGGTGGAATCTACTAGCTGGTCTATCTTTGGGAGGGGGAAACTATCCTTGGGGCATGCTTTGTTGAGGTCGGTGAAGTCGATGCAAACTCTCCACTTCCCATTACTCTTCGGAACTACTACTGGGTTGGATAACCACTTGGGGAATTGCACTTCTCGTATGGATCCTGCATCCAGCAGTTTCTCGACTTCCTTTTCTATCGCTTTAGACTTCTCAGGTGCAGTTCACCGTGCCTTCTGCGTGATTGGCTTGAATGTGGGGTCGACGTGAAACTGATGACATAACACACTAGGATTAATTCCGGGCAGCTCGTATGGTTCCCATGCGAAAACATCTATGTTGCATCTCAGCAAGGTCGTCAACTCCTTCTGCTCTTCGTTGTTGAGAGATGCTCCTATCAAAAAAACTCTGCTACTATCACCATCTTGGGCCATAATTTCTATTAGGTCTTCGACAACACACTCGGAGGGGAGGAGCCTGGTTTCCTCTACTCCGGGTCTTCCGTACTTTAATTGTTATTTGGAAGGCATCTCACCTTCTTCATCTTTCATGGTGGGTTGACCGGCTTTCTTCTCTGGTTTTGGTCGGATGGCTGCTATGAAGCACCTTCTCGCCATTGCTTGGTCACCGTGGATCTCCATTACTCCTTGCTCGGTTACATATTTTAGCTTTTGATGGTAGGTCGAGGGGACTGCTTTCATCGCATGAGGCCATCCCCTGCCGAGGATGGCCTGGTATGGCGAGTCGATGTCGACTACCAAAAACTCAATCATCTTGGAGATGTTTCCAGTACGTACTGGCAGTACTATCTTGCCCAGGGGCATGGTCATTTTTCCAGCAAAGCCGACCAAAGTAACAGTAGCTTCCTTTAGGTCGACGACGCTCAACTTCAACTTTCTGAATAAGTCAAGGTACATTACTTCGGATGAGCTTCCTTGATCGACGAGCAACTTGTCAACGTCGAAGTTGGCTATCCCGAGTGTAATGACCAGAGCATCATGATGTGGGGTCCTTACTCCCACCAGATCTTCTTCTGTGAAAACAATATGCTTGTTATAGTTGATGTCCTCTGCTCGTCTACGCTTTCCTGACTGGGACTTTGCTGGATCATTTTAAAAGGCCTGCATCACCGCCGTAAGTTTTTTCACTTCCATCCGAGCTGAGTTCCGTTGTATTTGCTTGATGTAAGATGCTCCATGGATTAATGCGAACTCATGTCCAGCGTCTTCCTCGAGCACGTTGTCGGGTCTCGCTTCTCTGTTGGCAGCCACTTTCTCTACCCTTTTTTCCACGTAGTCATTCAAGTGCCCAGACTGGGCCAACTCCTCGAGGTGAGACTTAAGAGCTTTGCAGTGTTCGTTCTTATGTCCTCCCTCTTTGTGGAAAGCTCATCTTAATGTGTTGTTCCTCTTCGAGGGATCTCCTCCCATTTTCCGGGGCCACTTGATGAACGGCTCATCCTTGATCTTCGCGAGAATTTTGTAAATTGGTTCTTTGAAGATGGTGTTGACCGCCTGGAATGATTTCGACGCATCAGGGTTCCCTCCGTTCTTGGAGCCATTTTTTCCCCCACTCTTTCCTCCTTTCTTCTGGTTCTCAGTTTTCTCACTTCCCTTGGTAGTGAGTTTAGCTCGACTGTTTTCTCCTGCATTAAGGCGGGTGACATCTTCCATCTTTGCGTATTTCTCGATCCGGGCCATCAGGTCGTCATAGCTTCCTTCTTCGTCAGGGACTGGTAAAGGAGGGAAGAGCTAGGATGCCCTATTTTGAAGGAAGCCACTGCCACCTCTTCCGCGTAGTCCTCGATCTCGTTGAATAACTCCCAGTACCTTTCCGCATAGTCTCGTAGGGTTTCTTGAGGCGTTTTCTTCATTGTTAGCAGAGCATCCATCCTTTTGGGGTGGGAACTACTGGTAATGAATCGGGCCGTAAAGAGTTCGGCTAGGGATTTGAAATTCTTGATCGAATGGTGGGGAAGCCTTTTGAACCACTTCTGTGCTACATCATGCAAGCTCGAGGGAAAAATGCGGCACATTAGGGCATCTCGATGATTCCAGAGGGTCATGGCCTGTCGATATTGCCGGATGTGATCGATGGGATCAGTTTTCCCGTCGTAAATCTTGAACCTTGGAATGGAAAATTTCTTGGGAGCCTCCTCCTCTTCGATTTCTCTTGTGAAAGGTGACTTCATCTGGGTTTTGAGAGCTTTACTTGCGAGTTCTCTGGTTGATCTTGCTCCGTGGGGAGCAAGATGTTGGTCCATCTCTCTGCGGACTAGGTTTCGTATGTTCTCGTCGCTGCGAGCAGGGCTCTGGTAGCGGCGAGCTCTTCGCAGCTGTTCGCGGAGGTCGTCGTCTGATTCGCCACCTTTAACCTTTTGAGATTCTCGCCTAGGGTTCCTTCCTCGTCTGCGAGACTTGCTCACCTAAGGGCTAGGAGTGCGATATGGGCGTCTCCTGGTATCAGGACGTAGTTCCCTCTCCAGTCTTTCCGGTCTTCTTTTTAAGTGAGCATTCTCAGCCTCGTATCTGCGAGAAGACTCCCTCTGCTCCTGGAGCCTTGCCTCGTATGCATCAATTAATCTGGATATCTGTGTGGACCTCGCTGGTCCCTGACTTTCCTCTGAGGCTGGACTTTCCGGGCGAGCTCTCTGATCTGATCGCCGGACTTCAGACCTAATCCTGCGAGGAGCAGGTGGCTCTTAGATATCTCCTGCTTGAGGGGAATTGCTGCTGTGACCAGAGATCTTAGACTCCTTTCTTGGTGTGGGCTCTTCTCAGGGAAAGATGAACGTTTCCCACAAACGGCGCCAATTGTGGTGACAATTATTATGCAACACAAATAAATATGACAGAAGCAATTACCGAGAAAGAACAAGGAAAACAAAATGTCGATCACACAACAAAAGATATACGTGGTTCAGCAAAGATGTGCCTACGTCCACGGTTGTGCAGTCAGTATTATTTCTATATACTCTGGAGAGTGATTACAGAGAATATAACTTGTCCTTTTGCCCCGGACCTAGGGTTTAATATATACATTTACATGTAGGTAAGTGGAGGTGATGGGTTCCTCCACATTTCCCATCTCCCCTATAACTTTCCTTCATGGGATCGTGGGGGGAGACCGGATCAATATAAAAGATGAAGGGCCTGGACTTTGGGCCGCCAGGACTGGGCTACTCGTCCAGGCCCATGGTTCTAAATTCTGGGTACCCACAGAAAGCATATAATAGGTATTCACACAATCTCTCTCTCTATATATATATCCAGTTTTGGAATGCACACAACCCATAATATATCTAGTACGTAGTATTTATATCTCTCGAATACTCAATGTACTATCGATTTGTACTTGCTGTTCATTTCATAATTTCTCGAGTATCGTTCACTACCTGAAGGGTCTTAGTTATCCGTTAAGAAATATCAGTAGTAATTACCTCAGTATACTAGTGGTATAAATCATAGGTTTGCTCATGATCTCTGTAACCCATTCTAAGTCTAAAAAATTATTAAGTTCATATTATGCTCATAGGTCCTGTGTCGATTATCTTATTTTGGCTAATCCTGAGTCCCTACCATAGGTCTACTGGAACTCATCAAGTCCTCCCTTATAGCATGAAACAATTAACAAGGCCCCCAAATTAGTTCTATGAGGAGATATAACATAAATAATCAAACTTAGTAAAATTGGGTAGCCGAATCGATTGAGTAAAGGCCCCGAATCGATTCGCCCTCCCAAATCGATTCGGTCATAGAGCCGAATCGAATCACTCCTAACAGTTCATCTTCTCCGTTGCTGATATGAGTTTTCACCATTTATAACATATCAAACCTCCATGAAACCTTCCCAAACTCCCATACAACAAACCGAATCATTAAGTATACATATGAGGACAAATTCTAACGTAATTATAACATCAAATCTTTAAGAAATTTAACCATAAACAGATTTAATCTCCATAAATCATAAACGCCTAGTTTTGATGTTCTTCATGCATGCTTATCAATATTTACAGATTTCATTAAATCTTATCATCCTATAATCTCAGATTTTGTAATATCAATGTAGAGGAATTATTTGTAACAATAATTCTACCCCATATCACGAACTACCACCCATATAATCCCAAGAATTCACCCAATCATGTAATTTTAACCCTGCACTATGATGGGTATTATAACATGCGTAAAATATTTTCAAGATAAACACTTGCCTAATATTTGCACGTCTAATTTTCATTATTTGATGACGAAATCGTTGTTGCCTTGCTCCGATTTCGTTTCCGGCAGCGTTGGTTATGGAAAAGGTGTAGAATGGCCTAAAGATCCTCTTTTCTTCCTTTTCTATGGCCTATCATCTCTCACAAGTGTTGTAACCCTAGACTCTATCATAAAGTGGCTGATAAAACACTATAAAACTCCGATTTCTTCCAACCCTAGACTCCCAAATGACCAAAATGCCCTAACATGATGCCGGGTTGGCCTAAAAATGCTCCAGGACACCATCAATACACCCCAGTACTCTATTCTGCATATTTCGACCCATTCGGAATCAACCGTAACCTCAAAATCGCCATCCAAGTCACTTTACATAAATTTCCTATCTCAACCTCAATATAGGCTACAAAAGACTCCCGATTGGGATATAACATAGTCCCATCGATTTTACTTGCTATGAAGTATAATAATTATTGCAAGTTATTTACTACCCAATTAGTAAATTTATCCCATAAATATTAATCATAATCTCTCCCATATAATATTTAATTCAATTAAATTACGGCACGCGTGTATTTAAAAATAACCGAATAAATTAAAGTTTAAATGCTCAGAAATACAGTGGTGTTACAATATACTCCATTTATGATCATGCGTACAATATTAATGATGGTTATAAAGCTAAAAAAATCAAAAAAAGAGAAAGGAACATAAAAAATATAACAGAACCCCAAATTCAATCAAATGAACCCCCAAAAGTTTGAAACAAATATAAAAGTGAAATTATTGATAATAAAGATTATTAGTGAGGTTTCCTCTTAACCTTAGAGAACCCCCAATTCAAACAAATGAACCCCAAAATTCTGAAACCAAAATTTAAAAAAATTAAGAAAAATACGAATTATTAGTGAGGATTTCTCTTCAGCCGAAAACAAATTAGAGAGAAAAACCCATTTAGAATTTCAAATACTTGGAATCCAAAGACATGAGAAACCCCATTGGTCTAGTTTGTACTAAAGTGGTGTTTGGAAGCTTTGATCTTCTCCCATATGCCCCAAGGTTGATAAAAGAGAGAGAAGATGTTACCAAGAGAATGATAGAGAAGAGAGAGAGAGTTGGGAAGAATGTAAAATCAAATATAGAATATACTAGCATGTAACTCGCGAAATAGCCTTTGCCAGCATGTGAAATTTGTCCTCCTCCATTGCAACATTATTCATAATGCTTATCGATTTACCCCGAAAATAGCCTTTGCAATTTAAATGATATTGGTAGTAACATTGATCTATGCATATTTAAAAAAATGGAGCTTACGTACAGAAGACATGGATTTGTTTGGTCTTACTCGAGTTCTTAACATTTGTAGACTAATGCATAATATATTGACAGACTAATTTCTTTAAATGAGAACATTAACCAATAATCAGTTGAGAAAATTATATTTAAGTCCCATTTGTCAAGTCAACATACTTATAAGTCCTATTGACTTTTCAACAATCATATAGGTCCTATTCCAATTTTTTAGGGAAATTTTTCATAATTTTACCCTTTTTGAAACCAATAATTCGTAACTTCCTTTTAGGAAGTTACATACGTGGTTGGAATTTTTTTTAATTATAAAATGATCATAACTTTTGATTCACAAATCCGTTTTTCGATAAATAACTATTTTTGAAATCTGTTCGACGAAATCTATCAACCAAGATCCATGAAGCCTATAAAATTTCAAAGAAAAAAAATTACACAAACAGTAAACTTTACTGCATGCACTAGAATATGAAATAGTTTTATATATGTGACATTTTCACAAAGAGACGGTAACATTTACTGTGAAAATATTAGGCAGAATATATATATATATCCGGTGGATCCAAACCCTCTTTTTCCAAAATTACCTTATATTTAAAGGTCCGCGCAAGCGGCATCCAATCCTTACCCCCATTGTTGGAGCTTCAACGACCTTCATCAGAGATTCGATTTGGGGTGGATAGGGGTGGCATGTGGTGCCACTGGCGCGGACTTTTGAAAATAAGAGACTTTGAAATATCACAGATATAAAACTTTGTTGTATACACCAGAAAATGAAATAGTTTATATTTGTGACATTTTCACAAACAATAATACTTACCCTGTTAATATATTTATGAAATAGTTTTATATATGTAACATTTTCACAAACAGTAACATTTACTGAGTTAATATTACACATTATATATACACACACACACACACACACACACACACACACACACACACACACATGGTAGATCCAAACCTCTTTTTTTCGAAATTACCATATTTTTAAAGGTTTGCGATAGCGACATTCAATCCCCACCACTACCCACCCCCATTGTCGGAGCTTCAACGACCTTCATCAGAGCTACGATTTGGGGTGGTTAGTAGTGGCATAGTGCCGCTGGCACGGACATCTGAAATTAAGAGAATTTTAGATAAATGGGGTTTGGATCCACCGGAGATCCGGTTTGGGGTGAGTAGGGGTGGCATTGGGTTAGGTTTATATCTGTAATATTTTCACACACATTAACATTTACTGTGTTCATATAACACAGTATATATATATATATATATATATATATATATATATATATATATATATATATATATATATATATATATATATATATATATGTATATGTATGGTTGATCCAAACCTCTTTTTTATGATATTATCTAATTTTTAACGGTCCGCACTAGCGGCATCCTATCCCCACCACCACCCACCACCATTGTCGGAGCTCCAACAACCTTCATCAGAGCTCTGATTTGAGGTGGCATGGGGTGACGATGTAACATTTTCACAAACAGTAACATTTATTATTTGTGAAAATATTACAGATATAAACCTAACCCAATGCTACCCCTACTTACCCCAAACCCGAGCTTCGGTGGATCCAGACCCCATTTATCCAATATTCTCTTATTTCCTAAGGTTCGCGCCAGCGGCACCCCATGTCACCCCAAATCAGATCTCTGATGAAGGTTGTTGGAGCTCCGACAATGGTGGTGGGTAGTGGTGGGGATTAGATGTCGTTAGCGCGGACCGTTAAAAATAAGACAATATAAAAAAAGGTTTGGATCCACCGTATATATATATATAATATAGGACAATGGTGTTATGAATAGTGCCATCTTATCTTATCTTATAAAAAAAATCAAAGGGTCTACATTTTGCCACGTGTACAATCCAAGGGTTGAGACTAAAAGATCTCCTTTCACAAGGCTCACAACCCATGTGGGCGGATCCCCCTTTCACTCTCATAACCCGTCTCCTCATTTTCTTTCCCAAAAAAAGCCCTAGCCGAGCCGCTCCCCCATCTCTCTCATTTCACACTCTTCCCTGCTCACGCCGCTCACGCCGCTCACCCGCGGCCGGCTTCTACTCCACCAACTCTAGCTCCGCCTCCCGTCTCCAATCTTGGGTTTGTACGCCTCCTCATTTTCTTTCCCAAAAAAATCCCTAGTCGAGCCGTTCCCCCATCTCTCTCATTTCACACTCTTCCCTGCTCACGCCGCTCACGCCGCTCACCCGCGGCCGGCTTCTACTCCACCAACTCTACCTCCGCCTCCCGCCTCCCGTCTCCAATCTTGGGTTTGTATTGTTTATGTTGAGATTTCTATTTCATATGTATTGCTTTACTATTTGCTTTAGTTATTTCTTTAGATATTTAATATTGCTTTAGTGAGAAATTCCATTTAATATGTATTGCTTTACTATTGCTTTAGGTACTAATATTGCTTTAGATATTTAAAATTGCTTTATGTACTAATATTGCTTTAATGAGAAATTCCATTTAATATGTATTGCTTTAGGTACTAATATTGCTTTATGTACTAATATTGCTTTAATGAGAAATTCCATTTAATATGTATTGCTTTAGGTACTACTATTACTTTAAGTCTCCAATCTTGGGTTTGTACGCTCTTAATTCTTTTGATATGTATTGTTTATGTTGAGAAAATCCTATTTCATATGTATTGCTTTACTATTGCTTTAGGTACTAATATTGCTTTAGATATTGCTTTAGTTATTGCTTTAGATATTTAATATTGCTTTAGGTACTAATATTGCTTTAGTGAGAAATTCCATTTAATATGTATTGCTTTACTATTGCTTTAGGTACTAATATTGCTTTAGATATTTAATATTGCTTTAGGTACTAATATTGCTTTAGATATTTAATATTGCTTTAGGTACTAATATTGCTTTAGTTATTGCTTTAGATATTTAATATTGCTTTAGGTACTAATATTGCTTTAGTGAGAAATTCCATTTAATATGTATTGCTTTACTATTGCTTAAAGTACTAATATTGCTTTAGATATTGCTTTAGATATTTAATATTGCTTTAGGTACTAATATTGCTTTAGATATTTAATATTGCTTTAGGTACTAATATTGCTTTAGATATTGCTTTAGTTATTGCTTTAGATATTTAATATTGCTTTAGGTACTAATATTGCTTTAGTTATTGCTTTAGATATTTAATATTGCTTTAGGTACTAATATTGCTTTAGTTATTGCTTTAGATATTTTATATTGCTTTAGGTACTAATATTGCTTTAGTGAGAAATTCCATTTAATATGTATTGATTTACTATTGCTTTAGGTACTAATATTGCTTTAGATATTTAATATTGCTTTAGTGAGAAATTCCATTTAATATGTATTGCTTTAGGTACTAATATTGCTTTAGATATTTAATATTGCTTTAGGTACTGCTTTATTATTGCTTTATGTACTAATATTGCTTTAGTGAGAAATTCCATTTACTATGTATTGCTTTACTATTGCTTTAGGTACTAATATTGCTTTAGATATTTAATATTGCTTTAGGTACTACTATTACTTTAAGTCTCCAATCTTAGGTTTGTACGCTCTTAATTCTTTTGATATGTATTGTTTATGTTGAGAAATTCCTATTTCATATGTATTGCTTTACTATTGCTTTAGGTACTAATATTGCTTTAGATATTGCTTTAGATATTTAATATTGCTTTAGGTACTGCTTTATTATTGCTTTATGTACTAATATTGCTTTAGATATTGCTTTAGATATTTAATATTGCTTTAGGTACTGCTTTATTATTGCTTTATGTACTAATATTGCTTTAGATATTTCTTTAGATATTGCTTTAGATATTTAATATTGCTTTAGATATTGCGTTATTATTGCTTTAGTGAGAAATTCCATTTACTATGTATTGATTTAATATTGCTTTAGGTACTACTATTACTTTAGGTACTAATAATCCTAACATCTCATTTTACGATTTTAATAGGACCTACGGACGGTCCGGTTAGTTGACTTGACTTGGATATGGATAACCAGCCTACATTTTCCAATTATTATTGCTTTATGTACTAATATTGCTTTAGTGAGAAATTCCATTTACTATGTATTGATTTAATATTGCTTTAGGTAGTACTATTACTTTAGGTACTAATAATCCTAACATCTCATTTTACGATTTTAATAGGACCTACGTACGGTCCGGTTAGTTGACTTGACTTGGATATGGATAACCAGCCTACATTTTCCAATTATTATTGCTTTATGTACTAATATTGCTTTAGTGAGAAATTCCATTTACTATGTATTGATTTAATATTGCTTTAGGTACTACTATTACTTTAGGTACTAATAATCCTAACATCTCATTTTACGATTTTAATAGGACCTACGGACGGTCCAGTTAGTTGACTTGACTTGGATATGGATAACCAGCCTACATTTTCCAATTATTATTGCTTTATGTACTAATATTGCTTTAGTGAGAAATTTCATTTACTATGTATTGCTTTACTATTGCTTTAGGTACTAATATTGCTTTAGGTACTAATAATCCTAACATCTCATTTTACGATTTTAATAGGACCTACAGACGGTCCGGTTAGTTGACTTGACTTGGATATGGATAACCAGCCTACATTTTCCAACGTAAGTAAAAAACCCGCCCTCTGAAAAATATACTTTCTACTTCCTCCCTATGTTATTATATCAACGGGCTTTCATGGAATTTGCGTTAATTTCTTTCACAGATTCAAGGCGCGCGTAGGATCAGCACTGGTATTGTGATCCGCGATGAATCAGAACTTGAGATGATTCTTAAAGAGGTAAATTTTACTTCTGCTACATTTTGCCACGACAAATTTTACTTTTGCTACCCAACTCTTTACATTATTTATTATTTTTTTTTCAGAAGAGAAAACGAACGGAGCAACTTTGGGATAAAGAGAAAGGGAAAGGGAAAGGGAAAGAAAACGACCCCCCCACCACTGTGTGTTATTTTTTATTTTGCATTTTCTTTTCATTATTTAATAATTTACTGTTTTCTTACATTTCTACTCCACTTTACTCAACGTGTCAGGACTTCCCTCCCACTTCTGCCCGTGCATTGGCTCAAAGACTACGACGTGATCGAGAAAGGGCACAAAGATTGCCGCTTAATCCCAGTAATTGTTCTAATCAATCATCCACTTCGACGAGCACTAATGTGATAGCACCCACTTCTACATTACTGCACACCCCTCTACAACAGTGCTGCCCTCTTTGTGATAGCACCCCGTTATCAGACATTGGCCTTCCAATTGATCCTCCAACTGTAAAATTTCTTCCCCATTTGCTTCATTTATCAAATGCATTGTTTTCTTATCTTCTAATTAATTTTACTCAACGTGCCAGGACTTCCCACCCATCAGTGCCCGTGCATTTGCTCAAAGACAACGACGTAATCGAGAAAGATCACAGAGGTTGCAACTTGATCCCACTAGCTGTCGTAATCAACTACACACTTCGACTCGCTCAACACCATCAAATCGGTCACGTGCAAGAACTCTTACGTTGCCGCCCACCCCACCACAACAATGCTGCCCAGTTATGCAGCAGTCCCGTGACACTGAAGTTTTGCCCCCTGCTATTCTTCCTAGAAATTTGAGCGTAGATTTTGATGCTACTATCATTTCTGATCCCAACCATGAACACAGTGGGAGTGTATTTGAAGATTCACATTCTTTTCCTACGCCACCACTGACAGATTTGGTGAACAATGCTCCGACTGGATCATCAAGTGTATCCGTGCTTCCTTCTATAACTCGGTATAACATCCTATTTACTTTGATATTTTAAGGCCAATTTTGATTTGAGATAGTCTTGACTCAAGTTCTTTCTTTCTCCATTTCAGGTCAAGGAGGCAAGTCATCACATACCAGGTGGGTTGTAGAAGAGCAGGACGGGCTAGACTTTTATCCGAAAGACACGAGTTGGGACCTATGAATGTTAAATGCCCTCATTGTAATGCCTTGCACTGGATGGTTGAAAGGTTAACAACTTCATTTATGATACGACCGTTATTTGGGAAGTGTTGTCTACAAGGCCAAATCAGACTGCCTGCCCTTAGGGAACCCCCTGCTGAAATAAAGCTTCTTTTTGATGGCAATGATGACCAATCTAGGTCTTTTCGTGCTTACATAAGAGAGTATAATGCAGCCAATGCATTTACAAGTTTAGGTGTGCGAATGGATGATCGAGTCCTCCCAGGGAGGGGTCCCACGAGTTTTACAATTCATGGTGAGCTACGCCATCGCACGTGATCCTTATTGCCGGATGAGGGTCATGAATTAAATGCCACATATGCTCAATTGTACATTTATGATCCAGGTACAGCTTTAGATATTCGACACCATAGGAATCCACATTTGAGGAGGGATGTCCTTAACACCATACAGCAGTGTTTGTTGTTGAATAATAAATTCACTCATAAATACCGTGAAGCCTTCTCTATTTTGGATCAAATGGATAGAATGGGGCAAGACTTACCTGCATATCTTCATTATAGTTCTTCAAAGGACCGTCGAACGTATAACTTGCCATCGTCTGAAGAGATTGCTGTTATTTTACCGGGGGACGGTTTTAACATTAGTGGCATGCGTGATATTATTGTTCGGCTCAAAGGAGGCAATGAGTTGATGCAAATTAACGAGTGTCATCCAGCATATTTGCCTTTGCATTACGTCTTATTGTTCCCCCATGGTGAACTTGGTTGGCACCCCGAAATGAAATTATGGGATGTCCGACGGTTTCAAGAACAGGATGATCGCTTAACTCAATTAAATTATTATGGCTACCGATTGTTCAAGCGTGACTCCGAGTACTCCACAATCCTTAGAGGGGGGAAATTGTTCCAAGAGTTTATTGTTGATGCTTGGGCTTCTACAGAGCAAAACCGATTAACTTATTACCGACTCAATCAAGGAAGGCTTCGGGCAGAGTTGTACAAGGATCTCAATGATGGTATGTCAAACGGTTTACAACCAGAAAATATTGGTAGGCGAATGATTTTGCCTTCTTCTTTCACCGGTAGTGCAAGACATATGTTTGAGATTTATCAAGATTCTATGGCCATAACGCGTTACAACCAACATCCCGATGTTTTTCTCACTATGACCGCAAATCCGAAATGGCCAGAAATCACCAAAGAATTGTTGCCTAATGAAACTGCATTTCTTCGTCCAGACTTGGTGGCGCGTGTATTTGAACTAAAGAGGAAGGCCTTGATGAAGGAGATTGAAAATAACCATGTACTTGGCAAGAAGGTTGCTCACGTCTTCATAATTGAATTTCAGAAACAAGGTTTACCTCACATGCACGCCTTAATCTTTCTTGATGGTCCAAGCAAGATTAAAACAACTGCCCAAGTTGATAACATAGTTTGTGCAGAATTTCCTAGCTTAGAAGAAGACCCCATCCTGTTTGAAACTATTTTGGGTTGCATGGTACATGGCCCTTGCGGAGTTCGGTCTCCTGGATCCCCGTGTATGGAACATGGTAAATGCACAAAGAAATACCCGAGAGAGTTTTGTGACACTACCACTATGGATGAAGATGGGTACCCAGTATATCGACGTCGTAATGATGGTCGAGTCTTTACTGTTGGGAATGGGAAACAGGTTGATAATCGAGATGTTGTGCCTTATAATCTCCATTTAAGTCGGATGTTCAATTGCCACATTAATGTCGAAGTTTGTGCCGGGCTTAGATGCGTCAAGTACATTCACAAATATATATACAAGGGATTTGATCGCACCACTATTGTCTTAGGAGGCGTTGATGAAATTCAGCAATACTTAGATTCCAGGTATATTGGCCCCCCCGAAGCTGCTTGGCGAATATTTGGTAATCCAATGCATCAGGAGAAACCATCCGTTACGCGATTGGATCTTCACCTCCCAGGCATGCATCATGTTGTTTTCAATCCAAATGAGTCGATGGATGACATAATTCATTGAGGTTCGACTCAAGAGACTTCTTTAACCGCTTTTTTGCATATTGTGCTTCCAACGAAGAAGCGCGGGCCTTCACTTATCAATAATGTCCACAACACTATTGGTGGGACAAGGCATCTAAGAGATGGACAAAGCGAAGTTCAAAAGGGGGTTTTGCAATTGGTAGAATGTACTTTGCTAGCCCAAACTCAGGAGAAAGGTTTTATTTGAGATTGCTTCTTACTGTGGTAAAAGGACCTCGATCATTTGAGTGCTTACGGACCGTAAATAATGTCTTGCATGATTCTTTCAAGTCAGCATGTGTTGCACTGGGACTTTTAGAAGATGACAATGAATGGGTTCAGTGCTTGCAAGAGGCCGCGGTGATGCAAACGGGATATCAAATTCGTCGACTTTTCGCCGTTATACTCACCCAATGTTCCCCTATAAATCCAGAATTACCATGGGATAAATTCTCATCATACATATGTGACGATCTCGCGCACAACCTCCGTAGATCATTTGCAATTCCTTCTCCAACTGATGCAGAGGTCAATGATTACGGATTGTATCTTCTCAACGATTTGCTACAAGAGTCTGGCAAAAGTTTGACCGACTTTCCACCAATGCCATTACCTCTAAAAAATTGGAGTACCACCTGAGAGAATCGGCTAATATGGGAGCATCGACAACTTCAAGCAGATACAAACACCGCGGACGTGCAATGTAATATAGACTGTCTTAATTCGGGGCAGCAGCATGCTTACTCGGCCATTACTACTTCTGTGTTTGAAGGAAAAGGTACTACCTTTTTTTTAAATGGTGGGGCTGGAACGGGTAAGACCTTTTTGTATAACACAATTGCTGGAATTTGCCGTAGTCTCGGCCATGTAGTCATTACGGTTGCCTCTTCAGGCATTGCTTCCTTATTGTTGGTTGGCGGTCGAACAGCGCATTCAACATTTTGTATTCCGCTTGACATCCTTGAAAATTCTAATTGTGGGTTTTCAAAGCAATCGAATCAAGCAGAGTTGTTTAAACTAGCCAAACTTATAATCTGGGATGAAGTGCCAATGCAACATCGGTTTTGTGTTGAAGCGGTTGACCGAACATTACGAGATATATGTAGTAATCAAAAGCCTTTTGGGGGGATAACTGTTGTTCTCGGGGGGGATTTTCGACAAATCTTACCCGTCATTCCTAAAGCAGTTCGCGAAGAAATTGTCGCCGCATCATTACGGCGATCAGTTCTTTGGAAGGATGTCAAAATTCTTACCTTGGACACAAACATGCGTCTCGACATTACAGACATCCAAACTTCGGCATTTGCAAATGTTTTGACCACGGTATAACAATTTTTTCAAAATATTAGGTTCTTTATTAGTACTTATTTATGCATTTCATGTAGATTGTTCTAATAGTACATCTTTGTTTTTCAGATTGGCTCAAGCCCTGACGAAATTGTGCTCCTGCCTTCAACATTACGCCGCTGTCGGAATGTTGAAGAGTTGATGAGGGTCGTATATCCGTTGTTGAATGTGGAGGGTATTGTTACGCCTTCTTACCTAACTGAACGGACGATTCTTTCAGCCCGCAATGATGATGTAAATGCAATTAATATGGCTTCTCTAGCTATTTTTCCAGGAGAATCTGTGACATACTACGCAGCAGATAAATTATGTCCGGATGAAAGTAATCCGAGCATAACTAACCAGTATCCTAATGAGTTCTTAAATGCTTTGAACCCTTCTGGGCTACCTCTATTTAAGTTGGAATTAAAAGTGGGATGTCCCATCATGTTACTACGAAATATAGCGCCAAAAGATGGTCTTTGCAATGGCACGCGCTTGATTGTTACCAAGTTGTCTGAACATGTAATTGAGGCCACAATCCTGACTGGATATAAGTTTGGAACAACTGTCTTCATTCCGAGAATCTCTTTAACTCCCTCCTCTAATGAAATACCTATCAAGATGACTCGCCGACAATTTCCAATCAAATTGGCCTACGCAATGACAATGAACAAATCTCAAGGACAATCTGTAAAGTTTGTTGGTATTGACTTGCGCACCCCCGTGTTCAGTCACGGTCAGTTGTATGTTGCATTATCATGTTGCACAAGTGCAGACCGCATTTCTATCCTTCTACCCTCCGGGGAGGAGAGTTCAACAACAAATATTGTATATCCGGAGCTTCTCTTATAGGGATGTAAGTCAAAATATTGCTTTTGTTATGCTGCATTTTAAAGATTAATATCGAGTATTCCTAGGCTCTTGGTCTCATATACTTCTTTCTCATTTTGCTTTTTTGGTGTAACAGGTCAGCGGCATCATATAAATTTTGAGTAAGTCAAATATTGGTAGGTATTTTTTGATTGGAGTATTATTTATAGTTTGGTATACAAGTTTTCAATGCCTCTTTCATCCTTCAGGAGCTTTGATTGATATAATTCTTTAGTTGATTTGCTGAGCTGTTGACATTTAATGACAGAATAATGTAACTTATACACAACTAAATGCGATTGGGTCACTATCTCTTGCATGGTTTTTGATTTATCATCCAACTCATTTGACAGTTAACAGCTGCGATTTAGTCATTTAACAGTTAACCTAAATGTCATTTGTTGCTTTCTACATTTCTATGTTAGGTTGTCCACCATCCCGTGGCTTAGCTGGACCGCTGACATCTTCCCCCTCAACCACTCTTACGTCCGCCACCACCTACTTTTCATGTTTTCGGATTTAAATCTGCCTAAACACCAATATGTTGGATATACATACCGAAAAGCACCAATATGTGTTGGGGGTTATTGCATGGCTGCCAATTTGTTGAATGTACATACCGAAAAGCACTTCACAGCGGAAGAGATTGTGCGTGACATCATCATCGGCGTATCGGACCGCCATAATGTTCCCATTGCACACTAAATAACTTTGTTCATTAGATTTCTCTACTTTGTTCATTATAGACATTATTTTCCTCAATTTCTTTGTCTATCATTACTAACATTCTTGGAATATATATCGAGCAGGTCTGATTTTTGGATTATTGACAGACAGTTATCCCATTGAAAAGTCGGACAGGTCTGATAACTTTTTCTCTATCGAGCAGGTACATCTTTTGTACATCTTTTCACCAATTGTTCTTTGGTTCAAAACCACATATTAGGGTCTCAACTATTGTTCTTTTCACCAATTAACCATGTTTTTATAAATTCTAATAGTAAATTTCTCTGGGCATTGTAATTTATAGGGGAATTAGGGCCTCAATGTAGGTGGCAAAAGCTCGGGACTGCTAGGTCTTGGTTCGGAGGTGGCAAAACAGGAGTCTGACTTAGTCTTGGGGGGTGGGGGTGGGGTGATGATAGTACCTATCCGGGACAGCCGCGGTAGCCGTTGCAGCCATCACTACACAATCGCTGCAGCCACCACTACACAGCCACTGCCTTCTTTCATAAGATGAAATTCACTTTTTGGGTGCAGAGAATTGATATGTACTGTAGTTCTTGAAATTTTAATTGTCAACAATATACTACAAAATAATAATTACTGCTTTGTCTTCATCTAATTATTTCCTTTCAACTTAAATTGTAGGGAGCAATTAGATCCCCAAAATTTGGATCAACTGATAAGCATGGGGTAAGCATACAATTATGCAGTTATGTTTGTATAAAAATACAGTTATGCAGTTTGTATAAACATAACTGCAAACTGTAATGATTGGCCTTTCTTTGAACCTTAACGTAATGGTATAACCTGTGTTTTACACTATGGTTTTTGTTTTGCAGAAAATGACTGATGAATTTTATGAATACATGGTTGCTGCTGCTGTTGAATTAAGCGTACAATATTTAAGAAACAGGACAAAAAGAGGCAGGAATGGTTGATGATGATAAAAACCACAAGGAAAAAAGTGAAAAAGAGGCTCTTCCTCAGGGGATTTTGTTTTCCTGGGAAAGAGGGCAATGGAAAATTCGACGGAAGTTGATTCGGTGATATGATGGAAGGCGGCATGACAAAGCAGCAGAGGGAAACTGTCCGACGAACAATATTGCTAATCAACTTTATTGGTGGCCTACCTTTAAAAGTTGGTTTCTGCGAGGCAAAATGAGGTATGAAAGGGCTTCCTACTTTATATTTAGTCTTTTTAAACAACTCTATCATTTTTCTTAGGCATTGTCTTTGAACAATACATTATTGCTTCCAGTTATCCTATAGTTTTGTTAACCTTTCTCAGCTATTACAAACCTTGAATCTTAAGGTCTCTCATGTAAAGTTTATACAGGACCAATAAAGTTACGACATGGTTTTATTTTGTGTTCAAAACTATCAGACTACTGTTCAAAATTCATTAATTTCTTAGGGACTATTGTTGATTAATTTCTCTTCCTTTATTATTCTCTGATCCCTTTTTTTGTACGATATGTTCTAAAGATTTAGAAACATAGGTTTGTAGTTATTTTTGAGTCATATTTTCACTTTCGATGTTTTTTTATTTATGTAACGTGTTTTAATTTGGTTTATTTTGTTATAATTTGTAGGTACTTAAAAGTTACAATATGATGATGAAGCACTTTGGAGGCATCACATAAACCATCTCCTCAACTACCGCCTATCCCGCCTATGAATAACAAGAGGTTGGTACTGCAATAACACAACTCCCGCCTATAAATCCAGCTGCAGTGTGTTTAAGAAGGGTAGTCACAAGTGAAACAGTGGTTGGTACTGCAATAACACATCAGACCTTTGATGTTCAATTTTCTTAGTTTAAGTTTTTGTCATTCTAGCTGTTGTGAATTTTTAGTTTGATTCAGCATTACTGTAGAATGATTTCGAGTTTTTAGTTTTCAGTCTTCAATTTTTTGGTGGATGCAGGGTGTTGGATAATTCGGGACATGGAGAGGCAAACAATTCGGTACCAAACAATTCGGTACCCAATATGTAGACATCCAGGTGCCTAATATGTAGATCTTATAATTGTACGTGCGCCTTCACACCGTTGCTCCAGTGTTTAAAGAAGTCATCAAAGTTAGTATTCAATACATAAGGTTGTCATTTTTCACTTTTGTGCAGGTTACCCTATGCAATCTGCTCTCTGTGGCCAGCAATAAATTGCTTTACTTGAATGAACGATTGCAGCAAAAACTGTGGCACTGGGAGCTTGGGAGCAAGATAAAAAACACTACATTCAAATTGCACAAGTTTAGAACAGTGGCACTGTGTTGTATGATACTTTGTTGTAGAATTTCTAACTCAAAATTTCGATATTTGTAGAATGTCTAACTCAAAATATTGTGTATATTTTCTACTATACAATCAATAATTAATTTCAAAAGTATATATTTGGCTATTTACATAGTATTGTTGATAATTTTTTTTGACCATGTTCTATAGGAAGTAAAATTACTATCACTGTTCCGTATTTTTTCTTTGAAATGGCTAAATGAACTGCGGATAAATTTCCAATCCTTATTTTTAAAATTCGGCATCCCAGATATGCGAGAAATGGAGTAGAGATAGTATGTGGTGTCAATAGCGCATGGAAGTGGATTCAGATTTAGTACTTTCAAATGTTCACATTCAAATATTGTGTAATTACGAACTCCACTGTATGCATGGATTGAGAGATCATTAACTAATTCACTAGGGCTCTGCCATAATATGTGTTGTTATAGACAGTGTATATAGAAGATTCAATTCAGAGTGCATATTTCTGCAATAACTTTGCTGAATTCCGAGAACATTTTTTGTTTCTTTAAGGTTGTGTTTTAGCATTAACTGATTAAGAAGTTTTAAAATAATTGATGAAATTTAAAATTTATTAAATTTCTGAAAGTACTTTAAACTCCATTGCTTTATTGAAATATTTAACTTTATTTCTTTTAGGTTTTAGAACATGTTTTATAAAAAGGTGGAACAAAGGTCGATACATTGAACAGAAACAGGGGCATCTCTAAAACAGATGCATCAGGGGTTGTACTGGCCTAATTCTTCTCTATTAAATTAATTGAAGATTCAATTGGAATACTATTCTTGCTTTTGTATTATGAAATTACATGTTTCGCATCAAATTGTAAGTTCTTCTATGAATGGAGTTTACCCGAGACCTGTGTAAGATGTGTTTTGTGCAACTTTCATGAGTTTTAGTGTGTGTAATTTCTTCAATGAATGGAGTTTACCCGGGCCGACCCAATTTGATTATTATTTTCTATGTTATTTTTGGTTTTCTATTATAGGTCACCAATGAGTAGGCTTTGCTTCTCACCAATTAGTAGGCTTAGTCCCTTTGTTCATGTACTTATCATCGTCTTTGTTTAGGTACTTATCGGCCTCTTTGTCCCTCTGTCTTATGTTCACCGATACAGACAATTTTGAGGTTATACATCTTTTATCTTCTTGCCAAATATATATTAGTCGTGTGACAATTCAAGAAGTGTTGTAGACATGCGAGTTGGAGTCATGACGCGCACAACTTTAGAAATTATGCCCATTTTTTAAAGAATTGTTTTGTTGTGGAATGAAATTTTTTTCGTTTTGTAATTACTTACATTAGAAAATTTTACCGTTTTGCGATTAAGTACTTCTGGAAATTTTCACTGTGCCTTCAGGCACGGGCATATACTAGTATATATATATATATATATATTATGTTATAACACAGTAAATGTTACTGTCTGTGAAAATGTTACAGATATAAACCTAACCCAAAGCCAACCCTACCCACCCAAAATCGAAGCTTTGATGTAGGTAGTTGGATAGCGTGGACCTTTAAAAAGAAGATAATTTTGAAAAAAATGGTTTGGATCCACTCTCTCTCTGTGTGTGCGTGTATATATATATACTATGTAATATTAACACAGTAAATATTACTATTTGTGAAAATGTTATAGATATAAACCTATTTCTCTTTCTGGTGCATATAGTAAAGTTTATTGTTTGTGTAATTTTTTTGTCTTTGAAATTATATAGGGTTTATGGATCTTGTTTGATAGATCTCATCGAGCAGATTTCAAAAACAGTAATTTTGCGAAAAACGGACATGTCAATTAAAAGTTATGATCATTTGAAGATTAAAAAAAAAGTTCAACCACTTATGTAACTTCCTCAAGGAAGTTATTGATGGTTGGTTTTAAAAGGGTAAATTTGTGAAAAATAGTTCCAAAAAATTAGGAGTAGGACTTATATGTAAGGGAAAAACATGGTGGGACTAGAATGTCAAAAAAAGGTCTAATAGGATCTAAACGAGAATGCCCCTAATAAGTTCCATTAAAAAGAAGGAAATATAATTCATAAGAAGAAATTGAATGATTAGACCTTAGAGAAAATTAGATGGGTCAAATTCTCTCCATTTCTAAAATTACAAAACTTTTTATAGTAGGCAAAACCATCGAAATAAACACCCCATAACACACAAATTTTCAATATAAAAATCTGTCTCCGGAAGAAAATAGTATAGGGAAACAGAACACACACATATAACAAATTCGAATTTATAATTTAAAAAGAAAAAATCTTATGACTTGAAAAGGAACCCATCGGCAAATGTAATACCCCGTATTTTCATGCTATATTAATTTGGGGATTTATTAAATTTAATGTGAATGATTTATTTAATAAAAATCCGAAAATAAATTATGTTATAATTATTAACGTGACGAGAGTTAGTAATTATGGGAAATTGGTTGAATATTACTAATGAGCAGAGTATTATATTAAACTGCTTATATTGAATGTCATGAGTGAATTAAATGACGATTTCGGAAATTTAAGTCGGGACGTGCCCGTGTCACGTCGGGACTAATTTTGTTAAATAAAAAGTGAATATTTTATAAGTTGTTCGTATGGTCGTTTTGAGTCTGCCAACCCGTCCGGAAGGGTCAAGATAGTCAGAAAAGTGTACCCGGGGGTTTAGTTTGGGTCTCGGGGCATTTTTAGGCCCAATTAGTACCCCGGGAGGGCATTTTAGTCATTTTACATAATTGGGTAATTAAACCCACGAAATTTAGCAACCTATATCAGCCATCTAGGTTAGTCCTTTAGGGTTAGATTATTCAGAAATCAAGTGACGGCCATTGGAGAAGAGAGGAGAGAGCTCCAAGGCAATTCAAGGCCAAAAAGTCACCGGTTTGCACCGCCGCTACCACCAACGCGTAGATCACGAGAAGGGGAACGCAACCACACCGGATTCATCTGCAAACCGGACTTCTAAAAATCCCAGGGAAGTGTTTAACTTGCTATTTTCGTTGATGCAATCTTCATATTAGTTTAGGATTGATTAGAGATGAAAACTATGGAAGAAAACCCAATTTGTGTTAGGAAAATGCATGTAGTTTTGATTATATGGAAATTCTGGAACCCTTGCCATGTAGAGGAATATAACCCACGAAATTTTGATGGTATATTAGAAGGAATTTCTGGTAAAAATAGATTAGAACCTTGATTAAGTAAAACTCTAGGGTTCTTGATGATTAGATGGGATTTTGGGTTAATAATCCATGTTTAATGTTAGATATACACATGCTTTACGTTATAAACATCTGGTATATTGTTATAATGATAGTAGTAGGATTTTTGGGACGATTAGAATGGAAAAACATGGTTTTGGATGAAGATATTTGGTAGAACCCGTAACTGCATTCTGCAGAATTTTTCACAGACCTGCTTGATCGATCGATCGAAGGTTCGATCGATCGAGCCCCAAGCTTCGATCGATCGACCCCTCCTGGCAGACCCCTATTTCCCTTGTTTAATTAGTTAAATTAAGTTTATCGTGAAATAATTATTGGGCATTCTTAATAAAATAAGTTGGGAGACATTGAGGACCAGTAGGGTATATGAATAGATGTTGGGATCTTTAATATTCGACGTGGATGGTATTTATGGGGTATTTACCTTAGGTTGAATAAATTATTGTTTTAAAGGGAAAGTTAAATAAGAGGGTTATGTTGGAACATAAATAGGACACCTACTGAATTTTATACTTGGGAAGAGAGAGTCCATGTGAGTTACGTAATAAGATGGAAGAATACTTCGAATTAAGGTCAGAGACGAACCCTTATACGCGATACTAATAATATGATAATATGGTAATGTCGAAATTATGGGAATTGAGAATTTACCTAATATTGATATGGTAATGTTAGTATGGTTATATGATTGTGTATTCATATACTATCTATGTGTGAAAATCATGCCCACGCTACTTCCTATCCCTGAGGTTACCGCGCTGGGACAAGTCTTATCTCGATGGGACCTTTATGGGGGATATTGACTTGTACCCTAGAAGATAGATGTCCTTGGTACATGCTATCGACGTGATAGTTTAGACGGTCCTAAGAGACGCAGGCATGTGCCATCCTCTTAGAGACTTGGAATCTATTATTCGCCTCAATATTGTTTGTGTATGTATGTTAATACATTTCGAGAGTGATTCCGAATGTATTCCCCTTAATATGAGTGATATGGGGCTTTGGATAGTAGAGTATGCCCGCACCATAATTTAGTTGGGGGTGCTGTTATAATATATTATACGAGTAGTTAATATATATATGAAATTCTGAAATTTGGAACTACCTACCGTGATTTGATATGTAGGACATGGTTGATGACAAAAATTATAAATACTTGTTTTGAGAAAGCAGAGTATGCTTACACCATAGTTTATATGTTGGTGCTGTTAGAATATATATATATATAAATTATACGAGTGCTTTATATATATATCTGGATTGAGGAATTTAAACTGTTGTTGTAACGTAGTAAGTGAGGAATAATTCTGGACTAAATTATGAATACTTGTTTTGAGAAAATATAATATGTCACTGGAAAACTTTATTGATTTTTAAAGTAAAAATGGAGAGCTTTGGTCACTGATTGGAACGTCCTTTTTAAAATGGAATCGTGAATTGTAAATCTTACGAGTAATCTAAGATAAGTTAAATCTTTTAGAAAGACTAGTGCGATAATTGATAAAACAAAACCGTTGGGAAGGTTAGTGCGATAGGTGTGCACATTAGAAGAGAGGTGAGTATTTCTCAAGAGAGTGACGCACTAATATGTTGTTGCATTGGCCTGTATCAATTTAAATACTTGCTAAACGTATTTTTAAATCAAACACACTTTCGGGCTCTGACCCGTTTCTTTTTTTTTCTCTCTCTCTCTCTCTTGTATATATATGTATATATTTTAGGTGCCCAGCCACAGGGGCATCTTGCTTAGGATCCCTTGAGAGGAACGTGCTGCAGCTTAGGTGGCAGTTGCAGGTCACTTGCGTAGACGGCTTCCTTTATTGACTCCATTCTAGCATTCTCATTTATTGGGCATGTGTCGCCCCTTCCATTATTTCAGTTGTTGTTGGGACATTTATATTTCAGTTATTTCCAGTACTGATCTATGGGATTCATTCAGTTTGGATTTGTGATTTTAGTTCTCATATGTTGACATTCGATTAACGAATGTTTTATATTATCTGGTTTACTGTGATGTGATTCTTAATTGTAGAAATGTCGTTTTTAAATAAATAAATCTTTTTCTTTAAATTAAAATTGGGAAAGTATGTATGAAAATGGTTTTGACACTTAGCTTAATTACTTAGGGTGTTAAATTGGAAAAATTATTTTTATCGACAGTGATGCTGAGAATGAACCAACTGTTTACCTTGATTTAATTTAATAAAGGAGTGATCGCCCGATATTTAATTAGGCGGGGTGTCACAGGTGGTATCAGAGCATCAGGTTCTAGTGTCCTTTAGGATCTGTGCGGCTTATTATGCTTTCAGCGCTGCTTTCTTTGATATAGATCCCTAATACTAGGGATGTTGTGTTCATCTCTACATTGGGAATTCGTGTTTCTGCGATTTGTTTATTTGAATGATGAACTCATCCAAATTTATTTAAATTCTCAGATGGACTGTCGAGAAGAACTAGCTAAAACGGATGAGGGAGTCAACGAGAAAGATCGACTCACACCTCAGGTACCCCCAGAGAGAATATCAACCGCCGAGTTAGCAGGTATCGTGGCACAAGCAGTTACCACTGTAGTAATAAAATACCAAGAACGCAACATGCAAATTAGAGAACGCAAAAGACCTAGAGAGGTTAGCCAAATACATGTGACTAAAGTTGACAAATGGGCGAAGACTCCAAAATTTCGACAGCAAACTACCCAAGACCGGGTCAATTCTAGTCAACAACGTGGTAAAATGAAGCAGTTTCGAAAGAGGAATAAAGCCCCAAGTCAGCAAGGCCGACACCAACAGCAGCAGGGTCAGAGGGGGAGTAACTTCAGAGGCAAATGTTTTGTGTGTGGCACGCATGGCCATAAACGCCAAGATTGCCCAGAGGGTGTTAGGGCCTCACGACAACAATGTGTCCGTAAGAAGCCGCATGGGCCACTTTTTCCAGTCGCTCTCCCAGCACCAGCTCAGGTACCAGACCTACCAAACTTTCTAGTAACTACACTGCAGCAGGGGCAGTTACAGTACAGACATATCTATAATGTCCACCAGGCAGCAGCTCCACAGGCACCACCCGCGATTTGGGGTATGTTTTCTATCCATGGAACTTTGGGTCATTCTATTTGTTAGTGGGGCAACGCATTGTTTTTATAGCTACATATTATGCAAAGACCTTAGGGTTATTAACCACAACAGAGAGCACAGTGACGTGTGTCGACTCACCACTGGAGAGTGGGTCACTTATTTTCTTTATATGCCGGGGAGTAGGGGTAGAGATTGGTAGCTTGGTATTACCTGCAGACATGTTAGTCTTAGACATGCACGAGCATGATGTGATTATTGGTATGGACTGGCTCGTAGCTTATAGAGCCATGATTGATTGCTTCGGTAGGAGTATTGTTTTTGCCATTCCGGGGTAAGAGATGTTTGTAGTGGCGATGCCTCGCCCAGAAGGAGGTTCGACCGCTCATTTGTATTACATAGAGGAGGATACCTCTAAGGAGGTTGTGACTCCTTTAGATTCGATCCCAGTTGTTAGGGAGTATTCCGATGTGTTTCAGGAGATACCAGGCCTACCGCCCAGTCGTGAGATAGACTTTGTCATAGATTTATTGCCAGATACGAGACCTATAGCACGCGCACTGTACCGTATGGCTCCGGCAGAGATGCGAGAGCTACGAGATCAGATAGAGCAGCTGTTAGGTCAGGGCTTCATTCGTAGGAGTACCTCACCTTGGGGCACTCCAGTCTTGTTTGTGAAGAAGAGAGATGGTTCACTGAGATTGTGTGTGGACTACCGGGAATTAAACAAGGTCACGATACAGAATAAGTATCCGTTGCCTCGAATCGATGATCTGTTCGACCAGTTGAGGGGAGCAACTTTCCTTTCGAAGATAGATCTGAGGTCGGGGTACCATCAGTTACGTATTAGAGAGCATGATGTTTCAAAGACTGCCTTCTTGTCGAGATATGGGTCCTATGAGTTTAGGGTGATGCCATTAGGACTCACAAACGCTCCAGCCGTTTTCATGGACTTAATGAATCGAGTATTCTGAGAATTCTTGGATCAGTTTGTCATCGTCTTCATAGATGACATCTTGATATATTCACACTCCGAGGAGGAGCATGCCGAGCACTTGAGGCAGGTTATTCATACCCTACGAGAGCATCAGTTGTATGCTAAGTACGAGAAGTGAGTATTCTGGTTGCGAGAGGTACAGTTCTTGGGCCATGTCGTTTTCTGAGCAAGGGATTGCAGTTGACCCGAGCAAAGTGTCAGCAGTGAGGGAGTGGGGACAACCCACGACACCGACGGAAGTGCGTAGTTTCTTGGGATTAGCCGGATACTACAGTAGATTCATTCGGGGATTCTCCAAAATAGCGGGTCCATTGACGAATCTGACTCGCAAGGGGGTACCATATGTTTGGGATGATGCTTGTCAATTAGCTTTCGACGAGTTGAAAGACAAGTTTACTTCAGCGCCAGTCCTTGCTTTACCGAAACGGGGTGTGGAGTACCTGGTTTATACCGATGCGTCTTTACGGGGACTTAGAGGTGTACTCCAGCAGGAGGAGAAGGCTATAGCTTTTGCTTCCCGCAAGCTTAAGCCGCATGAGAAGAATTACCCCACCCACGACCTGGAGTTAGCAGCGGTCGTCTTTTCATTGAGGATATGGTGGCACTATTTATTGGGGGAGAAATTCCGTTTGTTCACAGACCATAAGTCACTACAGTACCTGTTCACTCAGCGAGAGCTGAATATGCATCAGCTCAGATAGCTAGAGTTTGTGAAGGACTACCAGTTCGATATACAGTATCATCCGGGGAAGACCAACGTAGTTGCTGATGCGTTGAGCCGTAGACTGGTAGATGATGTAGCGGACGTCTGGAAAGCAAAGTGGAAGGAGTTGGGTAACCAGGACGCAGTAGCCCGTTCTTTCATATCTGTTATGTCAGTCACACCCGAGATTGTTACGAGGGTGATACTGGCACAGACCACAGACCCGTTTTGCCAGGAGCAGATTGTGCGACTTCTAGCCGAGGGTGCTGAGTCCTATTCTATTAGTTCTGATGGGGGTTTGCGGTTTAATGGGAGATTAGTGGTTCCAGAAGGAGCAGAGTTACGTCATGAAGTGATGACTCATTCTCATGGGTCCCGATTTGCAGTACATCCGGGAGGCGATAAGATGTACCAGGACATGAGACGACAGTACTGGTGGAGTGGGATGAAGAAGGACATTGTTGAGTTTGTGCCCAAGTGTTCTACCTGCCAGCTGGTAAAGGTGGACCACCAGAAACGATCAGGATTGCTTCAGCCATTGGAAGTACCCGCGTGGAAGTGGGAGAGTATTTCCATGGATTTCATTACAGGGTTGCCTACATCGCAGCGGGGCCACGATTCTATCTGGGTGATTGTAGACCGTTTGACCAAGGTGGCTCATTTTCTGCCAGTGAGGACAGATTATACCATGGCTCAGTATGCTCAGTTGTTCATCGCTGAGATTGTCAGATTACATGGGGTGCCCCTGAATATTGTGTCAGATAGAGACAAGATTTTTGTGTCACGTTTCTGGGAAAGCTTTCAGGAGGCTATGGGTATTGAGTTGAGGTTGAATTCGGCTTACCACCAACAGACAGACGGACAGACAGAGCGTACTAATCAGATGTTAGAAGATATGCTACGCATGTGTGTTCTCAATTTTGAAGGAGGTTGGGAGCCACATCTTACACTGGTAGAGTTTGCTTATAATAACTCCTATCAGTTCACGATTGGCATGGCTCCATTTGAGGCTTTGTATGGCAGGCCTTGTCGTTCTCCAACTTGTTGGCTCGAGGTGGGAGATAACAAGTTGCTAGGGCCAGATGTGATTCAAGAGACCTCCGCGAGGATTGAGATAATCAGGAGTCGTATTCGGGTAGCCCAGGACAGGCAAAAGAGCTACGCCAATGCGAAACGGTTCTTCCGGGAGTTTAATGTGGGAGATCAAGTGTTATTGCGTGTATCTCCTATGAAGGGAGTGATGAGGTTCGGGAAGAAGGGGAAGTTGGCTCCGAGGTACGTGGGACCATTTCCCATCATCGAGAGGATTGGGCCGGTAGCATACAGGTTGGGATTGCCAGAACATTTACATCGCATCCACGATGTATTCCACATCTCGTAGTTGAGACGATATCTTCGGGATGATATGGCCCATACTCACATTGTGATAGATGAGATAGACTTATAGTATGATATCTCGTACAAGGAGAGACCAGTGGCTATTCTAGACTATAGTGAGAGGAGATTGAGGTCGAAAATAGTTCCACTTGTGCGAGTCCAGTGGGAGCATCATAGTGTGGAGGAATCCACTTGGGAGCGTGAGGCAGATATGCGCGAGAGATATCCAGAGTTGTTTTTACCAGGTATGCCTTATTCTCCGAATTTCGGGACGAAATTCCATTATTAGGGGGGAGTATGTAATACCCCGTATTTTCATGCTATATTAATTTGGGGATTTATTAAATTTAATGTGAATGATTTATTTAATAAAAATCCGGAAATAAATTATGTTATAATTATTAACGTGACGAGAGTTAGTAATTATGGGAAATTGGTTGAATATTACTAATGAGCAGAGTATTATATTATACTGGTTATATTGAATGTCATGAGTGAATTAAATGACGATTTCGGAAATTTAAGTCGGGACGTGCCCGTGTCACGTCGGGACTAATTTTGTTAAATAAAAAGTGAATATTTTATAAGTTGTTCGTATGATCATTTTGAGTCTGCCAACGCGTCCGAAAGGGTCGAGATAGTCAGAAAAGTGTACCCGGGGGTTTAGTTTGGGTCTCGGGGCATTTTTAGGCCTAATTAGTACCCCGGGAGGGCATTTTAGTCATTTTACATAATTGGGTAATTAAACCCACGAAATTTAGCAACCTATATCAGCCATCTAGGTTAGTCCTTTAGGGTTAGATTATTCAGAAATCAAGTGACGGCCATTGGAGAAGAGAGGAGAGAGCTCTAAGGCAATTCAAGGCCAAAAAGTCACCGGTTTGCACCGCCGCTACCACCAACGCGTAGATCGCAAGAAGGGGAACGCAACCACACCGGATTCATCTGCAAACCGGACTTCTGAAAATCCCAGGGAAGTGTTTAACTTGCTATTTTCGTTGATGCAATCTTCATATTAGTTTAGGATTGATTAGAGATGAAAACTATGGAAGAAAACCCAATTTGTGTTAGGAAAATGCATGTAGTTTTGATTATATGGAAATTCTGGAACCCTTGCCATGTAGAGGAATATAACCCACGAAATTTTGATGGTATATTAGAAGGAATTTCTGGTAAAAACAGATTAGAACCTTGATTAAGAAAAACTCTAGGGTTCTTGATGATTAGATGGGATTTTGGGTTAATTATCCATGTTTAATGTTAGATATACACATGCTTTACGTTATAAACATCTGGTATATTGTTATAATGATAGTAGTAGGATTTTTGGGACGATTAGAATGGAAAAACATGGTTTTGGATGAAGAAATTTGGTAGAACCCATAACTGCAATCTGCAGAATTTTTCACAGACCTACTTGATCGATCGATCGAAGGTTCGATCGATCGAGCCCCAAGCTTCGATCGATCGACCCCTCCTGGCAGAACCCTATTTCCCTTGTTTAATTAGTTAAATTAAGTTTATAGTGAAATAATTATTGGGCATTCTTAATAAAATAATTTGGGAGACATTGAGGACCAGTAGGGTATATGAATAGATGTTGGGATCTTTAATATTCGACGAGGATGGTATTTATGGGGTATTTACCTTAGGTTGAATAAATTATTGTTTTAAAGGGAAAGTTAAATAAGAGGGTTATGTTGGAACATAAATAGGACACCTACTGAATTTTATACTTGGGAAGAGAGAGTCCATGTGAGTTACGTAATAAGATGGAAGAATACTTCGAATTAAGGTTAGAGACGAACCCTTATACGCGATACTAATAATATGATAATATGGTAATGTCGAAATTATGGGAATTGAGAATTTACCTAATATTGATATGGTAATGTTAGTATAGTTATATGATTGTGTATGCATATACTATCTATGTGTGAAAATCATGCCCACGCTACTTGTTATCCCTGAGGTTACCGCGCTGGGACAAGTCTTATCTCGATGGGACCTTTATGGGGGATATTGACTTGTACCCTAGAAGATAGATGTCCTTGGTAGAGGCTATCGACGTGATTGTTCAGACGGTCTTAAGAGACGCAGGCATGTGCCATCCTCTTAGAGACTTGGAATCTATTCTTCGCCTCAATATTGTTTGTGTATGTATGTTAATACATTTCGAGAGTGATTCCGAATGTATTCCCCTTAATATGAGTGATATGGGGCTTTGGATAGTAGAGTATGCCCGCACCATAATTTAGTTGGGGGTGCTGTTATAATATATTATACGAGTAGTTAATATATATATGAAATTCTGAAATTTGGAACTACCTACCGTGATTTGATATGTAGGACATGGTTGATGACAAAAATTATAAATACTTGTTTTGAGAAAGCAGAGTATGCTTACACCAAAGTTTATATGTTGGTGCTATTAGAATATATATATATAAATTATACGAGTGCTTTATATATATATATCTGGATTGAGGAATTTAAACTGTTGTTGTAACGTAGTAAGTGAGGAATAATTCTGGACTAAATTATGAATACTTGTTTTGAGAAAATATAATATGTCACTGGAAAACTTTATTGATTTTTAAAGTAAAAATGGAGAGCTTTGGTCACTGATTGGAACATCCTTTTTAAAATGGAATCGTGAATTGTAAATCTTACGAGTAATTTAAGATAAGTTAAATCTTTTAGAAAGACTAGTGCGATAATTGATAAAACAAAACCGTTGGGAAGGTTAGTGCGATAGGTGTGCACATTAGAAGAGAGGTGAGTATTTCTCAAGAGAGTGACGCACTAATATGTTGTTGCATTGGCCTGTATCAATTTAAATACTTGCTAAACGTATTTTTAAATCAAACACACATTCGGGCTCTTACCCGTTTTTTTTTTATCTCTCTCTCTTGTATATATATGTATATATTTTAGGTGCCCAGCCACAGGGGCGTCTTGCTTATGATCCCTTGAGAGGAACGTGCTGCAGCTTAGGTGGGAGTTGCAGGTCACTTGCGTAGACGGCTTCCTTTATTGACTCCATTCTAGCATTCTCATTTATTGGGCATGTGTCGCCCCTTCCATTATTTCAGTTGTTGTTGGGACATTTATATTTCAGTTATTTCCAGTATTGTTCTATGGGATTCATTCAGTTTGGATTTGTGATTTTAGTTTTCATATGTTGACATTCTATTTACGAATGTTTTATATTATCTGGTTTACTGTGATGTGATTCTTAATTGTAGAAATGTCATTTTTAAATAAATAAATCTTTTTCTTTAAATTAAAATTTGGAAAGTATGTATGAAAATGGTTTTGACACTTAGCTTAATTACTTAGGGTGTTAAATTGGAAAAATTATTTTTATCGACAGTGATGCTGAGAATGAACCAACTGTTTACCTTGATTTAATTTAATAAAGGAGTGATCGCCCGGTATCTAATTAGGCGGGGTGTCACAGCAAATACCCGTAAAAGCTTGGAAGTTTAAAAACAAAATATAATCTTTGAAACGATTGACGCAATCGACCCATTCAGGTTTAAGAAAAACATCACACACATATAATATAAAAAAAACACATATAAACTTTGAGTTTATATAATCAAAAAATAACCTACACACATATAATCGGTAACTCTTTTTTCCTTATAAACATGGTGATGAAGAGGGTTAGAAATGGAAAGAAAATAGGGAGAGGACAAGGGCACAAATATTAAAGTACAAAGATAGTAGAGGTAAGAGAAATCAGTTTATCTTTCTGAATTGAAGATAGAGCGAGCGAGAGAGAGAGAGAGAGAGAGATAGAGGTTAGTATTATATTACAACTGAATGGCGGGTTTTATTGGGTTCTGTGTGGAACTTCAAATGAGAAGCAAACTTTATTATAGTAGTCTATTTATAGTTTTTATATAGATACATATGTATGTGTCCCTATGCTAAATTCCATCTACTTATGATTGATTCCATTTTTTTCAAAACAAAACAATCTACAAACGATTGTGTTAATATTACCCTCATTTTTGGAGAGGTCCTAGATTCAGGTACTTGGGGGTAGAGCTGTCAATGGGTCGTGTTAACGAGTGAAAACACCCTTAACCCGTACACGAGCTATTAAGACTAACAGGTCCAATGATAATACCCAAACACGACCCGTTAATACTAACGGGTACACGACCCGAACCGTTAATACCTGTTAATATTAACGGGTCTAAATGGGTAATGGTTTGTGTGACCCTATATTACCCCTTAATACCTGTTAATACCCATTAATACTCGTTAGTCTTCATGGGTGTAATATTAGTTCGGGCGTAATATTAGTTCGGGTTGGGTTATAATGGGTGTAATATTAATTCGGGTCACACGACCCAATAAAACCCGGTACCACTAATGGGTGATAATGGGTATACACGGGTTTAATCGTGCAAGAGTACAAACCCAAACACGACCAGTTATGATAACGGATCTATCGTGTTGACCCGTTAATGACCCAAACCCATTAAGACTACACCCATTAACTTATAATTTCGTGTCGTGTCGTGTCGTGCCTCATTTTGCCAGGTCTACTTGGGGTGCCTTTAAAAAGAAGTGTTGTGGTGTTGAGGAGAAAAGAATGGTGTGCATTTATAAAAACCCATCTCCAAAATGATGTCTAAAATTAATTCACAGTATCACGCCATTTCCCAAATTGATCTCTAATAATGATTGACTTGGAAAATCTTTTTCTCTAAAAAGTTGTCCTCATTAGAGTCACTTGAAGGAGAATGTATAAGATTTTCCACTTCAATCGAATATTTTAGATTGATTTGGGAACTACTAAAAATACATTATACAAAGATAGTTTTGACAGTATCCCTCTTTGTATTCAAATTGAATAACACAATAAGGCCAAGGTCTAAAGTATGATACAAATGGGGAAATACTATGTATTAGTTTGACAAACTCTGTCACACTTGGGAAACAATTGTTTATTTTATATTTAGTTCATTTAGTTTTGATTAATTTTATTTTTTGAAGTTGTAGGAGGCCCCTCAAACAAGAGGGAATTATGGTCCAGTCCAACTATTGTAATTGTTTAGTGACGGTGGTCTATTTTTATTAGTTATATTTCATAATATGAGATTCTCCCTTTGTAATATCACACTATCATCTACATTGTTATATTTGACAGATTCTTTAATTAAATAACAATATTTCATAGTATTTTTGTAACTTAATAATGTCATTTAAAAAGCAAGTGGCTGCAATGGAAATCTCATAAGACTTTTAAGTGCAAGAGGCTTAATAGGCATTTTTTATTTGTTCTTACAACCTAATAAATTTGATTGTGAGAGAGACCTTGGTTTAAATTTGGGCAATAATTGTTCAAATGCATTAATCCATAAATTATTTTCTTCTTTTCTAGGACATACCTTTTCTTATCTTCAAGGAAGAAGTGTTGTTAATAATACATATTTAGCAACTGGCTTTATAATGTTGTGGATGTGATTGAGGGTTGCACTATTCAGCATAGGAGATGACTATTGGATAATATTTTGTCTTGGATAAAGTGACTAAGGTTAAATCCCACTAATACTTTTTGTTGATGTTTATAAATAACTGCCATTGAAGACAACCACCCCTAAACATGAATAACCCGGGGGAGGGGCAGTTGGATGAAGAAAATAACCCCCTGAACGTTTGTGAATCTTTTCAATATATTATGTGTAGTTTGTTTTGTAATGAATTTAAGAGTAAATAATGTGCCTTTGGGGTTATTTTCACTTGAGGTCCATTACTTATGCATATTATATATTTGGGTTCGGGTCCATGATATAAAGAATACTCAAAAAGGTTATATTAAATTATCATTGCAAATGTTAAAAGGCATCATAAAAAAATATATAGGTTCATAATATGTAATTTTTTTTACCACAACCTCGTAATTTGAAAAATCACATGATCCCCAAAGTAAAAATAACCATAATTGTAATAACAAAACTTTATTAAAACGAAGTAGTAAACATTTTTTGTTATAAAAATTAGCTTGAGAGGTGATCTTCTGTTAATACAGTTATTGGGGACATAAACTTATTCATATAGCGATGATTTTATTGAATATCATTCACTCTCATACACTCGCACACAATATTGTACCTTTCAATTGATGTTAACGTTATGTATCAACTATGATATTTACTTTATTTTTCCCTGGGCTACAATAGTTACTAGCTTCATGAAAGATTAGTCACACTATGACATTAAATTTATTGCAGTAGTTTTACTTGAAGTTACAAATTCTCTAATTTTCATTCATTTGATCATTGCGAGGTACCAACTAAAAGATTTGGTGGCGGAAGGAGGCATTCCAATTGACAGGGTACATGGTACACATGCATTTGAATACTCTGGTCAAGACCCCAGGTTCAATGAGGTTTTTAACAATGCCACAACAGACCACACAAATTTGGTCATCAAGAAAATATTGGAGTGCTACAAAGGTTTTGAAAACCTCAAATGGGTAGTTGACATTAGAGGTGGTCTTGGAGTTACTCTAAACTTGATCACCCCTCAATACCCCACCATTGCAGGAATTAACTTTGATTTTACACATGTTATACGACATGCCCCATCCTATCCTAGTAAGACATACACCCTTGATCCCAAATTAATTGTCTTATTTACAGTCGTGTTTCTAAAAAATATTATATAAACTAGGTGAGATTACAATGTTATTCATCCGAACCGAGAAAAATGATCCTAATTATATGAATTGCATTCAAAGATATTCATTGTTATTAGGAGAATAAATTTGAAAAGGAAAACTTTTCTTATAATGTTTGACTTTCAAACAGCGACTATTAATTTGGGATGGAAGGAGTAATTTTTTTAGTTCTTTTCCTATTTCTTGTGTTATGGCCTACTTTTTATGTTTGACCAAATTGGAAACTTCATAAATGAGAGCACACCCTTTTTTAAAATTGAAATTTAAAAGAATACTCTTTATTGATTAAGTGATCATAAAAAAGTGAGATGAAGGTGTTGTAGAGTAGCTTGATCAAGGGTATGAAAGAGGAAGACAAATGAGTAACACAAAAAGACCCAAGGAAGGTAAGGTAGGATGGAGTGGATGTAAACACATTTTTCGCAAAGAGTTGGAAATATATATAAGAAACTTCCCTTGAAACTATGAAGATGAGGTAGACTATGACTTACCAATTGAAAAAATAGTAATCCAAGTATGGTATATACATAGAATATAAATTAAACACTCATAACTCCTCAGTAATAATTGATTAACTACACTAAGGGAATGCACTATTCTAAGGAGGAAACCTTGTTAGGAAAGGATTCTCATACATGAAAGAAGATACAACTAGAAAACACCTGATCTAATTAGAACACAAGTCCTTTATTCAAGATAGTGATTTAAATGACAGTATAATTGAAAAATAGTATTGTTTTCCTCTCCCGAGCCCCCAAGGTGGGACTCTTTGTGCACATAAAACAAACTTATGATGTAGAATGATCTTCTTTAATATTAGTTTTAGTGAAATATATATATTCAAACCCATTTATGATTTCGAAAAAACTAGGCTTCATCCTATATGGAACACATATAAGGCTTGGACTTTTAATATATATTGTTGAAAGACCATAGTGACATTTTTTCTTAGTATAAGTGGTATAAAAACCAGATTTAACCTCTATACATGTGAGAGCACTTTTAACCCATTCAGGCATTCTATGTCAAGTTGGAGAAGAAATGGAATCACCTTTTTTCTTTCCTTTTTAACTATAGCTACTAAGGTGGTGAATTCATAGGGATATCATCAATATCTGTTTTTTTACCAATTCGTATCCAATAATAGAAAATTTTAAGATATTGTCCTTATTGGCTAGACCTGGAAAAATGAGGCACGACACGACACGACATGAAATTATAAGTTAATGGGTTTAGCCTTATCGAATTTGGGTCATTAACGGGTCAACACGGTAGATCTGTTATCATAATGGGTCGTGTTTGGGTTTGTACTCTTACACGACTAAACCCGTTTATACCCATTATCACCCATTAGTGGTACCGAGTTTTATTGGGCCGTGTGACCCGAACTAATATTACACCCATTATAACCCAACCCAAACTAATATTACATTCAAACTAATATTACACCCATGAAGACTAACGAGTATTAATGGGTATTAATGGGTAATATAGGGTCACCCAACCCGTTACCCGTTTTGACCCGTTAATATTAACGGGTGTTAACGGTTCGGGTCGTGTACCCATTAATATTAACGGGTCTTGTTTGGGTATTATCATTGGACCTTAACGGGTCATGTACGGGTTAAAGGTGTTTTCACCCGTTAACCCATTAACATGACTCGTTGACAACTCTATTATTAGCAACATTATTTCTCTTTATCACCATAAGGAGAGAGATGTCATGATCATAATCCACCATCAATTTGTGGTTTAGAGGAATGATTTTTGTTAAAGCAATCTTCTTTCCCATTGTTAGCAATATTGATGATGCAAGTGCATGAGATTCGAATATTAATTTTGTATTTTTCTTTCTATTTATTCATTATGATTGGAGAGTTTTATGGACTGTCACACAAGATGCCTAGCTCTTGTGACATCATAAATGACATCATTGGGCCCAAAAATTCCTTTGAAACTATAATAGGGATCACCTCTTGCCTGTTTATCATACTCATTATCATTACTTTGATATTAATACAAGTTGGAGAGAGATTATCCATAACAAATATTGATATTTTTGTTATTGTCATTGTAAACGATTCATTCCTACACTTCAAATTGGTATAAAAATGATGTTCACTCCTGGGGCGGCGTTCTTGGGTGATAAAGATTGGGGTTCAAGGTGTTAAACTACCCTCATTGCCCCTCAAATATAATGCAGTCATGCCAAAAAGATGATTTCCAACCAAGAAATGTCAATTCTGATAGCCCAGGGATTTACTTGTGTAGTCCAAGTCTAACCGACGATAAGAAGCATGTACAACCCAGTTGAACCCCAATCGCTCACCCTCTATTATTTTAGAACCAGGAGTCCAACGAAAATCCTAGCTCACATAGTCTGCAACTAGCAGTGGCAAAAAAGCGGGTTGGGCCTGTCATGGGCGGGTCTAATGTGGGCTGGACCTCTATTAGGCCGGGCTGAATATGGGTTGAATCTGTTTTTAGGCCGAGTTTGGGCCGGACTGGACCGTTTTTTTGTTGAGACCTGCTTTGAAATGAAAAAAAATGCAGTAAGTAATGAATTTTGTTGAGACCCGCTTTGAAATGGGAAAAAAATGAAAAAAAGAAAAAAAATTGGTAGCATATAGAGATTTTTCCGACGTGAGATAAGGTTTGAGAATTGGCTATCGGCGTCAGATCCGGTGTGAGATCCGATTCTCGGTGGTTTCAACAACAGATTAAATGAGTATTTTAGTTAAATGGGCTGCATATTGCTGCTGCTATCTGCAACCCATATCTAAGCATCCCGCTTCACATCTGGCCGTGGATACATGAATGAATGAGTCCACTCTTCATCACATCATTCTCGGTATGTACCGCATTGTAGGAACTAGGTAGTAACTTCTCATAAAGAAGAGTGTGATAAATGTATTAATTCATAAGTTTGAGCTCTCTCCCTCAGCTACAGAAGTCTCAAGACAACAGTTGAACAGTTATGAATGATGGTCCATTATGTATGTAGTGTTTATGTAGTGGACGGTCCAAAATATAGTGGTGTGCTGAAACAGTTATTAGGTAGTGGCAGTGTTGGTAGTTGGCATAGGCTTAGTGGAGTTCTATCTCCCATATAATATTGCTATTGCTATATAAATAGATGTAGTACAGTGAATGAAGACACAAAAAAATTCCTATTATTTATTTCTTGATCTTCTTTATGGTATCAGAGCGATAAAACTCTTGCATGCAATATTGATCCTGGTAGTTCACATCGGTATACCGTTTCTCCAGCGGCGGTAGCCTCCGTTCATTGCTATCGTCCGTCGGGTATCCTTAGACTCCATATGGGGACTTTGAATCTGTGAAGTTTTCCTTTGTTAACGGAGAGAGAGAGTAACAGTAGCAATGATCCTACACTAACAGGTCGGTCACAAATGGTTGTTCTTCTTGGTCTGATGCATCAAACTGAGTAGCTGGTATGGGTAAGGGCACATAAATGAGGTTGTCTCTCGTGCTTGGAGGCAGAATAGAGTAAAGATAAGGTTCAAAGAGTTTAGAGTGAGCTTTTAAAGGTTATAGGAATGTAATATGTAAAGACAGAAGGTTTAGAAGAACCGTGGAAGAATAAAAACTAGAGTGAAAGAAAAAAGAAATTGAGTGAATGTTGGTAAGGTTCTTCCGAGGATTTCTTGTATGTAAACAGTTGGTCTACTCAAGGCTTTGACAACTACATGGTTTTGAGTTACTATCCATGATATTTTAAATGCTACCAATTATTTTATTTAAAAAAAATTCCACACTAGTGTGCACTTAGCCCACCTTGAAAACATGACCATGATCATGTACCCTGTTCGCATGAAAAAACACACTAAATTGGCCCCTGAATCCTTTGTGATCAATCCCAAGAAGTAAGAGCCTCTGAGTCCATTACGATCAAGCTTATTTTGGCCTAAGAGGTCCATTATAAATGTCAGTCCAACCAAAATCGATAATCGAGCTTCTGAATAAATTTCGATCAAGCTCATTATAGTCCAAGAGACGTTAATATTTTTTTATATGAAGCTGAGTATCGTGCCCTTTCGTCTACCGGGGTGGAAATCAATGGGTTTTGTTAATTCACAACGTTTTTGGTGACAGTGGATATCTTCTCACTCAGTTCGATCGCACTCATAGACAAACCTTTATCATCTTAGCGATTTCGGCATTTACGGTTCAAGCTCAGTGTATGCTCTTCATCCTTCCTTCGCTTGCTGGGGAGTATTAAGGAATCCCCATTTTCATAGACTCAACTAACTCCTCGACATTTGGAGGAAAACCAAGTCAAGTAACAGCTACTGCCTCCACATTTGAAGGACAACCCACTCAAGCCATGCAATTGCCCATGTGATACTTATGTTAACTGTGTCCATAGTTTTAGGAGAGTTGAATATGTCTTTGTAAATCCTCTATATAAACTCATTTTGTTAAGGAGTCCCCATTTTCATAGACTCAACAAACTCCTCCACATTTGGAAGACAACCAAGTCAAGTAATAACCACTGCCTCCACATTTGGGGGACATCCCACTCAAGCCATGCAACTGCCCATGTGATACTTATGTTAACTGTGTCCATAGTTTTAAGAGAGTTGAATTTGTCTTTGTAAATCTTCTATATAAACTCATTTAGTTACATTCTTATGTGTGTGAATAAAAATAATCTTTCTTTAACCAAAATATAAATTTCTTTATGGTATGAGAGCGGCTAAACTCTTGCGAGTAATCCTGATCTTGGTATTCCATTTTTTCGGCGGCGGTAGCCAGCCTTCATTGCTACTGTCCGCCGGGTACAAAATATTGGCATCTTCATTTTACTCCCTAGTTTCCATCATATTTCTTGTTGACATACTCCTATTTTTTTAAGGAACTCATAGCCATGCATTATCTTGGAATCTTATACCTGTTCAACCATTGGAGCAATCCGTTGGAGTTAACAAACATCTCCCTCCTCTATTTTTAGTTTTTTGAATTCTCCATAACTGTATTAATGAAGCAAAGCAGTGCCCTCTCCAAGAGGAGAAAGCATGGTTGGCTGGGGTGCTGCATCTAGAGATATTTTTTTATGCATGTTCAAACATTGAACGTATATGCTTTCCACTTCAAAGATCCAGTAAAACAATTATATAACGGTAGATTACACTCTCTACAATGACTCCGCATGTGAGCAAAAATTCAAGCCTCAAGCCTACTTCACTCACGCCACCAGCACATGAAAAGACGGGAATAACGGATTCCGTTCTACATGATTTTTTTCGACGTTGAAGCATTAAAAAAAAAGAAATCCAAGATAGTGGGAACTTTACCCACTTTGCGGACATGATCATGCATCGAGTTCACATGATTCGAAAACTCACCGGCCTCTGAATCCATCGCGATCAAGCCCATGAAACAAAGATCCTCTGAATCTGATAGAAATGCTTTTGTATGGGTATCTTTGTCATTGTTGAAGAAGCCTTTCTAATCAAAACCTCACATACCTACAAAATATAATAAACTCAAGTGTATAGGTAAGTAAGGGTATCAATCCACTTTCTAGGGAGTAAGCTAGACACAAATTCAATTGTAATTCACTTTTTATTTTCTTTTTGGACTTTTTCACTTTTCTAATTTTTTTAACTTTTCAATATTAAAATAATAAGGTGGGGTGACGTTTAAACTAATCTAAACTAAAGTGTTTTATGATAATAACTAACTAGAAAATGACTAAAATAAAAAATAAATTCTAACACTAAAATAAAAGATAAGTGAGGTAAATAATTGTGAGAACAATCAAGGAGTGGGATTACACCACAAATCCTAGTTATTCTAATTAATTAAGTGAATTATTTGAATTCTCCCAAATTAATATCAAAACTACAAATCAACTCTCGTTGCAAGTGTAATTATAATAGTAATCTTTTAGAAAATTAATTTTAACACCCCACAACTCTAGAAAAATAGATCCATACTCCTTGTAATTAATCACCTGCTAGGATCGATCAATTAGAATTTATGTCAATCTTATAAAATAAATTTAGAGTTGAAATTCAAGTGATAATACCCCACTTAAGAGACCCCTATCTGTAGTTAGAATCCAAAATGGGTATTATCACTAGAATTTCGATTTTCTTTCGAAAATTATCTAGCCTCTCTCGAGGCGTAAATCTAAGGGTGAGGGATCAAAACTAACATTCAAATGGACTTTTCAAGTAATTAAACTAATAAAAATAAAATAACATCAAATAAGGGTTTTAACCCACCCCTTGAAAGGGGATTTAGCCTAACATGGTATCAAACATAATAAACAAATATTCAATAGGCATAAAATAAATGAGAAGAGAAGAAAACAATGAAACCCCAATCTCTTGAAGTGAAATTGAACTTCTATTCTTTGAGTTGAAATTCACATCCTTTAATTTGAATGATTCAAACACAATTACACAAGAATCTCACTCAATATAATGCTCACAACAATTTATTTTCTCCTCACTATCTAAAAATAATAAAATAAAAATTCTAATCTAAAACTACACTAAAATGGTATTTTCTCTCTCTACAAATTCCTATCTCCTAGCTCCTCCTTTTTTTTGAAACTAAACTAAAAATTACAAACTAAAAATTAAAAGGATAGTGGATGAATTAATAATGAACAATTAAATAATAAAAGAGATTTGCTAAAAATGCAAATCCTAAAATTATAAAATTGTACATTAGAATTCACCCAATGAAATAAATTATAGATCATTAATTTATATTTAGATAATTGCTAAAAATGCAAAATCTCAACATAAAGGAATGGGTTAGAATTTACCTCCTATAAGGGATGAATTTCACTACATCAATCTATTATGAAATAATTGCTAAAAATGCAAAAATTCATAATAGAGGGATGGGGTGAAATTTATCCTAGAGATAATTTTCAACACACACCTCTATATTGATGTATTTGCTAAAAATGCAAATACTCAACATAGAGGGGTGGGGAGAATTTTATCACACCAAGCGTAAAACTAATTTTGAGATCTTTTCCAAATGGGGTCTTCCTCTTCATTTATAGTAGGCATGGAGCATGAGGTGTAACAATGGGAATTGGCTATGGTAACATGTGGGAGAGGTGAGAACACATGTGCATGGGGGTGTTTGAGGGCATGTGGGAAGTGAGGTGAGGTATAAAATCTGATTTGGGAATGAGAGGGTATAATGGGTATTGGGTAAAATATGGGTAGTAGTGGTTGTTGGGGGTATATTGGTAAAATGGGGATAAAGATTTAATTAGGCACATGGGGTTTAAGTCACATGGGTATTTGGTTTGGTTGTGTTTGTTTATGCAGGTGCAGAAATCGTTTTTGGCTTGGATGACAAATGGGTATGAACATGGGTTTTGGAAGATGGATGGGTCTTGCAAATGGGTTGAAGAGGTCCGATTGGATCTAGGTTTAACGCCGGAGACGGTAAGGGTTAGGGTTGGTCGGAGTTTGGATCAAGGAGAGAGAGAGGGGCCATTGGAGGTTTCCGCCGGAGTTTGGCAGGTGGATCCGCCGGAGGCAGCGAGCAGCTGGTCGCTGTCGGTGCCAGATGGTTCATCATGGGAAGGGTGTCTGTAGCCGGGGTTGTTTACCGACGGAGCTGGGGAGAGGGTTGAAAGATGGTTAAGGTGGAAGGAAGTGGGTATCGCGATAGGGTCGGCGGCATCGCATAGGAGGGAGAGAGATAAAGGGGTCGGACACGAAGCCGACGGAATGGCTGTCCGGTGGGTAAGAGAGTGTTGGTACACGATGGAGGCTACGAGGTTTTTCCGGTAGGATCGTCGCCGGGGTAGGTGGCTGGTCGGCGGGGTACGGTAAAAGCCGGCGATTTAGGTTGGGGTAGGGGTGGTTTAGAGTTATTGAGGATGAGAGAGGGGTGAAGAATGTAGGTGGGTTTAATGGTGGTAGAAGAGAGAAGAAAATAGGTTGTTGGAAAGGAGAGAGAGAGAGAGAGAGAGAGAGAGAGAGAGAGTAATTAAGGGTATCAATCCACTTTCTAGGGAGTAAGCTAGAGACAAATTTAATTGTAATTCACTTTTTATTTTCTTTTTGGACTTTTTCACTTTTCTAATTTTTTTAGCTTTTTCAATATTAAAACAATAAGGTGGGGGTGAGGTTTAAACTAATCTAAACTAAAGTGTAATATGATAATAACTAACTAGAAAATGACTAAAATGAAAAATAAAGTCTAACACTAAAATAAAAGATAAGTAAGGTAAATAATTGTGAGAACAATCATTGAGTGGGATTACACCACAAATTCTAGTTATTATAATTAATTAAGTTAATTATTTGGATTCTCCCAAATTAATATCAAAACTACAAATCAACTCTCGTTGCAAGTGTAATTATAATAGTAATCTTTTAGAAAATTAATTTTAACACCTCACATTACACCAAAATGGGCAAATTGTCACATTTCAGCCGACCAGCCTTGTCAAGGTCATTGACCGTGATAAAAAACACGCGTTTTATGTCACGGTTATTGACCTTGACACGACCGTGACAACTAATTGTCACGGTCATTGACCGTGACAATTATGTAAATACTTGTCACGGTCAATGACCTTGATACGACCGTGACAATGTTTACAGCAAAAACCCTATCCCTTTCTTTTTTCCCTACCTCCGTTCCCTCCCTCTCTCTCTCTCTCGACGCTGCTCTCTCTCTCTCTCTACTTTCAGGTCGATTTTCTCTCTCTCTCTCTCTGTTCCATTTATATATATGTTTGTGTGTATATATATGTGTGTATGTGTATATATATATGTGTGTATGTGTGTATATATCCAAAAATATAAATGTAAATAATATCCAAAAATGTAAATGTAAATAATATTCAAAAATATTGGATAACAATTTATTTTCATTCAAAATAAATAATTGATAATAGTTGGATAATAATTGGATAATAATTGATATTCTCATTCAAAATAAATATTTCATTCAAAAATATTGGATAATAATTGATATTTTCATTTAAATTGATAATAATTTTATTCATGAAATTAATTCAATTAGGTAAAACCCTAGATAATTTTTTAACAGAATTTGATAATATTATATAAAGTTTAGTAAATTAACAAAATGTTGCCAATTGTATGTTTTTAGGAATATCATTAGTTAGAATCCATACACATGCATGTTGTTAGAAAGTCTTAAATTTAATTCTCACTTTAATTTGTAGAATCTCTGTACTTGGTTGGATTTATCCCTTTATGATAATGAAATTTATGCTTCAATTATAATTATCTCATGTCATAATTTTATTGATAAACAATAAATGTAGTTGTCACGGTCGTGGTGGGGGGAGGGGGTGGGGTGGTGGGGGTGGGGGTGGGGTGTGTGTGTGTGTGTGCGTAGGTGTGTGTGTGTGTGTGTGTGTGTGCGTGTGTGCGTGGCGGGGGGAGGGGGGAGGGGGTGGGGGTGGGGTATGTGTATATGTGTGTGTATGGTGGTGTGTGGTGGGGGACGGGGGTAGTGGAGGTGGGGTGTGGTGGGGGGAGGGGGTGGGGGTGGATTTTTCTAACTAAAAATATGATAATATTTTGCCAATTGTAAATATGGAATTTAGTAATTTCACAAAATGTTGCCAATTGTATGTTTTTAGGAATATCATTAGTTACTTTCGTGCCCAACTATGTAGAATCCATACACATGCATGTTGTTAGAAAGTCTTAAATTTAATTCTCACTTTAATTTGTAGAATCTCTGTACTTGGTTGGATTTATCCCTTTATGATAATGAAATTTATGCTCCAATTATAATTATCTCATGTCATAATTTTATTGATAAACAATAAATGTAGTTGTCACGGTCGTGGTGGGGGGAGGGGGTGGGTGGGGATGGGGTGTGTGTGTGTGTGTGGCGGGGGGAGGGGGAGGGGGAGGGGGTGGGGTATGTGTATATGTGTGTGTATGGTGGTGTGTGGTGGGGGAGGGGGGTAGTGAGGGTGGGGTATGTGTATATGTGTGTGTATGGTGGTGTGTGGTGGGGGTGGGGTATGTGTATATGTGTGCGTGTGTGCGTGGCGGGTGGGGTAGGGGTGTGTGTATGTGTACTATTAACATTTTTTTTATCTGTACTAATAACATTTTTTTACAGCAAAAATGTCTCCTTCAGATATTAAGGCGAAGATGATGATGTTGTTTATGATGATGTCGTCTGGGTTCGGTGGTAGCGGAGGCGACGAGGGCTCCTCCGCCCCTAGGCTCCCCAAATATGGAAAATTTGGAATTACCGTCGAGAACAAGTCGGAGCTATTAGCGAGATCCCTCGAGCTGCTAAAGACGGTCATCGGCCCGGGGTTTATGAGTTGGAAGGAGGTGCCATATGAGCTCAAGTTAGCTGTTTGGGCGGCACTACAGGTAATATATTTATATTTATATTTATATGAATATTTCAATTTCAATTTCAATTTCATATTTATATTTATATTTATATTTATATTTATATTTATATTTATTCGCAACTAACATTGTATTTGTTGGACAAGAATAATTCAACTTGAATCCAAAGCTATGCGATTCCGTCTTGGAGCAGTTGAGGGAGTAACACAAGACGTGGAAGAAAAATATGCGGACACGGTACTTTGAGAAAACACGAGAGTCCATTATACAATGGCGCGGATCCGTCTCGCCTAAGGAGCCGATCTCATTGGCACAATGGCAAAAGTTCATTGACAATGAGATCGAGGATCGACAATTGGCATCTCGCCAATCGGGGAGAGAAAATCGGGCAAAAAAGACGGACGTGCACTACTCCGGCCGGACCACTTACGCTGAGGTGGAGCATAGGATGCAGGTAAGATTTAATTTATCTATAACTACTTTTACTTTACTTTATTCTTCATTATTTTACTTTGCGGGGCCGATACTAATTTTACTTTACTTTATTTTATTTCAGGGGGTAGGGAGTGGGCCAGGGGGTAAGCCACATAGGCTCGATACTTATGTGGCTCTTCGGACGAAGAAGGGGAAGGACAAGGAGGTGTCCCCGAGCGTCGTGGCCACGATTGTAAGTAATCCGACAGTTTAATTATTGTTAATTACGTTATAATTTTTTAGTTTACTTATTTTACTAATCATGTGCTTTTTGTCGTTTTAGGCAAAGATTAAGGAAGTTCATGAGTCGCAGTTTGATGCCGACAAGGCATCTTTGTCCACAAACGCACTCAGCCAAGTGCTTGGCTCTGATCGTAAGGGGAGGACAAGGGGAGTGAGCTCGCGGGTGGCCAAATCTAGGATCATCGGATTGGAGACGAGCGACACCGGGTTGGCTCGAACGGTGGATTCACACGACGCGAAGCTGTCCCGTTTGGAGGCGACGGTCCAAGATATGTACGCATTCATGAAGCGTACGTTGGGTGGAGACCGTAAAGGGAAAGGGAAAGGGAAGGAGAAGGAGAAGGAGAAGGAGGTGGAGGAGGAGGTGCGAGAGGACGAGGCGCAGGATGACGAGGATGTGGACCTCGCTGCTTCATCACCGACACGTTCGTACTTCGATGATCCACTTACCTATTTGGCGCCCTTCGACAGACCATTGTCGACACTTGGTTGGCCGAGCGTGTTCATATGGGACGTATTTGATGGCCAGCGGATAGGGCGGGGGTTGAGGGACCCGAATATCGTCGAGGGTGGAATAGTCCATGGACGTGTGCTTCAAGAGATGGAGTCCAGGGTGCTCGTCACACATGTCATACCCGGGAAGGAGAACTCCCTATTGTGGTTGCGCGAACAATGCGGCACGACGTATATTAGTGGGTGCGTCAATTCGGATGTCGTGTGGCCTACTCACCTCCTCAGTTTTATCCAAGACATGTAGTAACATTATTTTTAAGTTTGTCCATTTTAATTATATTTGGATTATATCGTCATGTATATTATTTCTATTTTGAATATTTGGATTATATCGTCATGAATATATATTTGTATTATCTTTAGTTTGTGTTGGATATATGATGTTTGGAACAGGTACAACGTTGCTATAACAGGTACAAATATACTGCTGGGCAGTGGCAGTGGCCATACTGCCCAGAAGATTTTTTTTAAATTCTGCCCAGAATTGTCACGGTCATTGACTGTGATACGTCCGTGACAAAAATGTCACGGACGTGTCACGGTCAATGACCGTGACAATTCTGGGCAAGAGGGGTCACGGCTTTGTCACGGTTTATAACCATGACAAACGTGTCACGGTCATTGACCTTGACACGACCGTGACACAAAACACGAGTTTTGTGTCAAGGTCAATGACCTTGACACGACCGTGACAAAAAAAAGTTGTATCGCCTCCAAATGGGCAGATTTGGTGTAGTGCCACAACTTTAGAAAAATAGATCCACACTCATTTTAATTAATCACCCGCTAGGATCGATCAATTAGAATTTATGTCAATCTTATAAAATAAATTTAGAGTTGAAATTCAAGTGATAATACCCCACTTAAGAAACCCCTATCTCTAGTTCGAATCCAAAATGGGTATTATCACTAGAATTTCGATTTTCTCTCGAAAATCATTTACCCTCTGTCGAGGCGTAAATCTAAGGGTGAGGGATCAAAATTAACATTCAAATGGACTTTTCAAGTAATTAAACTAATAAAAATAAAATAATATCAAATAAGGGTTTTACCCCACCCCTTGAAAGGGGATTTAGCCTAACATGGTATCAAACATAATAAACAAGTATTCAATAGGCATAAAATATATGAGAAGAGAAGAAAACAATCAAACCCCAATCTCTTGAAGTGAAATTGAACTTCTATTCCTTGAGTTGAAATTCACATCCCTTAATTTGAATGATTCAAACACAATTACATCAAGAATCTCACTCAATTTAATCCTCACAACAATTTATTTTCTCCTCACTATCTAAAAATAATAAAATAAAAATTCTAACGTAAAACTACACTAAAATGGTATTTTCTCTCTCTACAAATTCCTATCTCCTAGCTCCTCCTTTTTTTTAAACTAAACTAAAAATTACAAACTAAAAATTAAAAGGATAGTTGATGAATTAATAATGAACAATTAAATAATAAAAGAGATTTGCTAAAAATGCAAATCCTAAAATTATAAAATTGTACATTAGAATTCACCCAATGAAATAAATTCTAGATCATTAATTTATATTTAGATAATTGCTAAAAATGCAAAATCTCAACATAAAGGAATGTGTTAGAATTTACCTCCCATAAGGGATGAATTTCACTACATCAATCTATTATGAAATAATTGCTAAAAATGCAAAAATTCATAATAGAGGGGTGTGGTGAAATTTATCCTAGAGATAATTTTCAACACACCTCTATATTGATGTATTTGCTAAAAATGCAAATATTCAACATAGAGGGGTGGGAAGAATTTTATCCCATCAAGCTTAAAACTAATTTTGAGATCATTTTCAAATGGGGTCTTCCTCTTCATTTATAGTAGGCATGGAGCATGAGGGATAAAAATGGGAATTGGCTATGGTAACATGTGGGAGAGGTGAGAACACATGTGCATGGGGGTGTTTGAGAGCATGTGGGAAGTGAGGTGAGGTATAAAATCTGATTTGGGAATGAGAGGGTATAATGGGTATTGGGTAAAATATGGGTAGTAGTGGTTGTTGGGGGTATATTGGTAAAATGGTGACAAAGATTTAATTAGGCACATGGGGTTTAAGTCACATGGGTATTTGGTTTGGTTGTGTTTGTTTATGAAGGTGCAGAAAGCGATTTTGGCTTGGATGACAAATGGGTATGAACATGGGTTTTGGAAGATGGATGGGTCATGCGAATGGGTTGAAGAGGTCCGATTGGATCTGGGTTTAACGCCGGAGACGGTAAGGGTTCGGGTTGGTCGGAGTTTGGATCAAGGAGAGAGAGAGGGGCCATCGGAGGTTTCCGCCGGAGTTTGGCAGGTGGATCCGCCGGAGGCAGCGAGCAACTGGTCGCTGTCGGTGCCAGATGGTTCATCACAGGAAGGGTGTCTGTAGCCGGGGTTGTTTACCGACGGAGCTGGGGAGAGGGTTGAAAGCTGGGTGACGTGGAAGGAAGTGGGTATCGCGATAGGGTCGGCGGCATCGCATAGGAGGGAGAGAGATAAAGGGGCCGGACACGACGCCGACGGAATGGCTGTCCGGCGGGTAAGAGAGAGATGGAGGCTACGAGGTTTTTTCGGTAGGATCGTCGCCGGGGTAGGTGGCTGGTCGGCGGGGTAAGGGAGAAGCCGGCGATTTAGGTGGGGGTATGGGTGGTTTAGAGTTATTGAGAATGAGAGAGGGGTGAAGAATGTAGGTGGGTTTAATGGTGGTAGAGGAGAGAAGAAAATAGGTTGTTGGAAAGAAGAGAGAGAGAGAGAGAGAGAGAGAGTGAAGGTGGTTGGAGGTTGAAGAAGATGATGGGGGGTGTAAGGTGTGGGTGAGGTGTATGGTTAGGGGTGAAGGTGAGGGGGTTAAGTGTGTGAGTGAGTGTTACGGTGTGCCTTTATGTGTGTTTAATTTGAACCCCTAAAAATAATACTACTAGTAAAAATAAAATTAATTAAAAAAAATAAAAACCTAAAAAAAATAAAATCCTATTTAAAAAATAAAACAAAGATTCAAATAAAATTGAAACTAAAAAGAAATAAAATAAAATAAAACTAAAACTAAAAACTAATAAAATCAAAATAAAATAAAATTATAAAAATAAAATATAAAAATAGAAAATAAAACCTAAAAAATTCTAAATAAATCTAAAATAATCTTAAAAAATAGAAATGACTCAAAACTCAAAATCTAAAAAAATAATAAAATGACACAAATAAAACACAAACAGGCTTTGGGTAAGTTTGAGCTAGGTTTAAGCTCGGGTAATGTTACGGGGTTTGGTATTTTAGCTCCATTTTATGTGCAATTGCTTTGATTTAAACGCTTGAACTCTGCAATGCACATTAAGCCTGCATATTGAATAATTAAGCGCATAAGACCCATATTGTCGAGAATTAGCAACTAAAATACATCTATTCGGGGCATAATTGTACAGTTTTGGGTGCTTATCAGAATCCATTACGATTAAGATCATTTTGGCCCAAAAGGCCCATTACAGGTGTCGGTCTAGCCAAAACCGATAATTGAGCCTATGAATCAATTATGGTCTAGGATACCTTATATTTTCTCTTTCTGAATATGAATTTCACGCCCTTACGTCTACCGTGGCGGAAATGATATTATTTTTTTTCACCTCAATATTAGCTTGCTGATGTATTTACCAAATCCCTTTCCAAGCAGGTGTTTCAACATTTTTAGGTCAAACTGGGCATGTTACCACCCTCTAGTTTGAAGGGGAGTGATAAATGTATTAATTCAGAAGTTTGAGCTCTCTCTCTCAGCTACAAAAATCTTAGGACAACAGTTGAACAATTACGAATGATGGTCAATTATGTATGTAGTGTGTATGTAGCGGATGGTTCAAAATGTAGTGGTGTGCTGAAATAGTTATTAGGTAGCGGCTGTGTTGGCCGTTAGCATAGGTTAGTGGGGTTCTATCTCCCATCTAATATTGCTATTGCTGTATAAATAGATGTAGTACAATGAATGAAGGCACAACGAAATTCCTACTGTTTATTTCTTGAGCTTCTTTAGAGTGATGCTGTAGAATGAACCTCAATGTTTATTTTTTGTACGTTCAATTATTTTTGTTCATTCTAATTAAAGAGCCTTCCCATAATATCATGTGTGATGCCCCTCTGATCACATCACACATGATAATACCGGGACTAGAGTACTCATTTTTACCTGTAAAAGGGGATACCTCATGTATTGTCCTCATTATTATACATTTGAGAATGAATGAGAACTAGCGAGAGTTACCCCATCATATCACGCATGATGCCCTAATCCCGCAACATCATGCATGACATCTCTAAGCCATGAAAATTCCCTTGCATTGCACCTAAGAGAGAGAGAGAGAGAGAGAGGGAGAGAGAGAGAGTTTCTCCATATTAAATGTCGTTGTTATGTACAGTCTTTTAATGCTATTAATGGATTCCGCCCATAAACATCAATTTAAATTCTCCAATTCCATTTGTTTTCCATATTTCCACATCCTATTCTTATCTCGGAACTAAAGAGACCTCTTTAGCATTTTAATTATATTGTAACACAAGTTCTTCATCAAGAGGAGAATTTACAACACGTCATTCTCATCCTTACCTAATACCTATAATCTCTATAACTTGAAAAGAAACCTCTTCAGAGTTAGCATTACCGTCAGTCTTAGTAGACATTCTTACCCATTATTAGGGACGTTTATCCTCTGTTCTCAATGTTTCCCTATTATGAATCTTTTCAGGATGTAACACCTTGCATTACTCATTTTCATGACCTTATCACAAGAAATGAATACAATATTTGGTAATATGTTCGTACGATAATTTTTTCCCGAATCCAAATTATCCACAATTAATCCCTAGACTAGTACGGAGAGGTTTTAAACATCCATATGCGATTCAAGCACATGCAAGATTTAGATGAGACCCATACCTGCATTGAGTTTAAAGCGTTTACCAAATATCTAAGCCAATGAAATAGGAATTCTTTTTTTGCTTTATTATATCGGATCCAATGAAGGTGTACATTCTATGCGTGCCAGAACGATGATAAGGACAAAGGTCAGAGTTTGTGTTCCGGGTTCTTAGGGAATGTGGAAGTTATATCTCAATTCTAAAGTAGGGCCCAAATTTTTTTCTCTTATATCCTTCAAGATAAATGTCACTCAAGGCTCCCTATTATAGTTCAAAATATCGACCAAAGTTGAACCAACTCGTCCGAATTGACTAGACATCTCAGGGCATTAATCGGGTCTGAGCCACGAGTTATTAAATAGATGAAATAGTCTTAAATTGTTCTAAATCATCCCAAGTATTGGTGACTCGAAAAAAATAGAGTACTCACCCTAAATATCGGCTTCCACTCGCAACCCATTTGGTTATTTTCCATATTGTTTATCTCATTTAACAATAAATGTTATAACTACCGGTACATATTAATTAAGAGCATTCATTTGCACCTTTAAAAGGTGGCGCTTCTTATGTTTTACACATTATTATTAATTTAAGAATGAATGATAATTAGTGAGAGATACCCCAAAATGTCTTGCGTGTTGCCCCGCTACCATCACATCACGTATAACATCACTAGGCCTAGAACATTCCCTTGCATTGCACCTATAAAAGGGACTTTTGCACCTATATGGTACTCTTTATTATTAATTTCATAATGAATGAGAATTGGAGATAGGATTTTCCCCATATTAAATGTTATTGTTATGTAGTTTCTCTTCATCACTTCCGACATACACATCAATTTAACTTCTCTAATTTCATATGTTTTCCACCTCTGCACTTCATTGTCTGAACTCAAAACTAAAGAGACCTCATTAACCTTATTATTACCGTTCATCACAAATTCCTCATTTAAATGAGAATTTCCCCTAAACACCTCCATGGACTGTCATCATTCACACCCTTACTTATAGTCTCTTTATCACTCGAATATACTTCTTCGGATGTAGTATTCTTTTCAGGCATAACAACCACTGCTACCTTGTCTTGGGGACACTTATCCTCTTTTCTCGAAGATTTCCTATTATTAATGTTTTCAGGGTGTAACACCTTTTATTCCTCCGTTTAGAAATATTTTCATATGAGAACTTTAAAACAAATCCAAATTATCCCCCACCAATCCTCACCCTAGTAAGAAGAGATTTTAAAATGTCCAACCTCGATACAAACACATGCAAGGCTTAGAAGAGACCCATAGATGCATCAAGTTTGAATGGTTTACCAATCATCTGAGGCAATGAATATAAGGATTTTTTTATAAAAGAATAAAAATGTTTAAGTAGGAATGGATAAGCAACCCAAACAGTAGCAATCGAAGATTGGTTATTGGCAAGAAACTCATGAGTCCAATTAATAGACCTCATAGAGTAATTCTCAATGTCCCATTGTTCGTAAAGCAATAGATATTTGAAATCTTTATCCCAAATTAATCGGGTTAACAAATGCTTTTAATCAAAGTTACTGATAGAAATCCCATCTTTCATTCCAAATGAAATAGTTACCTTAATGTCAGGAATTGTAGCCTTCCTGGTCAAAAGAGGCAGCTAAGTTCTTAATAATTTCATTGGAGAGTAGAAGCACTAGTTCACCCTCGTGATTTTTGTGACACCCTGCCTATTTCAATCACAGGTGATCAGTCATTTACTAAAATAATACAGGAGTTTCATTTGGTTCATTCTTAGCATCATTATTGGAAACATTTTAATTACTAATAACCTTTTAGTCCAGTGTCAAAATATTAAAACTTTTTTTTACTTACAAAAATTTTTCACTCACATGATTAACCATGCAGATAATAAAACCCACAATCACTGGCATAAATTAATTAATCGATAACTCTCGATAAAAATCACAATACAATAGTCCAAATAACTGAAAGGAAAGCATCCGAATAAAATAAATACCAACTAACTAGGTGACATGCGCAGAATAACTCTAAAGTACGTCCTATCTAGATCTCAAGATGAAAGCATCTAATCAATCCCTACAGGTATCCATAGCTGCTGCATCATCATCTAACTAGAAAGATGGTTAAGCCAAGCATCCCTATGGCTGGACACCTAAAAGTTTGAAAATAATTTGATACGGGTCAGAGCCCAAAACCGTTTGAAAATATTTTTCAAGTGTTTAAAATACAATAATATATATTCAATGCAATCTTTCCAATTTAAACTGGTATCGTACTCCCATTAGATACTCCTCACCTCTCATCTGTTGTGCACAATTAATTCATGTATTTAAAACACCTTAGTTACGTTACCCCACCTAACTATTCTCAAAACTTATCATAGTCTCATATGCTAGCCAGTATCACGCGTATTTAATATCATTAGCTTCCACATCTGCTTAGCTATTATAATTAAATCAGTTCATTTCAATTAACTTTCACTAGATATAAACTCAATGTTTACACTTTAGTGCCTTATGCTGATATATAATTTTCTTCACTATTATACATGTATTTACACATAGCATCCCCAAGTTGTCCTGCTGGATACCTATAAATTTACTCTTCATAATGTCTTTTAATTCACCCGTATATATATATATATAGACAAATCACATCAAGTATACCTACATATATATCACTCACTATATATGTATAATCACAATCCCTCAGAGTAATAGCTCACTGGATACTAAATCACTAGCATGCTATCAAACTCTAGGAATGTCCACCACAACATGAGCAACCTGGTCCACCGAACCCAAAATGAAAATGAATATCGAAGGTGATGATGGACTTAAGTCCGTGGTCATAACTATACCACATTATTCCATGGGATTCCAACCCTACGTAGTGTGGGCATGCACATACCTATGACCCTGGGGAATGGTACTATCTCTGTCGTCATTCGCTAGTGTGACCTTCCACGACGCGCAACTTCGACTGATAGCATATATGCTAGGATGGGTATGTTTCACATAAATATCATACACAAACATTTTCACACACGTGCGCGCGCGCGCGCGCACACACACACACAAATATATATATATAATAAAATCGGCTAACCATACATGTCACTCGTAGCCCTAGCCTAACTTTCCCTAGTCTATAGCCGACTCGGAAATTCATAACTAATCATCTTCTTATTTAAGAATTTTTCCATTTCTTGATTAAATCACAAGATTAACCCATTCTTCTATTTTATCATCAAAGATAAAATATTTTATATTGTTTAAATCTTTAATTTCATATGGAATAATTTACACATCCAATTTTTACAAAATCATTTCGAAAAATCCCTTTTTAGTAACGTATAAATCCCACCCAAAATCATATTTGTGCCACCAACTATAGTATGAACTAAAAATATGCATATAATATCAAAGAAAGTTAAACACTTGGATTAGATTATAGTAGATGTAAATTCTTGTTTATAGATCTTCCGTGCCTAAGAATCCTATCTCGAAAATGCCAATTTCCTCCCCTAGTTGCCTTCCTGATTCCTCACACGAGTTTTCTCCCTTCTCTTTTGCCTCTCTCTCAAGCCTAGGTGACTAGAATGATCAATTTGGCCGTCTTACTTATCCAAACCCCCTTGATATACACCTAATCCCATTTTTAGTTTAACTTGTAACATTTAAATGACCCGAATACCCTCATACGAGTCATGTATAGCTTAAAAAGTCCCCAGTACATCGGGTACCTAATTCTGACTATCTGGACCCATCCTGGATCAGTCGTGCCCTCAAAATCACCATTCGAGTCACCTATCATCAATTTACAATGTTATTCCCAATACGACACCTCATGTGCATCCCAGATAAGATCCTGTCAACCTGTCGTTTTTACCCACACAGGACGTAATATAAAATAAAACAATTTCATTTGCTTATCACACAAGTAAATATAATAACAGGTAATTCGTTAATTAATATTTATTTAATTCTCTTTAAATTTCAAAAATCAATTAAATGGCGAGCATACGTCGAATTTAAATATTCCCAAAAATATGGGGTGTTACATATTCCCCCTTATAAAAGAATTTCGTCCCCGAAATTTGGATATACCTGGTATCAATAAGTTCAGATACTTACCCGCAAGGCATCCCCACTTAACCAAAATCAACTCATGGCAACATTATAGTGTATCCATTATACACCTACTAACGGTACCATCCTGATCGAAGGCCCACTCACCACGACCCCAATCATAATGACAAGTTTGTTTAAATCATTTTATACTTGTATGGTATATTATTTCTTAAGGTCTTTGCTTAATGATGATACGCAAACATTCATGAAAGTGATAAAAATACCCCAATAAGATGAGCCTATACACCACTTTCTCTATCATCTTAATACTGGGGAAAGTCCCTGCTTCCCTACGTGACAACTTCACTTCTTGGCAGATCACATATCTCCCATAATGGGAGACACTTGTAATAGTGCCTGACCACTCACGTCAGTCTTCAAAATCTTCGGTTCGCAGTGACGTAACTCTTATGACGTCCCTAAACCATAGGAAATAACATCTAATTAAGCCAATCCTCACCAACGGACTCTAAATCACATCCGGACGGAGAAACTTATTGTTCCCCACCTCTAACCAAACAGAGGGTGGATGGAAAGGTCTTCCACATAAAGCCCTAAAAGGTGCCTTGCCCAAAATGAACTGGTACAAGTTTTTACACACAACTCTAACAATGATAATTACTCCTCCCAATTAGAAAAAATCTAGAATATCCATTGCTTGCATTCTCCAACATCTCAATCACCCCTCCCATCCACTCCTTGGTCTGTGGGTGATACGCCTTTCTCGAAACGTAACTCTAGCCCCATCGAATCCCGATAAACACTATCATAGGTGGGACCTGAGCATCTCATCCTCATCCAAAACATTATTGGGCGGCACCATGTGTCGGCTCGTTCTTTCTCTTCAATGGAACATTGGGCACACTTCCCATTATGTAACTCACTCGAATTAGTAATAACTACTCCATTTAGGTCAACCTAATTCACAAGACCAAAGGAAATTTTGACCTTTTCGTGAGGTTGGTACCCCAACAATGAAGTATATTAGTCTGCCTACCCATTCCGTTATTAGAATCACCAATTATTGAAAAATTCTAGTTGATTGCCTCGAACCAACCTTTTCCCCTCTATGAGTGGTTCTCTTGGAGATAATTTTGTCATGTATTACTCCTCACAGATCCACCCACTCTGTATCCCATATCACGTGGTACATATTACTCCCCTTCCTTAGTACGCCCAAAATCGTGGCGCATGCGTCTGCTCTAAAATGCACATTTCCCTTGTCCTTTTCATCATGTTAAACTAACATCCTATTTATGCGCAAGCCACCCTCATAATTTGACTGAGTATGACTTCGCTCTCCTTCCCAAAAATTTCGAACCCTCCCTTATAAAGAGAGATCCTCACCTGTGTCTCCACAGTCTTGCAACCCATCTCAGGTGTTATAGCTCTCCTTTTTGTATATAATCGAACTATTTTCTTCCTCAAACGACGTTCAATGTATCTTACTACTTTTCTAATTCCATTTCTACTTCCACTAAACATAAGATTAAACACATTTATTACCACATCCCCCTATCCCTGGAATTACAAAAAATTGAACTTACCCGGGCGCCCATACACCCTATATCCCATGCATATATGCACAAACATCACAGATGTAACATATTTATCTGAAGTTCAGTACCTCACGCTCGACGTTCCTCTATCGTAAGGGTATTATCAATAACTCCCACAAATTACGATTTAATCCTTCTCGAGATTGCCTTACCCACCCACTAGTGGTTCAAAAGTTTTCCCAGGTCTTCCTATACAGCACCACCCGGCTCCACGACCTTACATCGTATACTAGTTGTTAGCTCAAAGTTTTATCAACATACACGTTCAATATATAAAGTTATAGCCACTGTCCTAGTGCCCAACACATCTCTCAACTCTCAGCATTCACTAGGGTTCATGCGTGGGATGTTTTGCAAGAAAAATCCAATCATGGACCCCCCCGATTCACTACTACCTATAATTTTTGGTCATCGAATTTTGTAGGCCCAAAGCTAATAACCAGGACATTCAAAATCCTTTCTCCAAACATATAAGTCTATTATTCAACTCCCACATCTCTAAAAAAGTCCCTCAATATGGCGTTTTCCCTACCACTAAGTCCTCAGCGCTAAATCAATAACAATCACAATATCTCCGCTCGACGGTAAACCTAATATCCTCTGAATCACATCGGTAAAGTCCATACGCACCCAGATCGAACATAATGAGACTACTATACCCTCCAAAGTATTCCCTACAATATAATATATACGCGGGCTTAGCAATCTTTCGGGACGAGACATTGCAAAACAACACATCCTACATTGGAATAACGAACACGATACCTTTACCGTAACAGTCCACTATCGCTCAAACCATCGCTAACAAGTACATACCGCGGATAACATCATACTCACATATTACATATATCTAAAATAAGAATATCTACAAAACATATCCTCTCAATGTCCACACCCGTTCCCCTGCAGATGGGACCAAAGAGATCCCCACTGCCTAATGATAATTATATAAACATAATAATGATAGTACCGATACATCCACTAAACCCATCTCACACGTAAATCTAGCGTTAACAAAATACTGTGATGCGCTTGTGTCACATAAAACCTACCCCAATTTACCAAAGGATAAACTCATACATTCAATTGCTAATGGCACTGGCTACTCAACTGGTTCCTGGGCATAATATTTCCTTCTGAACTGACCTGAAAACTTCTAGAATGGTTGCCCTGATGGGGCAACTTTTTCTTGTCTCCCTCACTCACTGTGGATAAGATAGATGCATGTGGTCCTTCTTCCCACATATAAAACACCTCACTGTGAAATCCCATATGTCTAGCCCTAACGGCCATATCGGGGTTACCTTACACTTTATCCCTGGAAGCCTCGACCCTGATGGCTACCCTCGTTGGTTCCCCTGGCTCCGTTGGCCCTGTGGAACACGCTGCTAGCCTAGAAGGCCCTGTCTGAAACCACCGTATTTCGATCAAAATTCTCCTGATCTGCATCTTTCAAACGGGCACTAAATCGGGTTTCTCCTTTGTGGTTCCTTACTCGCACCTATTATATACAGTTTTTCCCCACTATCTTGACTTTACCACTCTCTTGGTTCCTTTTACATGGAAGCGTTGATGATGGCAGTGTATAAGTACATCATTGACGACATCAGAATTAGTCATCCCAACCGAATTTACCCATAAATGATGGAGAATTATACCCATGAGTCCATCTTCACACTGAAGGATTCTTTTCTCCTCCGAAGTTTGCAAAATAAGTAAATTCTTCCTCAAAATCCGCCACTGTCTAGACAACTTGTTAAGTCTAGAAATGACCTTTGCATCTCTATATGAATAGAAGATGAAAGGACTTGCAATCAACAAGCCTAAAATTCCTCGATATCTAAAGTATCTCTGTCCTAAGATGTGGTGACTATCTCCCACCCCTGAAATGCAACTCGTAAGATCTTAAAGTCGCCAAAATTTATTTCTGAGTGTCGCTGCACTCCACCCTAAATAAATCTCTTTGGATTTTCTTTTTCCACTGACTACCTAATATAATGTCCGCATTTTCCTTGAAACTCTTGCAGATGGCCCTTCAACAAGACCCCTAAGACTCTCTCTCCCATACTAAATGTACTGGGTGAGTTGAATTGGCACCACCGTCTACTCTAGAGTAGTTGGGGGCAACTGTTGTGCCCTAACGGACATCGCAGCATTACTTGAGCAATAATAGGGGTGACTTATTCCACGGTCATCATCCCCTATAGAGTCTGTGACTCCGTGTTGAGTCTCTCCTCCTATGGTCCACCTAACGGCCCTCGCTGGTCATCCTCTACTATTCGTCCTACGAAACCCAACCAATCTCGCATAAGATTCTATTCAATTATATATAATTTCAAGATATTGTAAATCGCAATAGGAATCGACAATCCAAATCATAGGGATATACATCAAAGAAAAGTAACGCTGAAAAAGTAGTAAGTCTGTATAGATCCTACGAACACTAATCTGATGCTCTACTATCATATGTGACACCCCGCCTATTTTTATCACGGATGATCAACCCTTTACTAAAATAAAATAAAAGTCTCATCTGGTTCATTCGTAGCATCACTATCGAAAATATTTAGATTACTAATAACCTATTAGGCCAGGTGTCAAAATTTGAAAACTTTTTTTTAACTTACATAAGATTTCCATTCACATAATTAACCATGCAGATAATAAAAATCACACTCACTGGCATAAATTAATTAACCGATAACTCTCCGTAAAAATCACAATAAAATAATCCAACTGACTAAAAGGAAAACATCTGAATAAAAATAAATAGCAAGAAACTCGGCGACATGCCTGGAATAACTCTCAAGTACCTCTTATCTAGATCTGAAGGATGTAAACTTTTAATCAATCCCTACATGCATCCCCAATTTCTACGAATCATCTGACTAGAACATTGGTTAAACCAGGCATCCCTATAGTTGATCACTTAAATGTTTTGACAATAATTTGATACGATTTAGAGCCCAAAAGTTTTTAAAATATTTTTCAAGTGTTTAAAATACATTAATAAATATTCAATGCAATCTTTCATATTTAAACTGGTGTCAGATTCCTATGAGATACACATCACCCCTCATCTATTGTGCACACCTAACACATGCATGTTAAACACCCTAGTCACACTACCCCACCTAACTAGTCTTAGAACTAATCTTAGTCCCATAGGCTACCCTGTATAACGTGTATTTGATATCATTAGCTTTCACATCTGCTTAGCAATTATAATTCTCAATTATAATAAATTAGTTCATTTCCATTAACTTTCACAACTTATAAATTCAATGTTTACACTTTAGTGGCTTGTGCCCATATATAATTTTCTTCACCTTTATGTATACATTTACACATAAAACCCGGAGCTGTCCTCCCAGATACCTATAAATTTACTATTCCTAATGTCTTTTAATTCGCTCGTATATATATTTACAAAAACACATATATAGGAATACACAAATCACATTAACTATACCTACACAAATATTATAACTGCAATCCCTCAGAGTACTAACTCACCGGATGCGAAATCACTAGCATGCTATCAAGCTCCGGGAATGTCAACCACAACTTGATCAACCAGGTCAGAATCTCACCACCAAACCAAAAATAAAAAGAAAAACCATAGGCGATCATGGCCTCAAGTCCATGGTCATAACCATACCACATTACTCCACGGGACTCCAACCCTTCATAGTGTGGGTATGCATAGACCTCTGACCCTGGGGAATGGTAGTACCTCTGTTGATATTTGACAGAGTGACCTCCCACACCATGCAACCTTCACTGATATCATATTCGCTAGGATATGTATGTTTCATATAAATATCATACACACACAAATATTTTCACACACATATACACACACACACACACACACACACACACACACACACACACACACACACACATATATATATATATATATATATATATATATATATATATATATATATAATTGTCTAAACGTGCATGTCACTCATAGCACTAGCCTAACTTTTTTCGTGTCTAAAATCGATTCCCAAATTCATAAGTAGTCACTTATTTATTTATATATGTCATGTAATCTAAATCTTTGGGAAATACCAACCCGATTTCATAAATCATAACCCGAGTGTCTTTCATCTTAAACACCCGTGCAATCATACTTGGATTTGATTTTTGACTCAAGATTTCGGTCTCGAACACCCTTTCATAGAAAATACATAACTAATTCAAAAAAATCAGAAATATATAAAACTAGTGGCCCCACATTCATAACGAAAATATCTATGGTCGTTTAAACGAGATATCGACCTTGTTCGAACGAGAATCTCAACTCGTTCGAATGAGCAGCTAACGAGATGTAAGCGAGATTGATGATGTAACCCTCTTTCGTCGGATGGATTCATCATCTTCCCATTAAAAATCTAATATATATCACCAATCTAAACTAAAATTTATAGTTTCTTTCAATAAAAAATATGATTATACTCATCTTCATATTTAAATTAATCCAAAACATCATCTAATCCATGTGGTTCAACGTCTTAATTAATAACTTGGCCCTTTCGTAACCAAATCTTCCATTTTCTCGTCAAATATCAAATCTTATATTTGGTTTAAATCTCAAATTTCGTATGGAATAATTATCACACCCAATTTCTATGAAATATTTCCCAAAAATCCCTTTATAATAACATATAAATCCCACCCAAAATCACAAATGTGTCATCAACTATAGTATGAACTAAAAAGACACATATAATATCAAAAAAAGTTAAACACTTTACTTAGATTATCATAGGGACAAAAATTAGCCCATGCTTGACTAGCCAAGCAGACAAATGACCCTGCATTTTTTTTTTAACTCTCCCACATTTTTATTTGTATTTGTATAAGTATTTCACATTGACGATTAAATTTCTGAAGATTGACCAACTACTTTTTATTCTGTACAAAATAATCCCATTTAATTCACTAATTCGTGGGAAGATACTGAGCTCCTTCTTTGTTGATCTTCCTTTCCTAAGAATCCTTGCCCGAAAATTGCCAATTTCATCCCCAGGTTGCTTCTTAATTCCACTCTTGAGTTTTATGCCTTCTGGTTTGCCTCTCTCTAAAGCCTAGGTGATTAGAATGATCAATTGGGCTACCTCACCCATCCAAAACCCCTTGATATACTCGTAATACCGCTTTTAGGTTAGCTGATAATATTAAAATTACTCGAATACCCTCGTATAAATCTTGTACAACATAAAAAGTTCCCAGAATCCGATTACAAACACAAAGTACCTTATGCTGACTATCTCGACCCATCTGGGATAATTCATGCACTTGAAATAACTATTTGACTCACCTATCATCAATTTACCATCTTATTCCCAATACAACCCCACACACATGTCCCGAATAAGACCATGTCAACTCGTCACTTCTACCCACATATGACCTAATATAGAATAATACAATTTCAATTTCTTATCACATAAGTAAACATAATAACACATATATATTCTTCCATTATTCTCTAATTAATATTTATATAATTCTCTTTAAATTTCTCAAATTAGTTAAATTACGAGCACACGTGTGATTTAAATATTTGAAAAAATACTGGGTGTTACAATTTTTTAGTGGAACATAATGATGTTTGATGTATAATACAACCATCAACACAAACGATTTAGCTGTAGCCAAAACAAAGATTGAATTAATCGGGGGTGGGGGTAAAAAAGGGAAGATGAATGAACTAATCAAATGATGGGGATCGTAAGGAGGGATATCTTCCTACTTATATATTACTGGTGTGTGGCCCAAGTATAGTTGACAAGGGTATGTGTAGTGGTGATAGCTCCTTGCTAAAAGACAAATGTCCGCAAGGCTCCCAATCATGGTTCAAAGCATTAACCGAAATCGATATAACTTCACTGAGTTGACTAAGTATTGCAAAACACCAAGCCAAGTCCAGCCATGAGTTGTGAAATAGATGAATGGTATTAAATTTGTCTAACTCATCCTAAATATGGACGACTCAACCCAAAGAGGCCTAAATATCGAATACTCATCTAAAAACTGATATTCGGCCTAAATATCGGTTTCCACTCGTGTCTCGTTTGGTTTTTTTCTTTGTAATTTGTCTTATTTAACTATAGACGTTTTAAATATGGGTAAGATATAATTATATATATTGCTTTATAATTTTCAAATTCTTTATATATTCTTTTTTTATTTGAACTATTTAGAGATCGCGTGCTTATGATTTTTGGAATAATTGAATTATTAAGTGCCCATGGGCAAGTATATCAGTTTGACAAAGCTATGCATATTAAATGATAATTTTTTCATTAACTAATTGATCCATATTATTATCATTGTTTTTCTATGCATTTAAAAATAAAAATATTCAGCTCTCTAAGTAGCATATCATTGTTTGTTGCCTGAAAAACATACCATAAACGAGTTAAAAATTGGCAAGACAATGAATTGCTTGGTTAGACTATGGGAGTGAAGGACACTGAATTTCTTGGTTAGACTATGGGAGTTTCGTGGGTCTTTCCATCTCCGCGGTAAGAATTTAGTTGTCTAGCTGTTTGGGTAGAAAAAGACACTTAACACTCGATGTCTTATCATTGAGGTCACGAGCCTTCTGACCGGTGTCTTGATACCACAGTCTTGTTGCATGTTATGATAAACTAATTTCTTTGCCATGCGTCCATGGTGGTGTATACCATACTACGAAGGATGTTTTGATAATATCAAGATGTTTTAGTTTTCATTATCTCATCAAAGAGCATTATATCTAAAATGCGATCAAGTGCTCTGTGATGATGCTAAAATCTAGCACCACCAGATAAATGATGATGAGCTCAAACTATGGTAACCATGGCATCCATAGAGATGTAAGTGTATGAGTATATAGAAGGAGATGAGGATAAGAAGAATAAGACAATGATGTATAGTGGTTCAGCCAATTAGGCCTACATCCACTATGAGTGTGTGATCCACTAAGTATGGGCACTAATGGCCTTGGATACAATGCACATAAGCTCACTTTCTCTCTCTACTGTGTGTACAAGCAGAGTATCTGCTAGGGTTGCCAATGAATTGATCGATCCCCCTGTAGGGTTGTAGGTGACAAGTATATATAGGTCTTAGTGGGTGTAGTGCACCCCCCAAGTATGCATGGTGCATGTGAATGATGATCTAGCCAATCCCCTGTTGACACCTGTAGATGCCAAATGATGACATAATATTCCCTCACGTGAGGGTGTGATTTGGTTATAACGGTCTCCCATGTGCCGTATGAGCCTCACGCGCACTGTTCCACGCGTCTCCCAAACCACGCGCTGTGATGATGTCACCCTCGGCCTATGGGCCGAGGCCGAGGGCAAAGTTCCTTCTGGAAGTGAGTCTGGCCCAATTTTGGCCTCATACTGTCGTACCCTCGTAGGGTCGTCTGGAACCCTGTAAAGGGTCGGCCCCTCGTAGGGGCGTCTGGAGCCTAGTAAAGGGTCGGCCCCTCGTAGGGTCGTCTGGAGCCTGGTAAAGGGTCGGCCCCTCGTAGGGTCGTCTGGAGTCTGGTGAAGGGTCGGCCTCTCGTAGGGTCGTCCGTTTTGGAGGTAATCTTCAGTCAGGCCGAGGATATAAACGGGTATATCAATCACCCCCAGCCCATAGCCATAGGTGCCATTGAGATGGCTGAGGGATACTGTTGTAATTGATATGCGTGTATTGATCAGTTAGGTGAGTGACACCTGGGCAGATACTCATTGTTGTTCAAGTTTCCAAGGCATGGCGGCTGCACACTTTGCCTGGGGCTTTGTGCCCTAATAATACCCTTCTTGGTAAATGGGCCCACTCATTACCAAAGTATTTAAGAGATTTTCAAACTCTCTCTCTCCTTCTTCTTCTTCGCGCCCAAGCCTTCTCTCTCTAGCCTTTTACTAGTTTTCATCACCATTTTCTGTAGCCTTCAATCCTTCAAGCTTAGCAACTTGGGCAGTTCTTGCTCTCTCTTCATCAGGTAATCCTTTTCCCCCAGCGCTCTCTTTTACCTTCATTTATGTTTGCTTTTTAGGCTCGTCGGGCTGCATTTTCTTTAGGTTGTGTCATAACTTTTTCCGGTGTCTTCTTCGGTAACTGGTTCTTGAATGTTCTTGACCAAAACCATTGAATTCCTTTGTTTCAATCCAAAAGTCCAATCTGGTCAACTGCCAACTTGTTTGTAGCTAAGTTAGCTAATTTTGGTTAAATTCTCTAAGTGTAGAGTCTTCCCTTTGATGCTTAGGAGGCTTTATAGTTTAGTATCTGAATTCCCATCATTGAGAGAGAAGCTCTTGGCCGAGATCAGACGAATAGAGGAAGAGGAAGAGAGGAGACGAGGGGACGACCCTAACTGGGTACGACCCATCTTTCCCATTCCTCTTGCCACAATAAAACCATTTGAACCGTCTGGGTCTTGCGGGTCGTCCTCTTGTCCAGCCGATACTCCCAAACCAAGCGAGATGGACGAGAGAGTATCCTCGCTAACTGGTGCTGGAACTTCTGGTAGGATAGAGACATCCGACCTAAGCCCAGGCCGAGAGGACGAGGGAATGGTCCCCTCCGAGGCTGTCCCTGTGACAACCCTGTCTCCCCATGCCTTCCAGGTGGCCTTTCCCCACGGTCATCCGACAGATGACGAGACTAAGGGAGAGGGGGTTGAGGACGAGGGCGATGAAACAGATGACAAGGTTGATACCTCCCACGCCTCGTCCTTTATCTCCTCTGTTAGGGATCGCGACCTCCTGATATGGAGGCATGCCTATGGAGTGCCCCCCAGCATAACTATGAGGGTTCCCTCTGAGTCTGAGAGGGTTTTTGATTGTGAAGAGGGAGAGGTTGCAGTTTATGAACAAATGTTCAAGGTTGGAGTCAGATTCCCTTTGCATCCTGCCATCGTAGATATCCCGTCTGCCCTTGGTGTTGCCCCCTCTCAACTTTCTCCCAACTCTTGGAGGACGATCCTGGGCTACATCTCCTTATGAAAGAATGCCTTCACCGACGAGCCCTCGGCCGACCTATTTTTGGGCTGCTACAACATCACCTCCTCGTCCAAACAGCCTGGATATTATCATCTGGGGGCAAGGAGGTCTGAGAAGAAACTCCTCCACGTGGCACAAACTTCCAACCACGATTGGAAAAAGAGATTCTTCTTTATCTCTGGGGAGTGGGAGCCCACCGTCGATGGTCCGAGGGTCCCCAGAAAATGGTCTAACCCTTCTATGAAGGCCAGGTCAGACCCTGGACTTAGTCTGGAGGATAAGGACATCGTTGAATATCTGAGAGGACGAGGGAGAGAAGGTGAACTTCCAAAATTTGAAGACCTGATGACCCCCCGGTTCCTCAAAGAAGCTGGTCTGAGGGTCGGCCCTCTGACAGAACTATGTGAGTTATACTGAACATTTTCCATTCTTTAATTATTTTTGAAGTGTTTTCTCTTTATCTCTGCATTTTTCTGACGTGTCGTCCTCTTATCAGGTCGTCCTGTAGGTATATCAGACTATCTTTGGGAAATGACTGCTCCCAGCTTATTATCTGGCTTGGCCAAGAAGAAAGGGAAGGAGCCTCAGCAGGCTCCGAGGAAGACGAGGGCCGCTGGGCCGACGGTGGTGGAGCCGACCATCGATAGCAATAAAAGAAAGGAGCCTGAGGCCCCTGTTGACCCTCGGCCTGATTCTCGGACGAGGGCCAGGGTCGAAGCCTCTGAGGGGATGACCTCTTCATCCAGCATGGGGGCCTTCTGGTCTCAAAACCTGGCACATCTGAGGGCCGAGCCCTCATCACTCATTACAAACTTGAGGGTAGCCAAGGCCTCAATGTTTTCTGCACCCTCGGCAGCTGATTATGAGTTCTTGTCCAAAATGCCTCCTGCCAAAGTGTACGACTATGGTCTGCACGCCCTTGCACAGGTATTGGTCCTGACCCGCTTCTTAAATTTCATTATTTCATTAACTATTTTCTCAGCCTCTTGACATGTGTTTCTTTTTACTGTACAGTCTGTGTGCGCTTTTACTTCGGCAACAAAGTGGATGGCTAAAAATCAGGCAAAGTTCCATGAGGCCGAAAGGGCCATTCAGCATGAGGCTGACCTGCGGACAGAGCTCGATACTGCGAGGGCTGAACTCGAGAGTTCTAGGACCAAGCATGCCAGGGTCCTAGATGAGTTGACGAAGCAGAACGATGCCGACCAGCAGGCCAAGGACTTGCTAATAAAGGAGAAGGATGAGGCTTTACTCAACTTGGAGGCTCAGCACAAGGCCGATCTGGAAGCAGCTATCAAGAAAGCCGAGGCCGATGCTGTGGAGGCCTACAAGCTCTCAAACGAGTTTCAAGGCTTCGGCCTTGAATACTTGGAGAGGGGAATTAAGATGGCTTGTCGATGGGTCGTCTTAAAGTTTACTGATGCAGTGTCGTCTGTTCGACCTTCTCTTGAACCAGTTCAGCTGGACGATCCCCTCATTGCTGAAGCCTTGGCTCAAGTGGAGTCTCATCATGTCGAAGGCATGGGCACGTCTGAGGGTCAGCCTTTCATACTCCTAGAAGAGCCTCCCATTGATGTCGAGGCCTTGCCCTCTGACCTTGCTCAATAGGGTGGTTGTTTGTAGCCGATACCCTCTTTGTGTAATCAACATTTTTGTACCTTACTTTGCAAAACACTTGATATTTTGTATAACTGGCATTTCATTAATACCATCGTCTTCTTTACTGTCTTCCATATTTGCTTCTTTTATGGTTTGCTGTCTTTGTTAATGCCACTAACCTCTCCCTCGTCTTTTTTTAGGACAGTGGTGGGGTCGTTCCCCCCACTGGCCCTCATTATAGCCGAGGGATTAAATTACCAAACTAATGGTTTTTATAAGTTTTCCCTCGTCTTTCTTGAGGACAGTGGTGGGGTCGTCCCCTCCACTGGCCCTCATTATAGCCGAGGGATTAAATTACCAAACTAATGATTTTTATAAGTTTTCCATTGTATTTTTTAGGACAGCAGTGGGGTCGTCCCCTCCACTGGCCCTCATTATAGCCGAGGGATTAAATTACCAAACTAATGGTTTTTATAAGTTTTCCCTCATCTTTTTTGAGGACAGTGGTGGGGTCGTCCCCTCCACTAGCCTTCATTATAGTCGAGGGAATAAATTACCAAACTAATGGTTTTTCATAAAGTTTTCCCTCGTCTTTCTTGAGGACAGTGGCGGGGTCGTCCCCTCCACTGGCCCTCATTATAGCCGAGGGATTAAATTACCAAACTAATGGTATGAAAGTTTTCCCTCGTCTTTCTTGAGGACAGTGGTGGGGTCGTCCCCTCCACTGGCCCTCATTATAGCCAAGGGATTAAATTGCCAAACTAATTGTTTTTTATAAAGTTTTCCCTCGTCTTTCTTGAGGACAGTGGTGGGGTCATCCCCTCCACTGGCCCTCATTATAGCCGATGGATTAAATTACCAAACTAATGGTTTTTATAAGTTTTCCCTCGTCTTTTTTGAGGACAGCAGTGGGGTTGTCCCTTCCACTGGCCCTCATTATAGCCGAGGGATTAAATTACCAAACTAATGGTTTTTATAAGTTTTCCCTCGTCTTTTTTTAGGACAGTGGTGGGGTCGTCCCCTCCACTGGCCCTCATTATAGCCGAGGGATTAAATTACCAAACTAATGGTTTTTCATAAAGTTTTCCCTCGTCTTTCTTGAGGACAGTGGTGGGGTCGTCCCCTCCACTGGCCCTCATTATAGCCGAGGGATTAAATTACCAAACTAATGGTTTTTCATAAAGTTTTTCCTCGTCTTTCTTGAGGACAGTGGTGGGGTCGTCCCCTCCACTGGCCCTCATTATAGCCGAGGGATTAAATTACCAAACTAATGGTATGAAAGTTTTCCCTTGTCTTTCTTGAGGACAGTGGTGGGGTCGTCCCCTCCACTGGCCCTCATTATAGCCGAGGGTGGTTCTCTGTAGATTTTTCCATGCGTACTAGAACTGATAACCACAGGATGAGGGGAAACGCTGATATTTCTTATTAATTTTCCAAAGTGTTCTGTTGGAGCAACTCTTATTACAATTATGGTCTATCAATACCTTACAACACTACTGATAGTATTTCTTCAAATGATCTGCATTCCAGGGGTTGGAAAAAGGTTCCCCTTCTATGTTTTCTAGTCTATAGGTCCCAGGGATGACTTCATCGATGACCCTATAGGGGCCGTGCCAATTAGGATGGAGTTTGTTGGGCTTTTGCCAAGTCTTTTTGAGGACGAAGTCCCCCACCGCGATTGGCCTCTGTTTCACCCTCTGATTGTAAAACCTTGCGGTCCTCTGCTGGTAGGAAGCCTGCCTTATCTTAGTGTCCTCCCTCCTTTCCTTAATCAGGTCCAAGTCGAGTCTCCTCTCTTCCGCATTTTTCTAGAGGTCATACATTTGGACTTTATGCGTAGGAAAATCAATTTCGGTGGGGATGACGGCTTCTGAGCCATAAGCCATCATGAATGGGTTCTCCCCGGTAGAGGTCCTCACTGTCGTCCTGTATGCCCACAACACGGCATATAACTCCTCGACCCATCTTACTTTTTCCTCCTCAAGCCTCTTCTTTATTCCATCTAGGATTGTCCTGTTCGTAACTTCGGTTTGCCCATTGGCCTGAGGTCGTCCTGGGGTGGAGAAAAGTTGTTTGATACTTACCCTCTCACAGTACTTCTGTAGAGAGGCATTCTTGGACTGAGTCCCGTTATCCGAGATGAGGGTGTTGGGTAGACCATATCTGCATATTACATTTTTCCAGATGAACTGGAAGGTCTTCTACTCTGTAATCGTGACCATCGGTTCAGCCTCCACCCACTTTGAGAAGTAGTCAATCGCTACAATAAGGAACCGATAGTTATTGACTGCTCTTGGTAAGGGTCCTACCAGGTCAATCCCCCACACTGCGAACGGCCATGGGGATGTAATGGAGGTAAGAGGCTGATGAGGTTGATGAGGGATGGTAGCAAATATTTGGCATTTATCACACTTTTTTACATATGCTGCGGCATCTTTCCCCAAGGTCGGCCACCAGTAGCCTTGGGTAATCACCCTCTTCGCTAAGGATCTACCCCCAATGTGGCTTGAGCACGACCCTTCATGCACATCTTGCAAAATGGAAGGGACTTCTGAGGGATGCACACACCTAAGTAAGGGGAGCAGAAACCCCTTTTTGTACAGCGTGTCTCCGATGACAGTGAATTTGGCAGCCCTGTATCTCAGCATCTTCCTTTCTTGCCTTGCTTCTGGCATCTCTCCCTCTTTAATGTATCTGATCAGAGGGTCCATCCATGAAGCTTCTTGAGAAACATTCAGGCAACTGCTAAGTGTTCCCTCGGCATCTTCAATAGTTGTTCGAAGCAAGATTTCTATCGGGACTGTCCTCCTTATGTCTGTCCTAGTCGCCGAGGCCAACCTCGCAAGGGTGTCAGCACGGCCATTGTCGAGCCTAGGTATCCTCTTGAATTTCACTTCTTTAAATCCTTTCAGCAATGACCTCACCTTCTCAAGGTACCTAGCCATCCTCTCGTCCTTTGCCTCGTAGGCTCCTAGTATCTGATTCACCACCAGCCTCGAATCACTATGAACCAAAATCTGGCCGACACTAAGAGATTTAGCCAAGGAGAGGCCAACTATCAAGGCCTCATATTCAGCTTCGTTGTTGGAGGCCTTGAAGCTGAACCTCAGGGCGTACTCGATGTCTGTGCCGTCGGGTGCTGATACTATTATCCCAGCTCCACTCCCACTTTCGCAAGAGGACCCGTCGACGAAGAGACTCCATAGGGTGTGTTCTTCTGAGAAACCTCCCTCGGTGAGTTACCCCTGTCTAAAGAGGTATCTTCCCTCTTCGTTTTTATCCACCTACTGCTTGTCTCAGCCTTATCTGCAGAAGGGTCGGTGAGTCTGCCTTGTTGGGCATCTGTCCTCACGAGGCCTTCATCCTCAGCTTCATCATCTTCCCAAGTAAACTCAGCCACGAAGTTCGCCAACGCCTGCCCCTTAATGGCTGTCTTAGGCTGATACATAATATCGAACTCCCCCAGCTCTATAGCCTAGGTCATTAGCCTTCCTGATTTTTCAGGCTTGTGTAGGACCTGCCTAAGAGGATAGTCAGTAAGGATGACCATAGTATGGGACTGGAAGTACGGCTTCATCTTCCTTGAGGCATGGATCAAGGCGTAGGACAACTTATCCATCCTTGGGTATCTTTGCTCTGCCCCATGGAGCGCCTTACTGTTAAAATACACAGGCTTCTGTATTCCGTCTTCGTCTCTCACAATGGCTGCGCTGATGGCCGACTCTGAGACGGCGAGGTACACGTAAAGTCGTTCACCCTGCACGGGTCGTGACAGCAGCAAGGGGGATCCTAAGTATGATTTTAGCTCCTTGAAAGCCTCATCACGCTCTTCACTCCATTCGAAAGCCTTCCTGAGGATCTTGAAAAATGGTAGACACCTGTCTGTGGCCCTTGACACAAATCTGTTCAAGGCAACAACTCTCCCTGTGAGCCTCTGAACGTCTTTAATGGACTTGGGGGTCTTCATCTCAACAAGGGCCTTTATCTTTTCGGGATTGGCCTCGATGCCTCTCTGGTTGGCAATGGACCCCAAGAATTTCCCTGCTCCGACCCCGAAGACACACTTGGCCGGATTAAGCTTCATCTGGTACTTGTCCATCGTATTAAAGGCCCTCTCCAGGTCTGCCACATGATCTTCTGCCTTTAAACTCTTGGTCAGCATGTCATCTACATAGACCTCCATAGACTTCCCAATTTGGTCTTCGAACATTTTATTTACGAGGCGCTGGTACGTTTCCCCTGCATTTTTTAGACCAAAGGGCATGACCCTATAACAGTATGTCCCCTTGTCAGTGATGAAGGTTGTCCTCTCCGAGTCTTCAGGATTCATGAAGATCTGGTTGTACCCTGAATAGGCATCCATAAAACTCATGAGATCATGGCCTGCGGTAGCGTCTACCATCTGGTCGATACGGGGGAGAGGGAAGCTGTCTTTGGGGCAGTGCTTGTTGAGGTATGTGAAGTCCACACACATTCGCCACTTCCCGTTGGCCTTTGGGACAATGACTGCATTGGACAGCCATTCGGGGTAGATGACCTCTCTGATGAATTCAGCGTCTTCCAATTTTTTAACCTCGTCCCTGATGACCTCATACTTCTCTCTAGAGTAAATCCTCCTCTTCTGCTTTACCGGCTTCGCTCCCTCTACCACATTGAGTTTGTGGCACATGATTTCAGGGTCGATCCCCAGCATATCTATATGACTCCATGCGAAGACGCTTCGTCTTCTCCTCAACAGTTTGATGAGGTCTTCCTTGATATTGGGCTTCAGAGACTTGCCAACTTGGAAGGTTTTTCCTGGGTCATCCTCATCGAGGATGATGGGTTCCACCTCTTCCGCGGCCTCTCCTTTTTTGAGCTTCGTCTCGTCCCTGGAGTCTAGGGTGTCAATATTGTAAGTGGTTATGGCCCTCTTGTGTGCCTCCCTTTCTTCAGCGGAGTTGTAGTAGCACTCTCGCGCTGTCGTCTGGTCTCCCTGAACTTCCCCCACCCCATAGGGGGTAAGGAATTTAATCATCTGGTGGATCGTAGACGGCACAACCTCGAACCCTTTGAGGGCCACCCGCCCCAATATGATATTATAGGCTGAAAACACATGCTCATCCATCACAAAGAAACTGACCTTCCTGGTGAGCCATCTCGGCCACTCGTCCCCCATCCTAACATCAGCCTCATACACTCCAAGGGGGTGAACTTTTTCCCCACTGAATCCAATCAATGGATGATGGTATGGGACGAGTCTAGCACGGCTGAGACCTAAGGCCTTGAAGCATGGCCAAAACATCACGTCTGCGAATGAACCCCCATCTACCAGGATCCTCGGCACCTCGCACCCGTGTACCCTGGTCATGATGACGAGAGGGTCATCATGTGGGGCTAAGAGGCCTTTGAAGTCCATTCTTGAAAATCCCACTATCAGAGTGTCCATATCGGCCTTCTTCCTCTTTTCTGACTTGACCTCCAGGGAGGTCGAGTGTACAGTCTTCGTCACTGCCCTGGCTTCTGCCACGTGGGCCTTCCTATCTGCGACTTCCGACCCTCCTCTTGCCAGACCCCCGGAGATCATTCCCACTCCGAGTGAGATCATATTAAGCCTCTTGACAGGGCCCTGATCATCTCTCGGTGGGAGGTCAGGGTCGTCCTCATCATCAGAAGGGTCGTCCCCTCTTTTTTGAGGTCCTTCTCTGCATGTCTCGACTCGCTTTTTTCTGGGGTCGTCCCCTCAGCCCCTCTTGAAGGTACCTTTATCGACGTATTTTCTGAGCTTCCCTTCTTTCAGCATCTTCTCAATCTCATCTTTCAGAGCAAAGCATTTGTCTGTTACGTGGCCGTGGTCTTGGTGAAACTCACACCACAGGTTCTTATTTCTCTTGCCAGGAGCTGCCCTAAGCTTCTCAGGCCACTTCAGGGATCGGTCACTCTTTATCTCATTGAGAATCTGTTCACAGCTGACCGTTAGAGGGGTGTAACCATCGAACTTGTCATCCGTGGACCTCTTCTTCCCCTCTTTGTTCTTCTTAGGGTACCTACCCCCACTAGCACCTCCTTTTTTGTCTTCATATTTTGCGGCCATCGCCTCTTCGGCGTTCATCACCTTTCCTACTGTCGACAGCAATTCGGCCATCGTCCTCTAAGGGTCTTCAACAAGTTTCCATAACAGCTTCCCCTTTTGGAGTCCTCCAATTGGGGCTGTCATAGCTATGCTCTCCTCATAGTCTTCCACCTGCAGCTTCTCTTTATTGAATCTGGCTATGTAGTCCCTCAGACTCTCATTCTTCCCCTGCTTAACATAGAGCAGGTGGGTGGTCTTCTTCTGTGACCTTGCCCCAAAGCAAAAGTTGTGGATGAACCGGTCTGCCAACTGCTTAAAGTTTTTAATGGAATTTTTTGGAAGAGACGTGTACCAAACATGTGCAGCCCCCGTCAGGGTTCCGAAGAAGGCACGACACCTCATCTCATCTGAGATAGAGTATATTTCTACTGCTGATTGATACATCTCAACATGGTGGATAGGGTTGGTGCTCCCATCATATCTTGGGGTGACCACAGGTGGCTTGAACCTCGATGGTGTAGGGAAGTCGACTATCTTCGCCACAAAGGGTGAGCCTATGGTGTATCCCTTCTGAAGGGGGTCCCGGCTCTTCAGTATATCACCGATCTTATCCTCTAGCCGCTGGATTGAGTCATTCCAGGGCCTCACAGGGTCGGCGTGGCCGATGTTATCCCCTGCTGCCTCTTGAAGGTGGACGGAGGGTTCCACTGCGGCAGGCCTGTATCGGCTGTTCACTTCCCTTTGGCCGTCATCTCATCCCTGGGGTCGGCCCTCTGCTGCCTCCCTCCTGGCCCTCGCAGCACTTTTCGACCTGGACAATTTTTCTCGCAGGTTATTTACTGGGCCCAGCCTCTCAAAGGCCGACCCCCTGCTCAAGCGATCAAAAGCGGATCCTCTCGGGCGATGATCAGGATATGGTCTCCCGCCCTTTCCTCTACTATACTGGAGAGGTCGTACAATATTGTTGGAGACCTCATACGGTTCCCAGCATTCTATTGCGGCCTCCTCTCCCTCCAGATCGTCATACCTGTCCTCAGGGCAAGGGTTTCCTTGCCTCCCCAGGCGTAGACGCCGGGGGTCAGCAACATCCCTACACCGCTAAGGGGGTGGTAGGTCTTTGCGCGGTGCTTGGGGTGGTCCCCTGGCCTCATGCTGTCCTGGAACTGCTGCCTGAGTAATCATCTCAGGTGAAACCCCTGGTGGTCTCAGTATGTTCTGGTTTAGAGCTGTGAACTGCTCCTGCATCATCCGCTGGCTTGCTGCCAGAGACTTTAGTGCTGCTTCCACATCAGCCATCTCAGACTAAGGCGACGGCTGACTGGAACTGGGTCTTCCCCCCTCATCCGGCAGGGGAAGTGGGGGTGGTGGCATCTTAGGTGCCATGTGCTTGAGCTATGAAAAATTGAACTGAAGACAAGACCGGTGAGCTTGGGAACCTTAGTGGGTCTCTTTCAATGGTGAAACACCTCCTCTCAGGAGGAGTGCTGGCTCACCACCAGAGTGCCCAGTGAGGTCAAGTTGTACAAAGGAAGAGATGTCTTCTTGTTTCCACAGACGGCGCCAAACTGATGATGCTAAAATCTAGCACCACCAGATAAATGATGATGAGCTCAAACTATAGTAACCATGGCAGCCATAGAGATGTAAGTGTATGAGTATATAGAAGGAGATGGGGATAAGAAGAATAAGACAATGATGTATAGTGGTTCAGCCAATTAGGCCTACATCCACTATGAGTGTGTGATCCACTAAGTATGAGCACTAATGGCCTTGGATACAATGCACATAAGCTCACTTTCTCTCTCTACTGTGTGTACAAGAAGAGTTTCTGCTAGGGTTGCCAATGAATTGATCGATCCCCCTGTAGGGCTGTAGGTGACAAGTATATATAGGTCTTGGTGGGTGTAGTGCACCCCCCAAGTATGCATGGTGCATGTGAATGATGATCTAGCCAATCCCCTGTTGACACCTGTAGATGCCAAATGATGACATAATATTCCCTCACGTGAGGGTGTGATTTTGTTATAACGGTCTCCCTTGTGCCGTATGAGCCTCACGCGCACTGTTCCACGCGTCTCCCAAACCACGCGCTGTGATGATGTCACCCTCGGCCTATGGGCCGAAGCCGAGGGCAAAGTTCCTTCCGGCAGTGAGTCTGGCCCAATTTTGGCCTCGTACTGTCGTATCCTCGTAGGGTCGTCTGGAGCCCTGTAAAGGGTTAGCCCCTCGTAGGGGCGTCTGGAGCCTGGTAAAGGGTCGGCCCCTCGTAGGGTCGTCTGGATCCTGGTAAAGGGTCGGCCCCTCGTAGGGTCGTCTGGAGTCTGGTGAAGGGTCGGCCTCTCGTAGGGTCGTCCGTTTTTGAGGTAATCTTCAGCCAGGCCGAGGATATAAACGGGTATATCACTCTGCATTTTCACAATTTATATTTTTTATAGGACATACTAGACGTGACGTGATGCTCCTGCAATATGCGTGCTAAAAAGAAATCTTTTCCAATAGATGATCTTTAATAGTTTTATGCTCGTCTTCGTTAACAAGGTATTTGACTTCTAAATGATCAACAAATATATTGCCCCCATGAAGAGAGTTTAGCACCTTTATAGTTGAGGGGTTATGCGAGAGTCTTTTGTCTTTATAATTGGATTTAGTCTACGATCCGCCATGTGCCACTAAAGTATTATTTAACTTAGTTTACTGAAATAGAGGAAGATATTTTCAGTCATTTAAAATAGCTAAATATCTCAACACCCTTATTTGGTGCCATAATAATATGCGATAACACAGAATGACAAAGTCTACAATGCATATATGGAACATGTCAGGGGAGATATGTTTGAAAGTCATGTGAGTGGAGATGACATTTTCATGAAGGTTATTTTAAATCTTACTGTGACACCCTACCTATTTTAATCACTAGTGATCAGTCATTTATCAAAATAAACACGAATATCATTTGGTTCATTCTCGGCGTCACTGTCGAAAACTTTTTAAATTACGAACAACCTATGTCAAATTTAGCCAGCGCCCAATTTTATCTTTCATTAATATAAAAACATGAGTATTATAAATACAATAACCACCATCCACACAATATATTACTCTGATTCAATCACCCAAAATATAGACGAATAAATAATACCGAATAAACCATCAGTTCCCAAAACAGAATCCAACTATAAGTGTAAAGAAAATAAAATAAAGTCTGATAAATGATGAATAGTTGTATCAACTAAAAGGGTAACATGCTCAAAGAAATACTGAAATGAAAATACTAATCTAGGGATGAATAACTTAAGAGTCTACGTCAATCTTGCAAGCCTCCATAAGTTCTACAGCCACGCATTCCTGTAGTGAATCATCAAGCTTAGTATCCCTATGGCTGGACACCTAACATGTTTTGGAAAATAGATTTGACAAGGGTCAGAGACCAAAGAATTTTGAAAATATTTTGAAAGCATTTAAATCACAGTTTAAAAGAAGTTATTAGATACACACGTTAGTTCCACGAACACTCCCTTGGATTCCTCACCTCTCAACTATTGTGCACACCTAACTTTTTCTACGAAGCTATGATATCCATCCTAACTACACAATGTATCTAACTAACCACAAAAGGTTTATCTCCCCAATACATCCCCTTCGATATGTTATGATACTACCAATAATTAATATTAGCCGCATATTATTATTGAATCATTTATTTAAGTTTCTTTAATTAAATTACTTTTAGATATACACAATCTATCGGTTCTACCATCACACATAAGAAGATTAATCACACTTGTATATATTCATCAAACTTATAATATATACCACTATAACATCCCCCCAAAAGACCCCCGTGATGCTTGCATACTCTGATATCATATTCATGTACCTCTCGTACCAAATCAAGGACTATCTATTCGGAATGTGTCCTCGAACCCTCAATAAAATAACACACATTGGAGGTGAACATACTTTTAAGCCCTTGGGATATGCCAATACCTAACATAACCAAATGACACGCCAGTCCCACTAATGCACAATAAATAGTGTGCTGCCCTATGTTCTATGTTCTGGGGCACACATTCAGACCTCAATGGAATCGGCAAGTTAGGATCGCCCTCTACTCGGAACCTCCCGTGATAGCAGGCAACGTAAGTATGTCCACTCATATAACTACATCAAAGCAATAGGTATTAACTCAACCTATACACACATATATTCAGTAGGTACACACACAACCCATCGTATAAACTCGTACCTAGTATATAACACTCGAATACTCAACATAGTATCGATTTACAATTATAATTTGTTATTGTATATTTTTTAGTATTGCTCAATGCCCGAAGGGTCATAGTTACCCCTTAAGTTATTTCAGTAACTAATACCCTCCTACACTACTTGTCTGAATCACAGGTTCAATCATACTTTTCGTGACCCGTTCTACGTCTCGTGAATTCATTAAATATCAAATATTCCTAATAATTCATAACCTTAATTCTTATCAATGGGGTAAACCTCAAACCTAACATAGGCCTACTGGAAATTATATATCCCTAACTATAGTTTAATAATATCCCAAAAGTCTTTCCATAAATTATCTATTGATTCAGTCACAAAATAAAGAAATTGGCCGAATTCGTGCAGTCGACTCGATTCGGTGAAGAGCCCGAATCGATTCGCCTGCCGAATCGATTCGATCATCAAACCGAATCGATTTGATCATCAAACCGAATCGATTCGCACCTAACAGTTTCGTCTTCATCATTTAACTATAACGACTTCTTCCCTTTTTATTCCACAAAGCATCCATGTATCGTGCCCAATCTCCAACATAGTTCAACCCATCATTAAATAAGAGTATATGGGCAATTTCTAACAAATTTCGAATACTAAAACATCATTTAATCCCTTATAATCAAGGTTTATTCAAAGGTTTGTCTACAAAACCCTAGTTTCACTTTTTCATTCACGTTCTTGTGACACCCCACCTAATTAAATACTAGGTGATCAGTCCTTTATTAAAATAATTCAAAGTGTCCGGTTGGTTCATTGTTAGCATCACTGTCATAAAATAATTTTATTTATTAACACCCTAGTAAATAATTAAGTTAAGTGTCAAAACATTTAGTTTTTGTTTAATTTATATTCCATTGTAAAGGCCTTATCAATATAAACCAGTTTATGAATAGTACTAAAGATAAATAAAACAAACCATTAAAATGAGTTATGCCAACTAGATTACTCAATCCAAATAAATATCTATAACTACCGTCAACGTAATTGATAAAACAATCCCAAATAAAACAGAATACTGAAACCATAGAGGAGTACAAAATCTCTAACAGGTCTAAACTGAAATCTGGAAATGGGCAACACATGCCCTAACTAAAGATAACTAAATCAGAAGCTGAGGAGTCAAAGGAACAATTGTCTACTGCTAGGACCTGCAACTCCCACACAAGCTATAGTATGTCCAATCCAATGAACCTACGCCTAGCACCTAACGCCCCTGTGGCTGGGCACCTGTAATATATATAGGTATATATATACACACACACACACACACACACAAGATAAGGAAAAATGATAGGAAAAGGGTCAGAGCCCGAGTGTAAAACAACTTTAGAAATTGTTTAGCAAGTATTTAAAATGCTTACTAGTTGATATGACACACATGTTTGTACAGGACACCCTCTTGAGGATTCTCACGTCTCATCTAGTGTGCATGCCTATCGTACTACTAAAATGACTCACAAGTCTGACCCAATTCTCCTCCCTTAAATTCGGATTCATGCAGTTGTATTCTACGATTTATTTAAAACACCATCTTCTTAATAATCATTTAAGTCAATTATGTATTTCTCAATACTACTGGGAAGTAACAAGTTCTTATTAGAATAAAATCATTTATTTGACATTTACCTAGTTATATGCACAATGGAAGAATTCCAGGTATAAGCATATATATAATTTACTCATACACTATATATATACACACACACACACACAAGAGAAGGAAAAATGATAGGAAAAGGGTCAGAGCCCGAGTGTAAAACAGCTTTAAAAATAGTTTAGCAAGTATTTAAAATGCTTACTAGTTGATATGACACACATGTTTGTACACGAAACCCTCTTGAGGATTCTCACGTCTCATCTAGTGTGCATGCCTATCGTACTACTAAAATGACTCACAAGTCTGACCCAATTCTCCTCCCTTAAATTCTGATTCACGAAGTCGTATTCTACGATTTATTTAAAACACCATCTTCTTAATAATCATTTAAGTCAAATATGTATTTCTTAATACTACTGGGAAGTACCAAGTTCTTATTATAATAAAATCATTTATTCGACATTTACCTAGTTATACGCACAGTAGAAGAATTCCAGGTATAAGCATATATATAATTTACTCATACACTATACACATATAAGTATCATTATATATATACATGCACTCGATGATAGCAAGTAGCGCGGGTATGTTTATACACATATAAGTATTATTATATATATACATGCACTCAGTTATATATATATATATACATATATATATATATATATATATATATATACATATATATATATATATACATATTCACGTATTTCAATCAGGTTCGCCCACGACCCATAATAATATTTAAACCATACGTGGTGCAAATTACCCAAGTCCTACGTATAAATAACCCGTTTCTTTCTATTCTCAATTATCGCCATTTTATAAGTACTTCTTGTCCCTCGAAGTGTTTTCTTTTACTAGATGTAAATTCATTAGGTGTACCCTCACTAACATACTGGTGTAAGTCTTTCTTGAGTCTCCCAATACCTCACTTAACGTACGCATGATTTTCTAATAAATTATATACCCTCGTTATCCCACGGATACCTCTTGGATAAAGTTACATTTATCGGAACCTACTTAGACCCTACTGGTCCTCCCCATGACCCGTTATGATCTTTAAACTATACCCAAGGGCTCCTACGTATTTTAATTGAATCAACCAAAGAGGAAAAAACATTCAATTTTTAGAAGGGGCCGATCGATCGATGAAAAGGGTCGATCGATCGAGTCTTCGATCGATCGATATTCTTGAGTCGATCGATCGATCGAGCAGTTCTTGCCCAGATTTTTCTATTCCAACCTACGGGATTCCTCCATAAAACTCTACCAAATCGCCATTAGTGAGTCCCAAACTCCCAACCAAACATAATGAACATTATATAAACCATTACCCACAATTTCTAACGTAACACTTCCATTAATTCATCAAGAACCCTCAGCAAATCAATTGAATTCAAGAAACTATCCTTTAACCCTAGTTTATATTTTTACACATGAATTCCACTGATATTCAAATTTCTATCTACTGGGCATAGATTTCGTGTTCACCAATCTAAATCCAACAAGGGAATCATTCTTACATGATTTTTATTCTGCAATTTTCACAATTTGTCCCAAACATCAATTATCTTTTTATGAAACATCAATATTATTCTCGTACACTAGCATGGGTATGATATCAACCAAAATAACAACAAGATAGATACTTGCCTCAGATATGAAGGTCTGATTCGTTGGTGTTGATGGGTATGGTTGCGTCCCTCGTTCCCCGATCTACGCATTGGTGGTGAAATTTAGCAAAGGAGGTGCAGGTAGGGTGGTTCTCTCCTTTGGAGTCTTCTCTCTTCTCCCTTCCTTAGCCTCTCTGCAACTCTACCGAGGCTAATCCTCGAAGACTCTCACTCCCCATCGGATATACCCCTTTAATTTTCATCAGAATTAAGCCTTAAAAAGGAAAATTACTAAAATACCCTCCCGAGTTACCGGTCATGCCTAAAATCGTCTCAAGATCCAAACTAAACAACTTGGTTATTATTTTCTGACTTTCTCGACCCTTTCGGACACCTTGCCGCACTCTAAATATCCATACGGGCGACTTATAATTTAATTACTTTATACTCCATTAATTTAGTCCCGACACTACACAGGCGTGTCCGAATTAAATTCTATTATTGTCGTGTCATTCACTCGTAAACAACACTAATAAATTTAATTTCACATATTACTTTACTCATCTAGTAATATTCAACATAATTCTTATTAATAATTACTAACTCTCGTCACGCTAATAAATATTAAATTTAAAAAAATCCGGATTAATATTAAATTAATATATCCCAATTAAATTTAATTAATCCCATAATTAAAGGCCATAAAAATACAGGGTATTGCATACTTCCACCCTAATAACGGAATTTCATCCCAAAATTTGGAAAATAAGGCCTACCTGGTAAAACAATTCTAGATACCTTATCATTACACAAACTAATTTCTGAGTAGGGCGCTCAATCACTGTAGCCCCTGCCTCACAGCAAGCTTGTTTAACACTCTTAAAACCGACACTTCACATTGTGCTCCTATCCTATGACATTCGAGTAAAACAAGCCTATACATCATTGACTCCCATTATCTCAATATCACTGCGAGGCCTCACCTCACTACGTGTCAACTACTTGTATTTATGTAAACACAAAACTACCATCCTGCGAGAAACCATATGAACATCTGACCACTCTTGTCAGTTCTTCGAATCTCAATTTTTGGAGACGTAACTCTTATGAAAGTCAAAGCCACCTAAAATAGTATGTCGTAATTCCACTATAGTCATCGGACTCTAACTCGACCAATCAAAGATTTTGATTATTCGCTCACCTCTAAACAACCAGAGGGAGAATAGTCAAGGTTCTTCTGCACAAAACCTCAATAAGCACTTTTTCCACAATAAACATGTATGATTGCTTACACATAACTCTACCATTTGGTAATAACTTCTCCCAAGTACCGTACTATACTTCATTCACCAGCTATAATTGTTACAGAATTGGAATGACCACAATGAGTCCAAAATTACATTCATACAACTCCACTAGACGTTTATCACCTTATGCCTACTCCTCGGACTATAGGTGACACAACCTGCTCAAAACGAAACGTCATCCCCACTGCTTCCAGAAATCTTGTATTGAAGGTGGGGTTCAAGGATCTCATCCTAGTTCAGAGCAATACCGGGAAGGACCACTTATCGGCGCGATCCTTCTTTTTAAGAAAAGACTGGGGGATATTGTTTAATAGTGTAAATCACCCAAAAGAATAACAATTACTTTATGTTAGGTCAACTTGTTCCACGTATTCTAAGAAACTCGTGACCTTATCCTGAGGTTGGCACCCCATTAAAGAAATTTACCAAATTGACTGCCCTCTTCCGTTATAGGGATCGTCGTCTTGCTATAAAATTCTCTGGTTGATCCCCTTGCTCCAACCGATTTCGGTTTATGAGTGGTGCACGCGGAGAATACCCACTATGTCTCGATCAACATAGACTTCCACTTATTATGTAACACTAAGTGATACGTAATACTCCCCTTCCTTCTTTGCATATAACAAAAGTTCCGACCGTGCACTTTCTCCACGATGTGTACTTCTGGACTTTTATACCTTACTAACATCATCATTATATCTACACGATTGTCTCTCTTAACATTTGACTATGTAAAACTCTGCTCCAGTCTTTTTCAAAATAATTAAATTTTACCCTAATCAAGGAATACCCCCTTTTTAAATGGCTTCCTACAGCCTTTCAACGAAATTCGTGTGTGCTATCAGATTGCGCAAGTATATATGGATTATCGCCCTTCTCACATGATGCTTAATCAACTTTACCATTTCTACTTCGTAATATTAGTCCTCCAGGCATATATTTCACACATCTATCCCCATGTAACTTTAACTCAAACGATTTTAACATCAGCTAACCAGGATTCCCACACACCCTATAAACCCTGCACACCGGCATAAACATCACATACGTATGACACATAGCACTCAATTCTTTGTTGCCCCTGTATACACAATGTGTCTATAACCCTTGGTTATTCCCAATCATCCCAAAAATCAAAATTTTTAAGTCCTCCTTTACATCATTCCACCCTTCAACTCGTGGTGATAAACAAAATTTTCAATGCTTTCTTACCACACAACCAGCTCCACTGGCCGTAAATCATAATCTAACTTCCAAATTACATTTATAACTACCTGCTCCCATGACGACCGAGGTACCCGATTCATGGACTAATGACCAAACATCTCCCTACTTCCAACCTTACACCAAGTTTCATGTGTGGTATGTCTCGCAAAGCGAAATCCAAACAAGGAACCACCCGATACACTACTACCTAGCATTTTCGGTTATCAAAATCCATTAGGTCCTCCGTCCATAACATGTACCCCTATTTTTCCTTTTCTTGACATAAAAGATACATCTCCTGCCGCAATTACACTTAAGCAAAGAAAATTTCACCAATTGCACTATCGCTCAACATTGGTGGTAATCATATTCCATAAACCTCGTACACATACAACCGGGACTCCTGAAATCCTGTTCCCAATCATATGAATATAAATCTTAACTCCCATGACTCTAAAGGATAGATATAACAATGCCCTCTTCCTATCACCAAGTCCTAAGCATTAATATGATAATGAGTTAAATCTTTATACTCAATAGTAAACCTAATACGCACCGAATCATAACAACAAAGTCCCTACACAACCCGGGATTAAACATATCAATAACACTATACCCTTCGAAGTCTCTATAATATATGATACAAATGCGAGCCCTACCCTCTCGTAGGTGAGGCTTCGCCAGAGCAAAACATCCTGCATTACGACAGCAACCCCGATAGACTCATGATATCCGCCCACTATCGGTCTAATTATTGCTATAAAACCATAATCAAGAAGGTATATACCGCTATCAATACACCCATTCATCCTTCGCGGATAACACAAATTATAATCCCGCTATACTAGGAAAAACATTCACATAATAATAACATTATCGATATACGCATTAAGATTGTCTCACGTACGAATCTAGAAAAAATAAAAATATAATGACTCGTTCGTGTCACACAAAACACGCTTCATCCTCCGAGGGTAAAACTCATACTTCTACCTTTCCAGTCGCCCAGAATGCTCAAATGGTTTCTGGACATAACATGTCTGTCCGAACCAAAGCAAAAACTACTTTAATCATTGCCCCTTACTTAGCACTATACCCTTGTCCTTTTACTCGCTTCGAAAAAAATCAACGCATGTGGTTTCACTCTCCACACAATACCCCTATGCATAATCCACTTATAACCGGTCATACTGACCATATTAGGGTTGTCCTTCTCTCGGACTTTGGTAGTCTCCATCCTGATGGCTACACTACACCAAATCTGCCCATTTGTCAAGGTCATTGACCTTGACAAATCCACCTTGTCAAGGTCAATGACCGTGACATTTCGAGGCGAGACAACTTTTTTTGTCACGATCGTGTCACGGTCATTGACCTTGACAAAAACTCGCGTTTTGTGTCACGGTCGTGTCAAGGGCAATGACCGTGACACGTTTGTCACGGTTATAAACCGTGACAAAGCCGTGACCCTTTTAAAAAAAAATTGTCACTGTCATTGACCGTGATAAGTCCGTGACAAATGTTGTCACGGACTTGTCACGGTCAATGACCGTGACAATTCTGGGCAGAATTTAAAAAAAATCTGCTGGGCAGTATGGCCACTGCCACTGCCCAGCAGTATATTTGTACCTGTTATAGCAACGTTGTACCTGTTCCAAACATCATATATCCAACACAAACTAAAGATAATGCAAATATATATTCATGACAGTATAATCCAAATATTCAAAGTAAAAATAATATACATGACGATATAATCCAAATATAATTAAAATGGACAAACTTGAAAATAATGTTACTACATGTCTTGGATAAAACTGAGGAGGTGAGTAGGCCACACGACATGCGAATTGACGCACCCACTAATATACGTCGTGCCGCATTGTTCGCACAACCACAATAGGGAGTTCTCCTTCCCGGGTATGACATGCGTGACGAGCACCCTGGACTCCATCTGTTGAAGCACACGTCCATGGACTATTCCAACCTCGACGATATTCGGGTCCCTCAACCCCCGCCCTATCCGCTGGCCATCAAATATGTCCAATATGAACACGCTCGGCCAACCAATTGTCGACAATGGTCTGTTGGAGGGCGTAAAATAGGGAAGTGGATCGTCGAAGTACGAACGTGTCGGTGATGAAGCAGCGAGGTCCACATCCTCGTCATCCTACGCCTCGTCCTCCCGCACCTCCTCCTCCACCGCCTTCTCCTTCCCTTTCCCTTTCCCTTTCCCTTTACGGTCTCCACCCAACGTACGCTCCATGAATGCGTACATATCTTGGACCGTCGCCTCCAAACGGGACAGCTTCGCGTCGTGTGAATCCACCGTTCGAGCCAACCCGGTGTCGCTCGTCTCCAATCTGATGATCCTAGATTTGGCCACCCGCGAGCTCACTCCCCTTGTCCTCCCCTTGTGATCAGAGCCAAGCACTTAGCTGAGTGCGTCTGTGGACAAAGATGCCTTGTCGGCATCAGACTGCGACTCATGCACTTCCGTAAGCTTTGCCTGAAACGACAAAAAGCACATGATTAGTAAAATAAGTAAACTAAAAAATTATAACGTAATTAACAATAATTAAACTGTCGGATTACTTACAATCGTGGCCGCGACGCTCGGGGACACCTCCTTATCCTTCCCCTTCTTCGTCCGAAGAGCCACATAAGTATCGAGCCTATGTGGCTTACCCCCTGGCCCACTCCCTACCCCCTGAAATAAAATAAAGTAAAGTAAAATTAGTATCGGCCCCGCAAAGTAAAATAATATCCAATAATATATTTCTGTAGTTATAGATAAATTAAATCTTACCTTCATCCTATGCTCCACCTCAGCGTAAGAGGTCCGGCCGGAGTAGTTCACGTCCGTCTTTTTAGCCCGATTTTCCCTCCCCGATTGGCGAGATGCCAATTGTAGATCCTCGATCTCATTGTCAATGAACTTTTGCCATTGTGCCAATGAGATCGGCTCCTTGGGCGGGACGGATTCGCGCCATTGTAAAATGGACTCTCGTGTTTTTCCAAAGTACCGTGTCCGCATATTTTTTTTCCACGTCTTGTGTTGCTCCCTCAACTGCTCCAAGACGGAATCGCGTAGCTTTGGATCCAAGTTGAATTGTTCCTGTCCAACAAATACAATGTTAGTTGCGAATAAATATAAATATAAATATAAATATAAATATAAATATAAATATAAATATAAATATAAATATAAATATAAATATAAATATAAATATAAATATAAATATAAATATGAATATAAATATAAATATAAATATAAATTGAAATTGAAATTGAAATATTCATATAAATTTTACCTGTAGTGCCGCCCAAACAGCTAACTTGAGCTCATACGGCACCTCCTTCCAACTCATAAACCCCGGGCCGATGACCGTCTTTAGCAGCTTGAGGGATCTCGCTAAAAGCTCTGACTTGTTTTCGACGGTAATCCCAAATTTTCCATATTTGGGGAGCCTAGGGGTGGAGGAGCCCTCGTCGCCTCCGCTACCACCGAACCCAGACGACATCATCATAAACAGCATCATCATCTTCGCCCTAACATCTGAAGGAGACATTTTTGCTGTAAAAAAATGTTATTAGTACAGATAAAAAAAATGTTAATAGTACACATTTCGTTTTACCTAATTGAATTAATTGAATTAATAGTACAGATAAAAAAATGTTCCGTCTATATTATAACGTATGTGTAAGTTCCGTCAATACCATTTTGTTTCAGTTTTGTAATATTATATTTTTTCCAAATATTTAAAGAGTTATTAAATGGGTGCCCCACCCCCACCCCCACCCCCTGCCCCCCTCCCCCCGCCACACACACACGCACACCTACGCACACACACACACACACACACACACACACACACACACACACACACCCCACCCCCACCCCCTCCCCCCACCACGACCGTGACAACTACATATATTGTTTATCAATAAAATTATGACATGAGATAATTATAATTGTAGCATAAATTTCATTATCATGGGTTTTACCTAATTGAATTAATTTCATGAATAAAAGGAAAATATCCAATATTTCATTATCATGGGTTTTACCTAATTGAATTAAATGAACAATAATTTTAGCCCTTGTTATTCATCAAATTTGAGGCAAGTTAATTAGATAACACACCTATGTATTAAATATGGGTTAAACCTCTTAGCTTGCTCAACCACCCATTTACACACTTACATTACCTTTTATTTACATTATGGATATTAATCGATTCACACGTTTTTTGTCCACTTCAACATTTACTGAAACATTTATTAATTCATTCAAGTTAGGTAGTCTTAACACATTTTCATCACACAACCCATTCTTGACATGTTCCAATTTCATTATCTTTTTTTCGAAATCTTCCAATAATCGCATACTTAACGGGCTCTAGACCGCCGATGACACCACCATATGTTCCAAATTCATTCGATGTGTTTTAATATTTTGAAAATTTCCACAATATTCAACTTTTTCTTTTACCCCCTTTCCACTGTGCCTGTCCTTCTAACATCTCACAATAGGACTATCATATGTAACACCCTTTCCAATATTTTTATTTCATAAAGATGTTCCGCTTTACGTAAAATTACCTTTTTACTCATTTGATTCCAAACTCACCTTTTAACACCCTTTTAATCATTTGGATTAGTATTCTTATCAATTGGAAACATCTTTATTTCAATACCTTTACATCTAAGAATCATTTAACATGTGAGACTATTTTATAAGAAAAATACCATTTCCTTTTATTAACACATGTAGTCTTACAACCTTACACTTATCACATCTATAATCCTTTTTTTCCACTTTGAAGAATAGAATTTCTACTTTGCTTATTTCATGTTTATATGCCCATTGTCCAAATACTACAAGTTCATATACATGAGAAGATGGATTTTAAATCCTAAAATTCTATAAAATGGGTTAATCATATTTTTCATTCTAGAAATTAAAAATATTTGCAACAAATACTTTTTTAAACTAAAGGACATTTGATTTCTTAAAAACTCAAACCAATGTCACATTTTTTTTTATTAAATCTTCATTTTTGCAAGAAATTAAACTTAATTTACTAAATATCTTTAGCAAGATAAAAATCTAAATTTAAAACATTTTTATTCCATAAAAATATTTATCACCCACCCCACCCCACCCCCTCCCCCACCACACCACACACACACACACACACACCACCCCACCCTGCCCCACCCCCTGCCCCCCTCCAACACCCCCTCCCCCACCCTGCCCCACCCCCCACACACGCACACACATACACACATATATATATACACATACACACATAAATATACACACAAATATATATATAAATGGAAGAGAGAGAGAGAGAGAGAGAGAGAGAGAGCAGCGTTGAGAGAGAGAGAGAGATGGAGGGAAGGGCGCGGGAGGGAAAAAAGAAGGGGGGTAGGGTTTTTGCTGGGAATCTTGTCACGGTCGTGTCAAGGTCTTTGACCGTGACAAGTATTGCCACGGTCATTGACCGTGACACGACCGTGACAAGTAAATTTGTCACGGTCTTGTCACGGTCATTGACCGTGACAATTAGTTGTCACGGTCGTGTCAAGGTCAATGACCGTGACAAAAAATGCGTGTTTTTTGTCACGGTCAATGACCTTGACAAGGCTGGACGTCTGAAAGGTGACAATTTGCCCATTTTGGTGTAGTGCTACCCCCATTGTTCCCTTAACTTTGTTGGCTCTAAGGAACATGATACTAGATTCAATAGCCCTTACTGAATTCACATCGCTTGGTAAGAATACAACTACCCGAATCCTTTAAATGGGTCCCATGATGGGTCTCCCCCTTGCGGCGTTCCACTAACTGCTTTTCATCCAGTCTTACTCCCTGACTAAATCTTTCGATTCCTTTAGCTCCCTTCTCACAGAAGCATTAACATCCCTATGGACAATGCATGACATTATCACCATATGGATTGACTGTCCAGCAGAATTCCCTTTAAGTGTTGATTACTTTTCTTACGAGTCAATTTCCCACTTGAAATTATCTTCTCCATTTGTATCTACTCTATCCGGCACAAGATTCGTTAAATAATTAAATTCATTTTCACATATGGAACTCTGTCTGGCCCGCCTTGTGACACCCCGCCTAATTAAACCTTGGGTGATCAAGCCTTAATTTAATTTAAACAGGTTTCTTAAATGGTTCATTCTTAGCATCACTGCCGAAAGCTTTTTAAGATACTAACCACCTACGTGAAATTAAGCTAGTACCAGATTTTATCTTCCTTAAGCAGAAAATAAAAACCCATACAAAAACGATACAATATCAGTAATAATAAAACAATTCGCATAAATAACTGAATGCAGGTAAAGTCTTGCCGAAAACCACGACTAATGAAAAACAACTCCAAATCCAGAATCGGAATAACTGTAAAAGTAAAGATTGGACAATATGTCCCAACTAAGAATACTAAAACTGAGATCCTGCACTAGAACTGAAAAAGAGGAAGTGTCTAAACAATCCCTGCAACATCCACATGTGCTGCAGCTCCCGAATCCCTGGAATAAAATCATGCTGGGTGTCCCTGTGGCTGGGCACGTAAAACATTTTTAAAGATTTTACATAGCAAGAGTTAGTACTCAAAACATTTGAAAATATTTTGCAAGCAATTATCACAATTGAGTTATTGATTACACATTTTAAGGTTTTGCACACTCCCTTGAACTTCCTCACCACTCTTCTATAGTACATGTCTAACGAGGACACTTAGTTCACCTAGTTATACTACTCATAAGCGTAGGTAACATATTTATTGCTCGCTAACCTTATTCTTGTAATAATTACATCACGCTATAAATTATTACTAAGATATTTACAATTTATTTCATTATCTACTATTCGTAATCTGTAGATTATGCACATAAAATACATTTTATCACACAATCATGTATTTAATATCAGTTATCACTAACCTATCCTTTTTACCACAAATAAAGGACTCTTGGTTCGGAATGAGTCATCGACCCCAAGTAAGAGTTGGTTCGGAATCATCCATCGACCCCAACTATTTAAAAATACAAATATATACACATATTCTGGTTCGGGACTCTTTCATCGTGACACCAGTTTAAAGTTTGGTTCGGCATTTTTCATCGACCCCAAACATATAATAACTTTATGTTAGTTCGGAATGTCACATCGACCCTAACATAATTAATTTAGGTAAAATTCTCTTAACCCAAACTTTTATATAATTTAGTAGGTACACACCCGACCTATCAAATCATGCCCGTACGTAATATATTTTACATACATTCACCGTACTCATTAATTTACAATTTATTTCACTATTGTATTTATTGGAGTATTCACGCAACTCTGAGGGACCTAGTTACCCCTCGTTTAATTCAGTATTTAAGTTAACTTCAACCTACTGGTATTTTTTCGGAATTTACTCTCACTCTTTCCGCAGCTAAATTCTCACAATCTCAACATACGGCTCGATCGATCATTCTCCCGTCGGCCCATTTCTCCAAAATTCCCACTCAATCATTTATGAAGAAATCTAATGGTACACCTATTGGTATTTATGAAGTCTCCTCATAGGTAAAATATCATTACTAAGGTTCCCATTAAGCGATGGTAATTAAAAGGAACTTTATTAACAAAATTCTCTAAAGTTCAGCCGGGGTCGATCGATCGATGGGATATGGTCGATCGATCGACTGCTCGATCGATCGACATTCAAGGGTCGATCGATCGATCAAGCAGTGACAGACCCAGTTCATCTTCTTCATGTGGATTTCATCATTTTTATCTATCTATCTATCTATCTATCTATCTATCTATCTATCTATCTATCTATCTATCTATCTATCTATCTATCTATCTATCTATCTATCTCTCATGATAATCCACCATATTTGCAACCAACAATTTCTAATCATTCCTACATGTTCTGGGATGATTACTAACGATTTAAAACTACAAAATCATTATAAATCTTGACCAAATTAACTAAAAATCTCATTAATATTCAAGAACCCTAAAATACATTCTTTACATCTTTCATCATAATTCTAGATTTTTAGTTCGATTCAATCATCTAGTTTTCTATGATATCAGAATATTTGGAAATCCAAAAATTTTCTACATGCAATCCCTATCAATCATGGATCATAATCATTTGTTTTACTCACAAAAATACCATAAAAACCATATTCTTCATCCAGCTTAAATATGGGTATTATAACTCAATTTATTTTGCAAATAACCACTTGCCTTATGATTTGTAGGGTCTAATTTCATGGTTGTTGATGATGGTTGATGATTTTGATCCTTCAATCCTCCTTCCCACCAGCTTTGTGGTGAAATCTCCTTAGAATTTCCCTTCCTTCCTTCCTTCTTTTGCCTTAGAAAATTGTCTCTCACTCTTCTCTAATGGCTATGGTGTATTTTCTTTCTTTCTAACCCTAGCCTCAACTCTTATAATCTGATCTAGGGTTTCAAAATTCGTAGGTCTACTTACCCATAAATGTAAAGAGACCGAAATGCCCTCGAATGGTCTCGGTTTAGCCCAAAAATGACCTGACACTCAACTAGTACCCCCGGGTACACTATTTTGACTAATTTGACCCTTTCGTAATCATCTGTGGACTCTAAATTATCGTTTGAGTCTCCCAAAATATTTTTCTTATCTCATCTTCAATTTTTGTCTATGCGTGACACTCGGTTGAAATAATTCAGCTACGTCCATAGAATCACTAGACCGTACATATCAACATTCAAAATTTACTACTCACATTTAGTAAATTTTATATCGTCATATTAATCTTTATTAATCATTATATCGCATTAACTTACTCTTTTCACGTAATTTAAATAAACGTCTTTTATCACCTTAAATTACTCTACTCACGTAATTTAAATAAAACATATCACATTAAATTACTCTACTCACGTAATTTAAATAAAATATATCACATTAAATTACTCTACTCACGTAATTTAAATAAAACGTCTTTTCCTAATTAAGCAGAATTATGTGGTATTACACGCATGTGATGAGTTCAGAACAATATTCACATCTTAACCTTAACATCTAATGAAGGAACTTGGGGTCAAGCCATAAATCGTACCTAAGATCCTTCCATTGACACAACATTCCACTTCTAAACGTGGTGGTTGACTCCCACCATTATGAAATTGCTCAGACGAGTCAAGAAAAGTTTTACCCCAAATTTTCATTTTCGGTTAACCACACTCTGCCATATGCCCAAACCTTTGGATATATTTCCTTCGTTGGTTAACACACACAATTCTCGCATTTTTAGAACATCCATTGATGGTTCTCCTCAATGTTTCGTTTGACTCTCTCCCAGTCCTACCACATTGGGTGAGTCTAGTTTGGCACCACTTTCGACTATAACAGCACTTGTAAATCATATGCTGCGCCCTAGCCGTCTTTATAGTTCTGGATTCTTGTGCAATAATAGGGGTGACTTCGACTACGGTCATCATCCTCGAATATACTCTATAACCTCAACTAATCCCTGCCTCCTATTGTCCACCCAACGACCCTCGTCTGTCATACTTCATTGTTCGAACACACCCAAATGCAAATAATATTCACAAACCTATATATACGTTATAGCAGGAGAAAGAAATCTTACCATAAAAATGAACAATCCCACACATAGGTATTTATTTCAAACAAAGCAATGCTGAAAGCATAATACTCCGCACAGATCCTAAGGACACTAGAACCTGATGCTCTGATACCACTTGTGACACCCCGCCTAATTAAATACCGGGTGATCAGTCCTTTATTAAATTAATTCAAAGTTTTCGGTTGGTTCTTTCTTAGCATCACTATAGTAAAACAATTTTCTTTATTAACAACCTAGTAAATAATTAAGCTAAGTGTCAAAACATTTAATTTTTGTTTAATTTAAATTCCATTGTAAAGGCCTTATGAATATAAACCAGTTTATTAATAGTACAAATGATAAATAAAACAAACCATTCAAATTAGTTATGCCAACTAAATTACTCAATCCAAATAAATATCCATAACTACCGTCAACGTAATAGATAAAATAATCCCAAATAAAACAGAATACTTAAACCATAGAGGGGTACAAAATCTTTAACAGGTCTAAACTGAAATCTAGAAATGGGCGACACATGCCCTAACTAAAGAGAACTAAATCAGAAGCTGAGGAGTCAAAGGAAGAATCGTCTACTGCAAGGACCTACAACTCCCACACAAGCTACATCATGTTCAATCCAATTAACCTACGCCTGATACCCCTATGGTTGGGCACCTATAATATATACATATATATATATATATACATATACATATATATATATATATATATATATATATATATATATATATATATACATATATATATATATATATATATATATACATATATATATATATATATATATATATATATATATATATATATACATATATATACATACATACACAAGAGAAGGAAAAATGACAGAAAACGGGTCAGAGCTCGAGTGTAAAACAATTTTAAAAATAGTTTAGAAAGTATTTAAAATGCTTACTAGTTGATATGAAACACATGTTAGTACACGACACTCTCTTGAGAATTCTCACCTCTCATCTAGTGTGCATGGCTATCGTACTACTAAAATTACTCACGAGTCTAACCCAATTCTCCTCCCATAAATTATGATTCACGAAGTCGTATTCTATGATTTATTTAAAACACCATCTTCTTAATAATCCTTTAAGTTAATTATGTATTTCTCAATACTAATGGGAAGTGTCAAGTTCTTATTATAATAAAATCATTTATTCCACATCTATCTACTTATACGCACAGTAGAAGAATTCCAGGTATAAGCATATATATAATTTACTCATACGCTATACATATACTAATCGGCACCCCATATTAAATATGTGGTGCTGACATACTTTGCTATAAAGTCCCCGTAACCCTCGTACGAAGGTAAATACTAGTTCGGAGTCACTCTCGAACAGTATTAACACAATACACACAAAAGGAGGCGAAGCATAGTTCCAAGTCACTAAGAGGTCAGCACGCACCCTAACGTCTCTTAGGACCGTTTGACTATCATTCTCAGATAGCCTGTACCAAGGAATACTATGTTCTAGGGTACGAGTCAATATCCCCCATAAGGTCCCATCAGGATAAGACCGTCCCGGAGCGAAAACCTCCGTGACAGCAAGTAACGCAGGTATGATTATAGACATATAAGTATCATTATATATACATGCACTCGGTTATATATATATATTCACGTATTTCAATTAGGTTCGCCCACGACCCATAATAATATTTAAACCATACGTGGTGCAAATTACCCAAGTCCTACGTATAAATAACCCATTTCTTTCTATTCTCAATTGTCGCCATTTTATAATTACTTCTCATCCCTCGAAGTGTTTTGTTTTACTATATGTAAATTCATTAGGTTTACCCTCACTAACATACTGGTCTAAGTCTTTCTTGAGTCTCCCAATACCTCACTCAACGTACGCACGATTTTCTAATAAATTATATGCCCCTGTTACCCCACGGATACCTCTTGGACAAAGTTACATTTACCGAAACCTACTTAGACCCTACTGGTCCTCCCCATGGCCCATTATGATCTTTAAACTATACCCAAGGGCTCCTACACATTTTAATCGAATTAACCAAAAAGGGAAAAATATTCAATTTTCAGTTGAGATGTAACACCATCACGTCACAATCGCTCGCTATGACTTAAAATAATTATTTACTATTCACTTAGTAATTTTATTCATAAACATTACAAATTATCTCTCGATTAATATTTTAATCCACATATATTATTTAATTCAACGAAATTACATCACACATATAATTTAAAATAACTGAAATAATTAAATTCTATGTAGTTAGAATTACGGGTGTTACAATTTCACTAACTCTTTAAATATATATGTATAGAGGTATGTATACATGAGTTAAAAAACAATACAAACATCTTATAATGGCTTATGTGGTATGTGTTCTGCAGTGGAATATCTTAAGAAATTATAATGTGGGAAGTTTCCTGCCCTAATTTATTTTAGCCTATATATGACTAAAGCATCATCTTGGTCTGATTCTTAATTTGTTGGTCTCTCTAAAATTGATAATTTTATAAAAATTTGTAGTTGTCTTAGTATCAACTTTGAATCAAAGTTGGAATTTGTGTTCATAAGAGAAGCATCATCCCATTATATAACTTACTTCGTAATTCTTCTTACACGTGTACCGATTTATTGTAATGGCGGGTGAGAATTACATGTTTGTTGTGTAGTAGTTGAATTGATAATAAAGATTGTCTCTTTTTTCTTTCGTGTACCTTATGAAATACGATTTGGAGAGTCGTTCCCTAGAAATGTGCTTTATGACCATCTTTTGTGCTTTTTCAGAATACCGTAGTGGTAAATTCACAAGCCAAGTTGAGTTATGGGAAATCTATTAATATCTTATTGTTTTAAACTCTTGACATGAATTATAAGAATTTATTACTTTTTATAGACTTCTCAGAAAGAGAAAAACCTCCATCAAATTAAGCACTTCGAAGAATATAGTGCCAAGCAAGGGTAGAAAGTTGGTTTTGCCATTATTGCGTCTACTACGTTTGGCACGAAAGCATTCCTACTATTTTTTTCAAATAAGTGGATGGAAGAACACTAGATTATGGAGGGAGTTCAAGCTCAAATATAGCCCTGAAAAACTAAAGAGTTAGAAGATGTTTTGAACATTGATAAAGATGGAAGAATTACGCTTAATTCTCTGAGAAATACTAAAGGTCTATTTGGTTTAAAAACTGTTTTTCAAACTAATTTTTTATACTAGTTTTTAATCATATTCGAGCGTTTGTTAACATTTTGTGTGGTCGGATGGCAATTTTCGATAAAGACGAGTCTTCTCTTGGTTTAATTATGGTTGCAACTGGGGTACGTCCGTTTCATTATTTTTTTATTCTTATTGTATCGAAATAGGAGTATTATAGATAACTCTATTCTTTATATTTTTTATTCATGACTTTTATTATTTGTTTTCTTCTCCTTGCCTAATGACAAGAACACGAACCTAATTATAGGCTTTATATTCATGAACACGGAAGATGAGAAATAACTCCATATAATTCAATATTAATAATACATGATCCTTGATGTTAAAACTAAAGACCCTCAATTTTTCATACTTTTAAACTTCTAAAATTACCAATTAATTTTTAAATCTAAAATTTTGGACCCATACACAACCCCAAAAAATACATATTAACAAGTCTTGCTAAAACTCACCCATTTTGGAGTGAAGACTGTAACACCCCACCTAATTAAATAGCGGGTGATTAGTCCTTTATTAAATTAAAATCAAGGTGAACGGTTTTTTCATTCTTAGCGTCACTGTCGCAAAATAAAATTTCCAATTTAAACACCCTAAATAATTAAGCTAAGCGTCAAAAGCATTTAAAACATTATTTCCATGTATTAAATCCAGATATGAAAACCTTTAATAATTAACAGTTTAAGAATCACACAAATATTAAGACTCGTAATAAACACCCAAGAATTTAACCATTCAGATAAAACAATACCAACTTTAAGAACTACAGATGAAATTATCCTAACAGTAATCAAAACCCAAGGAGTACTAAATACTGAAAATAAATGAACATAAGTATCTGACAAATCCAACTGAATAAGGAAACGGACAACACATGCCCAAACTAATTAGAACTAAAATAAGAATGGAATCAACAACGAGGTCATCTAAGCAAATGTCAAGCAACTCCCACATAAGCTGCAGCACATCCAGTCCAAAGAACCTAAGCATGACGCCCCTGTGGCTGGGCACCTGTAATATAAACATATATACATATACAAGAGAGAAGAAATAACAGGAAACGGGTCAGAGCCCGATTGTAAAACAATTTAAATTTAGTTTAGCAAGTATTTAAAATGTGTACCAGCTAATGTAACAATCAAGTTAGTATGCGACACTCTCTTGAGAAATTCTTACTTCTCATCTAGTGTGCATACCTACCGCACTATTAACCCCAAAAGTCTATTTTAACTTAACTCTCCCATAAGGTTTCATGTCGACAAATACTATGGCTAAGATAATTAATTTCCGAAAATAAAGTTCTCACATCTATCTAATTTCATTTTAAAATATTCCAGTGTTGTCACAAAATTCTCAAACAGTTAATAATAAAATAAGAGTATTTATTTATTACTTAACTACCTTTATGCACAGTAGAAAGTTCTCATACTTAAGTATACATATCTATATTATCCACTCACATAATATATATACTATTGGCACCCCACATAAAATTTATGGTGCTGGCATAATTTGTTATCAAGTCCCCGTATCACTCGTACTAAGAGAAATACTAGTTCGGAATCACTCTCGAACTGTATTAACACAAAACATAAACAATTGGAGGCGAAGCATAGTTCCAAGTCACTAAGATGTCAGCACATATCCTCACATCTCTTAGGAATGTTTGACTATCATTCAGATAGCCTATCCCAAGAAATCCTATGTTCTAGGGTACAAGTCGTTATCCCCCGTAAAGGCCCAATCGAGATAAGACTGTCCCGGCATGGAAACCCCCGTGATAGAAAGTAGCTCGGGTACGATTTTTACACATATATATAATATATTCACAATCACACAGTCATATATATATATATATATATATACATCACTATTCATATTTCTCAATTAGGTGCACCGATGACCCATAATTATAATTGTTCGTTATTAGTACATTTTACTCGATTATCCCGTATAATGGACTCGTCTCCTTCATTCTTATTTGTAGGCTATTCCATACTTACGTCATATCTCTCGAAGTCTTCTATCTCCCTATGTATAATTTCAGTAGGTACTCCCACTTACTTTCTAGTGTGACTTCCTAACGAGTCTCAATTTTTTATTTAAACGTTTGCATACCTTCCTATATGTAAATCACTCCACGTTAACCGTTAATTTCATTTTACATTAAATATTCACTCTTTAGAGTTTACCAAAACCCTACTGGTCCTCTTTATATCCCAAAGTGTAACAATAATACTCAAGGGTTAGTACGCATTCTAACTGGAATAAACCATTATAAGAGGACTATGCAGTTTTTCAGGAGTAGTCGATCCGATGGAAGGGGGTCGATCGATCGATCGTCGATCAATCGATGTTCTTGTGTCAATCGATCGATCAAGCAGTTATGACGAAACTACATTAACCCAGTTACGAAAATCCATCTCCAACCTCAACCAAATCTCCGTATATGATTCCCAAACTTCCAACAAATGGTACTACAAGTACTATATACCCAAATACGTGATTTTCAACGTAGAATATGTGAGTTGTCATCAAGTATAACAATTTAAAGGGGTAAAATCTACATAAACTTCAAGAACCCTAATCTTTTCTTTAGATTTCAATTCTCCCAATTCTTTTCCAGATTTTCTACTTCTAAATCCATGAAATTTCGTGGTGTATCCTCTACATGCGAATTAGATGTCCAGAATATGATTGCTTCTTCTACAACATGCGAATTCTAGTCTCCAAAGTACACTGTCTTTCATGAAACAAGTTCTAAACAACCCTAGACTAACATGATTGAGACATTAACTAAAAATAAAGAAAGATAGATTCTTGCCTGGGAATTTAAGGTTCTGATTTTGTGGACGAAAGAGGTATGGCTGCATTCCTTGTCACGTGATCTAGGTTTTGGTGGTGGTGGCGGTGCAAACGGGTGAGTCATTCGCCTTGAGTTGCTTGGAAAGCTCTCCAACTTCTTCTCTAATGGCCGTTCTTTGATTTTGTGTTTGTTAACCCTAGAAGACAACTCCTAAAGGCTGATATATCCTTAGGAAATTCGTGGGTTTAATTACCCAAAAATATAAAATGTCTAATATACCCTCCCGGTTTGTCAACTAGGCCTAAAAATACCCAGAGACCCAAACTAAACCCCCAAATACAATATTTTGACTATCTCGACCCTTACAGACACTTTGGCGCACTCGAAATGACCATATGGGTGACTTATAATTTATATACTTTTAATAATCATAATTTAGTCCTGACACGACACAGGCGCATCCCGACTTAAATTTCTATAATTGACATTTTATTCACTTATGACAATTTCTATAAAATAAATCTTGTATATTACTTTACTCATCTAGTAATATTCAACAAATTTCCAATAATTACTAACTCTCGTCACGCTAGTAAATATTTAAAACAAAATTCTGGATTAATATTAAATTAATTTCTCAATTAAATTTAATAAATACATAAATTTAAAAACCACAAAAATACGGGGTATTACATATTCCCCCCTAATAACGGAATTTTGTCCCGAAATTTGGAAAGTAAGTCCTACCTAGCAAAACAAATCTGGATACCTTATCAGTACGCAACTATCTACATAGTAAGGCGTTCAATCACTATAGCCCCCGTCTCATAGTAAGCTTGTTTAACACTCTCCTTAACGACACTTCACATTGTGCTCCTATCCGACAACCTTCTCATAGGAAGATCTTATACATCATTGACTCCCATTATTTCAATATCATTGGGAGGCCGCACCTCACTACATGACAACTACTCGTATTTATTTCAAAAACAAAACTCCCATTCTGAGAGAAACATACGAATATCTGAACACTCTTGTTCGCCTAAAATAGTCGTGGTAAATATACTATAATCATCAGACTCTGACTCGACCAAATCCAAAATTCCGATCATCCGCTCACCTCTAAAGAGGGAGAATAGTTAAGGTTTTTCCACACCCAAAACCTCAATAAGCACCTCGTTCACGACAAATAAGTACGAGTGCTTCCACATAACTCTACCATACTATACTTCACTTGCTAGCTATATCCGTTGTGGAAATGAAATGATTACCATGATTCCAAAATTTCCTTTCTGCGGCTCCACTAATCTTTAATCACCGTGCGCCTATTCCCTGGCCGTGGGTGGTACATCCTACTCAAAATGAAACATTATCCCCGCTGCTTCCTGAAATCCCATCTTGAAGGTGGGATTCAAAAATCTCATCTCGATTCAGAAAATAATACCGTGTAGGACCATGTACCGGTGCAATCCTTCCTTTCAAAGGAAGACTGAGGCACAGTAGTTAATATTATAAACCACCCCAAAGGAATATCAATCACTTCCTTCTTGGGTGAAATGTTCCACATGTTCTGATGATCCATTGATCTTGCCTTGAGGATGGCAACCCATCTAGGAAACTTTACCGAATTACCGGCCTCTTCCATTATAGGAATTTTTGATAGCCCCAAAATTCTTTGGTTGATCCTTTTATTCGAACCGATCTCTATCTATGGGTGGTGCCTGTAGAAACTCCTCACTATGTCCTGCTAAACATCGAGTCTTCCTTGAAATATCTCTCATTAAGTGACACTTAATACTTCTCTTCTTCCCTTAGCATACACTGAAAGTTACGACCCGTGCACTTTTCTCTACGTTGTGGACTTCTAGACCTTTTATACCGTACTAACATCATCACACTTTGTATGCATAAGTCGCTCTCACATTTGGCTAATTACAACTCTGCTCCGGGTATTATCCATGATAATCAAACTCTACCCTTCTCAAGGAATACCCCTTTTAAATGGCTTCCCACAGTCTTCCAACCGAATTTGGGCGTGCTACTATAATCGTACACTAATAAATGGATTATCGTTCTTTATGCAATGCTTACTCTACTCTACCACTTCCACCACGTTATGCTAGTACCATAAACATATATTCCATAGTCCATTCCCACGTCCCTTCAACTTGGACGATTCTAACATCAGCAAACCAGGATGCCCACATTTTGTAACACCCCGATCACCCGGGGAGAGCGAGCGGAGCGCTACTTCTCGATAAAACTAATCACATCCCCAATGCAACAAGGTATAGAGTATTTAAATCCCACAACAACAAAACAGAAACTACTAATCTCAAATCTCTTCAGATAAGTACAACAATTCTCTCGAATAAATACAACAACTAAAATAAATCACTAATGCTCTATAAATCAAAATAAATACATGTCTTCTTTCTTGTATTAAAAAAATAATTCCCAGATAATCCACACTAAAAAGAATCCTAACTCTTTATTTCCCTGTTGTTCCGAATGCGGTTACAACACTTGGGTACTCTCAATCACCCTAGAAATAGAAATTTTAAATCTTCCTTATCATCTTTCCACCCCTCAACTCGTGGTGATAAAACAAAACTTTCAATGCTTTCTTACCACACAACCGACTCCACTGGCCTTAAATCATAATTCAACTTCTAACTTATAGATATAATTACCTGCTCCTAGTACGACCGAGGTACCTAACTTATGACTAATGACCGAACATCTCCCTATTTCCAACCTGACGCTAAGTTTCATGCGTGGGATGTCTCGCAAAGAGAAATCCAAACAAGGAACCCCCCGATACACTACTGCCTAGCATTGTTGGTTATCGAAATCCGTTAGGCCCTCCGTCCATAGCACGTACCCCTTTATTCCATCTCTTGACAAAAAATTTACATCTCTTCCTGTAATTACACTTAACAAAAAACATTTTTCCAATTGTACAATCATTCAATATTGGTGGTAATCACACTCAATAAACCTCGAATACGTACAATCGGGGTTCTCGAAATCCTGTCCCCAAACATATGGGTCCAACTCTTAACTCTCACGTCTCTAAAGGATAGATATAGCAATGCTCTCTTCCTATCACCAAGTCCTGAGCGCTAAACATCATAATTTGTTAAATCTTTTCGCTCAATAGTAAACCTAATACATACTGAATCATAACAACAAAGTACTTACACACATCGGGATCGAATATCTCGAGCCCACTATTCCCTCAGAAGTATCTAAAATAGATAATACTAGTGTGAGTCTGACCCTCTTGCAGGTGAGGCCTCTCCAGAACAAAACATGCGACACTAAGGCAACCACTCCGGTAGCCTTGGAATAACTGCCTAATATCGTACTAACGATTACTATAAAGTTGTAATTAAGACAATATCATACTCATATCTCACATCACTAAAACGAGTAATCTCAATAAAGTATATAACACTATTAATACACCCATTCACCCTCCGCGGATAGCACTAAGGAAAATCCCGCTACACTAGGGAAAAATATTCACATAATAAAAATGTTTGTAGTTATACCCATTATACTCGTCTCACATGATAATCTACCAATGAACAAAATATAGTGACTCGCTCGTGTCACATAAAACACGCCTCATCCTCCGAGGATAAAACTCATACTTCTACCTTGCCAATCGTCTTGACTGAACAAATGGTCCCCCGACGTAACACGCTTGTCTAAACCAAAACAAAACTACTTTAATCATTTTCCTTTACTAGGCATCCTACTCTTGTCCCTTTACTCACTTCGGGAAAACATTAACGCATGTGATTTCAATCTTCACAAAATACCTCAACACGTAACCCACTTATCTCGTGTCATACTAACCATATTAGGATTGTCCTTCTCTCGAACTTTGGTAGGCTCGATTCCTGATGGCTACCCCGTTGTTCCCTTAGCCTTGTTGGCCCTATGGAACATGCTACTGGCTTCAACAGTCCTTTCTGAATCCACCATCGCTTGGTAAGAATTTAGCTATCCGAATCATTTAAATGGGTCCCCTGATGGGTATCCCCCTTTGTGGTGCTTCACTACCACCGTTTCATCCAGTCTTATTCTTGACTAAATTCTTTGATTCTTTTAGCTTCCCACACAAAGAAGCATTATCATCTCTATTAACAAAGCACGACATTGTCAACCTCTGAATCGACCATCCAACATAAATCCCTTTTAAGTGTTATTAATTATTATTACGAGTCGATCTCCCACTTGGAGTCCTCTCCTCCATTTGTATCTACATCCTCCGATACAAGATTCACTAACGGTTCCGATTCATATTCACAAATGGACATGTATCAGGTCCTCCTATGTTGAGTTCAGAACAACGTTTAGTTCTTATCCTGAACATCTAATGAAGGAATATGAGGTCAAACTGTAGCTAAGATTCTCCTATAGACATAGCATTCCACTTCTAAAGTGGTGGCTACTCCCCCATAATAACTTTGTTCCGATAAGCCAAGAAAATTTTGTCCAAATTTTCACTTTCAGTTAGACACACTCCTTCCTATGTCCAAACCTTTGGATACTTTACCTACTTTGGCTAACACACACAATTTTCGCATTCCTAGAAATTCCACTTACAATTCTCTACAATGTTTCGTAGCACGTTGGGTGGGTTTACTCTTGCACCTCTTTCGACTATAGCAGCATCTGGAAATCATGGTTGCGCCTTAGTCGCCTTTTCTATCCCAGCTTCTCATGCCATAATGGGGGTGACCTCGACTAGGGTCATCATCCTCGAATATATTTTACAACCTCAACTAAGCCCTGCCTCCTGATGTCCACTTAACAGCCCTCGTCTGACATCCTTCATCGCTCATCACACGCACACATTCGAATGCAATTAGAATTCACTAATATACATACGTTATAGCAGGAGAACGGAATCTCATTATAAAAATCAACCATCCTAAACATGGGGATCTATATCAAATAAAGCAATGCTGGAAGCATAATAAGTCTCACAGATCCTAAAGGACACTTGAACCTGATGCTCTGATACCACCTGTAACACCCTGCTTAATTAAATACCGGATGATCAGTCCTTTATTAAATTAAAATCAAGGTGAACGGTTGGTTCATTCTTAGCATCACCATCGCAAAATAAAATTTCCAATTTAAACACCCTAAATAATTAAGCTAAGTGTCAAAACCATTTAAAACGTTATTTCCATTTATTAAATCCTGATATGAAAACCTTTAATAATTAACAGTTTAAGAATCACACAAATATTAAGACTGGTAATAAACATCCAAGAATTGAACCATTCAGATGAACCAATACCAACTTTAAGAACTATAGATGAAATCATCCGGATAGTAATCAAAACCCAAGGACTACTAAATACTGAAAATAAATGAACATATGTCTCTGAAAAATCCAACTGAATAAGGAAACGGGCGACACATGCCCAAACTAATTAGAACTAAAATAAGAGTGGAATCAACAACAAGGTCGTCTAAGCAAATGGCATGCAACTCCCACATAAGCTGCATCACGTCTAATCCAAAGAACCTAAGCATGATGCCCCTGTGGCTGGGCACCTATAATATATACATATATACATATACAAGAGAGAAGAAATAACAGGAAACGGGTCAGAGCCCGATTGTAAAACAGTTTAAATTTAGTTTAGCAAGTATTTAACATTCTTACCAGCTAATACAACAATCATGTTAGTATGAGACACTCTTTAAAGAAATTCTTACCTCTCATCTAGTGTGCACACCTACCACACTATTAACCCCAAAAGTCTATTTTAACTTAACTCTCCCATAAGGTTTCATGCCGACAATTACTATGGCTAAGATAATTAATTTCTGAAAATAAAGTTCTCACATCTATCTCATTTCATTTTAAAATATTCCAGTGTTGTCACAAAATTCTCAAACACTTAATAATAAAATCATAGTATTTATTTATTACTTAACTACCTTTATGCACAGTAGAAAGTTCTCATACTTAAGGTATACATATCTATATTAGCCACTCATATAATATATACTATCAGCACCCCACATAAAATTTATGGTGCTGGCATACTCTGCTATCAAGTCCCCATATCACTCGTACTAAGGGAAATACTAGTTCGGAATCACTCTCGAACTGTATTAACACAAAACATAAACAAATGGAGGCGAAGCATAGTTCCAAGTCACTAAGAAGTCAGTACATACCCTCACGTCTCTTAGGACCATCTAACTATCATTCAAATAGCCTGTACCAAGGAATCCTATGTTCTAGGGTACAAGTCATTATCCCCCGTAAAGGCCCAATCGAGATAAGACTGTCCCAGTGCGAAACCCCCGTGATAGCAAGTAGCTCAAGTACGATTTTTACACACATATATAATATATGCACAATCACACAGTCATATATATATATATATATATATCACTATTCATATTTCTCAATTAGGTGCACCGATGACCCATAATTATAATTGTCCGTTCTTAGTACATTTTACTCGATTATCCCGTATAACAGACTCGTCTCCTCTATTCTTATTTATAGGCTATTCCATACTTACGTCATATCTCTCGAAGTCTTCTATCTCCCTAAGTATAATTTCAGTAGGTACTCTCACTTAGTTTCTAGTGTGACTTTCTAACGAGTCTCAATCTTTTATTTAAACGTTCACATACCTTCCTATATGTAAATCACTCCTCGTTAACCCTTAATTTCATTTTACATTAAATATTAACTCATTGGGGTTTACCAAAACCCTACAGGTCCTCTTTATATCCCAAAATGTTTGAACAATAATACTCAAGGGTTACTACGCATTCTAACCGGAATAAACCATTATAAGAGGAATATGCAGTTTTCCAGGAGGGGACGATCGATCGATGGAAGGGGGTCGATCGATCGATCGTTAATCGATCGATCGATCGATCATCGATCGATCGATCGATCGATCATCGATCGATCGATGTTCTTGTGTCGATCGATCGATCAAGCAGTTATGACGAAAACTGCATTAACCCAGTTATGGAAATCCATCTCCAACCTCAACCAAATCTCCATATATGATTTCCAAACTCCCAAAAAATGATACTACAAGTACTATATACCTAAATACGTGATTTTCTACGAAGAATATGTGAGTTTTCATCAAGTATAACAATTTAAAGGGGTAAAATCTACATAAACATGAAGAACCCTAATCTTTTCTTTAAATTTCAATTCTTCCAATTCTTTTGCAGATTTTCTACTTCTAAATCCATGAAATTTCGTGGTGTATGCTCTACATGCAAATTAGATGTCCAGAATATGATTGCTTCTTCTACAACATGTGAATTCTAGTCTCCAAAGTACACCGTCTTTCATGAAACAAGTTCTAAACAACCCTAGACTAACATAATTGAGACATTAACTAAAAATAAAGCTAGATACTTGCCCGGGAATTTAAGGTTCTGATTTTGTGGACAAAAGAGGTATGGTTGCATTCCTCGTCACGTGATCTACGTTTTGGTGGTGGTGGTGGTTCAAACGGGTGAGTCCTTGGCCTTGAGTTGCTTGGAAAGCTCTTCAACTTCTTGTCTAATGGTCGTTCTTTGATTTTGTGTTTGTTAACCCTAGAAGGCAACTCCTAAAGGCTGATATATCCGTAGGAAATTCGTGGGTTTAATTATCCAAAAATATAAAATGTCTAATAAACCCTCCCGGGATGTCAACTAGGCCTAAAAATACCCAGAGACCCAAAGTAAACCCCCGGGTACATTATTTTGACTATCTCGACCATTCCGGACACTTTGGCGTACTCGAAATAACGATATGGGTGACTTATAATTTATTCACTTTTAATAATCATAATTTAGTCCTGACACGACACAGGCGCGTCCCCACTTAAATTTCTATAATTGACATTTTATTCACTCATGACAATTTGTATAAAATAAATGTTATATATTACTTTACTCATCTAGTAATATTCAACAAATTTCCAATAATTACTAACTCTCGTCACGCTAGTAAATATTTAAAATAAATTTCCGGATTAATATTAAAGTAATTTCTCAATTAAATTTAATAAATACCTAAATTTAAAAGCCATAAAAATACAGGGTATTACAATGACTCATTGGCCCACTAAATAATTTTAATGTTACACAAGAAATCTAACTTTTTTGGTAAATATGTATAAATATAACTCCAAATTCCTCCCACTTTCAACTACCCCCAGAATCAGTCTAAAAACTAAACTATCCATTCCCACGGTCTTACACACAACTATCCAACTCAGCATTTGAGACACCATCTCAAAAGCAGGTCCTAATGCAAATAGCCAAGTTCACCAGCTATAATTGATAGAATGCTAAGGTTATTAGCCAGTTTTTTTGTTGTGACTTGGTGGTGATGATGGTCTAACTAGAGTTTATGGGTTGGGTCCTTGGGACGTATTTTGTGAAAAATGAGGATGGAGTTTCTTTGGGCCGCTTCATGGCTTTGCCTCAAGATAAGGTCCTCATTGATAGTTGGTTGGTTCTCTCTCTCTCTCTCTCTCTCTCTCTCTCTATATATATATATATATATATATATATATATATATATATATATATATATATATATATATATATAGGGAAAAGATCAAGTCAGGTCCCAGTTTAAGAACCCTGAATGAGATCCATTTTTTTAAAATAGTAAAAAAAATATTTTTGGGTTGATTTTTTCCTGTGGTTTTTAAACATTTCAATACGAGCATAAAAACTAATCATCTCAAAATGAGGCTTTTTATTATTTTTAAAAAATTGGCCAAACTGTGTCAGTTTTTAAGTGGTTAAAAATTGATGAAGTTTGACACATTTTTTTTAAATAGTAAAAAAAATCATTTTGAGATGATTATTGTTTTTATGGTACTACTAAATTGTTTCAAAACCATAGAAAAAAAATCAGCTCCAAAATATTTTTTTTAGTATTTAAAAAAAAATGGACCTCATTCAGGGTCCTCAAACTAGTGGACCTCACTTGATCTTCTCTCTCTCTCTCTCTCTCTCTCTCTCTCTCTCTCTGTATATATATACATATATACATACATACATACGCACACACACACACACACACACACACACACACGCACACATATATATATATAGAAAGAGAGAGAGAGAGAAAGGAGAAGACTCACCTGCATCATGCTCTATACACATCCATACATCACACCTAGTTGTAGGACCTACAAAACTTCTTTTTCCAAACTTTTTTATTTTCCCCATGAAATTAACCTTTCAATGAACCCATCTTCAAAAAAATTAGGTCAAAATGCATTTTGTAGCTATTTTTAAAAGATCCGCAAAAACTGCTCAAAATACCTTATTTATAAGGGTCTGCGCCAATATTTTTTTGTGAATTTTTTAAAAATAGCTACAAAATGTATTTTGACCTATATTTTTGAATATGGGTTGATTAGAATGTTAATTTCAAGTAAAAAATAAAAAATTTGAAGAAAATATTTCTTAGGACCTAGAACTAGGTGTGATGTATACACCATTATGTAGGTGGGCCTTCTTCTCTATGTGTGTCTCTCTCTCTCTCTCTCTCTCTCTCTCTCTCTCTCTCTCTCTCTCTCTCTATATATATATATATATATATATATATATATATATATATATATATATATATATATATATATATATATATATCCCATGCTTAATTCCTTATAGTTATGATTGATTTCATTTTTTCAAAACAAAACCACCTACAAAGTATTGTATTAATATCACCCCAATTTTTATAAGTCATAACTTGAGGTACTTGGGGTATTTAAGAAGTGTTATGGTGTTGTGAAGACAAATATGACGTGCATTTATCACAACCCACCACCAAAATGATGTCTCAAATCAATTGACCATATCATGCCATTTCCCAAATTGATCCCCAATAAATGATTGATTTGGAAAATCATATTCTCCAACTAGTGGTCCTCACTAGAGTCACTTGAAGATATAATGTGTAAGATTTTCCACATCAATCCAATCTTGTGAATTAATTTTGAAAATGCTAAAAACACATATTAAAAAGACAGTTTTGACAGTAACCCTTTTTCGATTTTGACTGATTAATACACATGCCAAGGTCTAAAGTAGGCTATAAATGTGGGAAATACTATGCAAAGTTAGTTAAATAATGTTACACTTGGGCAATAATTGTTGATTCTCTATTTAATTCCTTTAATTTTGATTGATTTCATTTTTTAAAGATGTGGGAGGACACTAAAACCAGAGGGCATTTCAGTCCAGTCAAACTCTTGTAAGTGTTTAGTGATGGTGGTCCATTTTTACTAGTTATATTTCATAATCTGACATTCTCACATTATCATATCAAACTATTATCTACATTGTTATATTTTACAATTCTTTGACTTATTAACAATATTGCATAGTCTTTTATAATGTAATAATTTCATTTAAAAAACAAGCGACCACAACCCAAATCTTATAAGACTTTTTAGTGCAAGAGGCTTAATAGGCCATTTTTATATGTTCTCATAACCGGATTAATTTGTTAGTCACAGAGACCTTGGTCTAAATTTGGGCTTGTTGAAATGCATTCAATTGCATTAATCCTGTAATCATTTACCACTTTTAAGTACAAGAGGCTTAATAGGCCATAATTTTTTTTGCTCCCTGCTTTAATGCGTATATATGTAGGTAGGTCTGTATACGTAAGTTAAAAGCCACCTTTTATATGGCTGGTGTTGAGATGTGTGTGTGTGTGTGGTGGGGGGTTGGGGGGGGGGGGGTAAACAAAACACTTTTGGGTTTGAAGAGTACTGATCCCATAACACCATAAACATCTTATAATGCAATGGTAAGATGAAAGATGGTATTAAAGGTTGGGGAGAAAATATAAATTATACAACTTTGGCTAGATTGGGTTGAGAAAAAATTAATTACTAATTATTATTGTTTGCCATTGTTTACTATAAATTTTGATTCATTTACTGTAAATCTATTAAATACTCTAAACACATGTTATTGCATTCGTTGTAATTGTATGTGTTGCACATGAAATTGTAATGCGACTAGTACTCGAGTTCCATAATCGAATAAATTACATCTATAATGAAAATTAAAGACCACTCAATATTTTCTCCACTTTCCAAAATGTGACACCCCGCCTAATAAAATATCGTGTGATCAATCCTTTACCAGATTAAAACAGGAATCTCATATGGTTCATTCTTAGCATCACTGTCGAAAACCAATTTAATTACTAATAAATTCTTAGGCTGGCGTCAAAATTTTATTTAACTAGTCTTCTTAGCCAAACCATTCAAGTAAAACAAACACAATAGTTTATACAATTACTGAAATGAAATAAAATAACCGAACTCTGGGTAAACATAATACAACAAAATAGGATAGTCGCAAATCAAAATGCAGTAAAAGAATAAATTAATACAGTTGGGCTATCGGCCCGAGTGTTTCTAGAAAACCTCATATCTAGTCCTCAAGGATAGAAGCGTCTACAATAAACCTGCTTGCATCCACAACTATTGCAGCAAACGTTTGACTCGAAAGAATCATCATCCAGGCGTCCCTGTATCTGGACACCTAATATATATACATATATAGCAAGAGAGGAGAAAATAAAGAAACGGGTCAGAGCCCGAGTTTTGAAAATATTTAACAAGTGCATCAAATGCCATATTTTAAAATATTAAATCTCTCATATTTAAATTGATATCGCACTCTCATGAGATACACCTCACCCCTCTTTTAATAGTGCAAAACTATCGCATACATTTTAAACAACCAAGTTAATCTACCCTGCCTAACTAATCTCTTTCACCCGTACCCTAAATCCTCATAACTATCACTACCCAACGTGACATAATATAAGTTATACCGTCAGCTATCACCTAAGCTTTAGTTAATATGTTCTTCAGTTAGATATATATAGTTCTCAATTAAGTGTATATATATATATATATATATATATTCCAAATCTTCACTAGTTTAAAATACCATTTTAACTTCAACCAATAATAACCCTTATATAAATAGTTGTCACTTGAACCTACAATTTAGCTTTCTATAAGTCCGGATATAAAACTACCGGAATAAGAATAAACTTTTATTCATTTTACATTTTACACCAATTGAAGTTATACGATATCGCATCTTCATGTACAAGCAATATACTATAAGTAACAAGTATATTTATACCTATTTTACAATCATAAGTATAATAACCATCCCACCAAGCTATATTTCGAGGATGCAGTCTCAAAGTACCACTCCATATCAGGTTTTGCTCAAATTAACCCCGATACCAAGTCAAACTCTCTAATAACCATTGTAGATATACTAAATGGTGGAGGCGGCCATATTCCCTCCTGCAAGTGGGATAAAAATATCGCACCCATATGCGGGACGATATGACCTGGGGATATACTCTCCCTGCTGCGCAAGGCAGGGGATTCACCCTCATCGCGCAACCTCACTCGATAGCACTAGAGATATTAACATACATAAATATATCGTTTGCATACCAATATATTTGTAAACAAGTCGTATATATATATATATATATATATATATATATATACCATTACAATACTCGTATATAATATAAAATTCCTCAATATGTCTTGGCTATAATTGCCGAACTCTTATAGCGATTGACAATAAACCGAATGTTCCCATTCGTAATAGTATATAAGTATTCATACACTTAAAATACTAAACCCATAAGTCTTCTCTTACTTAAAATATAACTCGCACCTTAATCTCTTTTAAGGTTTATAATATAAACCCGAATATACCAATTCGTAATAATTAAATAAGAATACTAACTACTTATTTTAATTCCATAGGTATCGCATCACCTATACTAATAGTTGTCAATAGACATATAGGATAACCGCTCAATTCTCTTCAGCCCATATCCTAAATTCCATCCTAATCGCGTCCTAGGATTTACTCAATTACAATCGGCCCATATTTATCCTAACCACATAAATATATTTACATACGCTTGCAAATAATTTTCTCGAATGTCTCTCGTCCTAAACATTCTTTAGGTCCATACCCTGGATTGCACCCTTAACTAATCCAATGTTCCCTCTTTCATCCCAAGGTTTATTCACCCTAAATTCCATTGCATAGGTGTCTAATATCACATCTAGAATCCCCTACACTAATCTCCTATTCATGGTTTAACTGCATTTTAACCTTGAAGGAGAAAACTTCCGATTTCAGCAGAAGTGAATCAGTTCTTCCCTAATGCGAATCGATTCGGTCATGCGAATTGATTCTGTTCGAATTCGAATCGATTCGAATCCGAATCTGTTTGAAAAAGGGTCTGCAAACAAGTCTTCGAGGTTGAATCAATTCGGTCTCAGTCTGAATCGATTCAGCATAAGATAGCCCTACAAGTCTTCTTATGAGTATCGATTCAAGCTAACCCGAATCGATTCTCCATGTTCACAGCTCACTGTTTGGGCGATTTCATCTTCTCAAAAATCCCAAATATCACCCCAATCTCCATTTTAATGGTTTCTAATCTCAACCAACAACAATATAATCATCCTAACACTGACTTTTTACTAACATAACAATTAATTTGTGGTATTAAACTATTTCTCTTAGATTTAATCCCTAAAACCATTATATCCATAGTTTATCAATTTCTCCCAGTTCAATTCCTCTATACAGACCATTAAAATGTTTTTAACACTAGAATTCATCAGGAGTTAACAACACATCAATTTGTTAACTCTAAATCAAATATCCCGAATATTATTTTAAGGGTTCTAACCCAAAATTTATCTAGTTTACCAACTATAATATGAGATACATAGTCAAATGAATAAAGCAAGTAAATACTTACCTCGTGGATGAAATTCGACAACCTTGTGTCGAATCCTGCGAAGTTTGGCCCGGAATCCCATTTTTTCTCTTCCTTTCTCCTTTTCTCTTCTTTCCTCTCTTTTTATTCTTCTTTTTCTCTCTCTTAGGGTTTATAAGAGGGAGATAAGGGTTTATCCCTTATTAAACCCAATTTTTACTCGTTTACACAACTGCGAGTCCCTACTAGTCCAAAAGTACTCGAAACCCAAACGCTACCCCCGGATACTCTATTCGGACTATCTCGGCCATTACCAAACCAACCGAGCACTCGAAATCTCCATCTGAGTTACCTAACTAAAATTCACTAGTCGTACCCAACACTTCTCTACACATGTTTGTACAACGTAAACTATATCCTATCACTTAAGCCAACTGTGACATGACTTATAAAATATTCCACCTCATTTACATAGTCCCGTGAGAAAATATAAACCATGTAAATATTACTCCAGCGCTAACAAACTAATATTTACTATTCACTTTAACTTCTAAATTTATTAAAGCACACTTATAAATTCTAAAATTACTATTCACTGTAATTTCCTCTAATTACCAAATTACGCCACTTATGTAATTTAAATATCTCTAAAAGTACGGGTCATTACATATTTCCCCTTTATAATGGAATTTCCTCCCCGAAATTCGTATACAACCTGTACCACCAACCTAGGATCGCTAATCATACTATGTCCTAGTACACCGAAGTCGAATGGTACTACCCAGTGGTAGCCTACCATATACCACCTATCTCATGGATTATATTCTAACACACTAGCTTAACCACATGCTTATCTAAATCTCAATATTCTACAACACTACCTCAGTCGTAAGTTTGGCTCTAACAACGTCACATCGCACCTAGTGTTTCTATAACTGCATATAAAGAAAACTAGCCGATACTCGTCGCTCTAATGTATTGATTCCATCGAAGAACCACGACTCTAAGTGTCAACTCATCTACATCCGGACATCTAATTTCCCTCAAAAAGGAAACTACAGTACGTAATTGGATTATCGCGTACCTCCTACGTGTGCCCCCATTTATAAATTCCCCACAGCATAATCTTCAGCTTTATATACTATGTCTCTTCTATCTCAGACGATATATAAAATCAAATTTCTAATGTACTCACACACCATATTACCTGTGCACATTTACACAACTATTTCAAACGTCACACACGTAACACTCTCTCTAAAAAATGAGCCTCACTTCCTCGGCCAGGAGCTAACACCTGGGTCCTTTCAACAATCTTCTCAAGATTCAATTCTTCCAATACTTGGAACTCTAATCCTTCTCAAGATTAACCCACCAATCTAATCGTGGTTAAGTCACTATAATCTTCATATAACAGTGCCACTAGCCCTTCTGGCCTTACTTCATGGTAGTCCTAAGATCGATGTGTTTTCCTAAACATGAAAATGAGTACTATACTAGCTATATCCCTAGCAGCCAAGGGCTTTCCTAACTCCCGACATTAACTCAGTTTCGTGCTTGGGACATCTCGCAAAGAAAAATCCAAACAAGGAACCCTCCTATTACACTAATACCTTGTGTTGTCGATCATCAAGATATAACGACCTAAGGCACACAAACGAGACGTTCTAAATCCTACCTCGCCAAACCTACTAAGTTCTTCTACCACTATGTCCTTCCATCTTGACGAAATGGAAATTCTAACTAATCAGGTCGCTTATACTCTATACAAGTGCTACAAACATCATATCCAAAACATATTACCTCCGAATTTACCTTCTACTCGAGGTCTGACTGTAAACCTCAAATAAATTTCCTTTACCTTGCCTCACCCACATACTTACGGTGAGAGAAACATTTTAGGGCTTTTCCACACCACTTCAACTTTCATTATCCCCTCATCATCACATGACTCTCAGCTAATTTATCACAAAAATCAACATCCTTGCATACAATAACATTCCTCAACTCCTAACGTCGTAAAGGTTCATGCGTGGAGTGTCTCTTAAGGTAAATCCAAACAAGGAACTCCTCCGATACACTACTACTTAACTTTGTCAGTTGTGGAGGTATGTCAGCGTAAAACCTGTAAAATAGTAAATCTTGCATACCTTAGATCATATCTATAAGGTCCCCATGCACTAAAGTTATGCTAGTGAAAGATCTACTCATCGAAGTTCCATCTAGACGTATAATAAATGGCGAGCTCAACCCGTATCTAGGTGAGATATCGCAAAAACAACCAGTTCCACCCTGGAACCACGGGTACGATAGCCTTGCAATCATTAGCCTTCTATCGCTCTGACCAATCAAAAACATATTATACTCAGAATAATACTATACTCGTATAACATATAAAAAATGAGCAGTGCAAACCAAATATAAACTCCAAATACTAACACCCATTTTCATAATGAATGAAGAAAATAGAACCCTGCTATCGTGGAAAAATATATTGATATACCTTCTATAATATTACCGGTACTGGCACAAAACTTGAATCACACACACGAACCTAGGGTTAACAAAATACTGTGACTCTATCTAGCCTCACAAAATATACCTCCTTCATCGAGGTGAAACTCATAACGATAACCTTGCCAATATCCCTGACTGCTCCAATTGGTTCCAGACATAGTACACTTGTCCTAACTGAACAAAAAACTACTTTAATCGATGCTCCACCTAAGCATCCTGCTCTTTTCCTTTAACTCCAACCGGGCAAAGACTAACCGTGTGGTTCCACACTCCACATCACCCTATTCCCCATCTCTAGCCACCCTGACCATGTTAAATTATCAGTATCTCGAAAACTAATAGCCTCAATCCTGACAATCACTTTCATAGTTCCCTTAGCTCCTCCGGCCCAATAGGAGACAATACTACCAGCCTCAACAACCCTGTTTCAATGAATCCCCGAGTGGATGTCCACATGTGGGGTTTCACAAACACAAATTCTCTATAAGTATTAGCAACACCTACTAGTGAGCCTATTGTTCCACTGAAGGATTCTTTATTTATTTTACCTACCTCACTTCAGTACAAAGTTCCCTTCTTCGTATCACTATTTATTCACTATCGTCCCCTGTCCGATCCTCATGTGAATAATTTAGAAACTGCATTATCTTCATTTCTGAAAAATCAAAGGAACTCGCGGTTAAAATCGTCCCTAAGATCCCTCTATGAGAAAAACATCATGCTCCCCCATTTATGGTGATCACCGTTCCCACGATTTCAACATTGCTCCAATGAGTGAAAAAAAAAATTCTTCAAATTTTCACATCTGGGCATTCCTATACCCTGCTCTAAGACAAAGTTTATGAGCCTTCCACTTCCTTTGGATAACACTAAACTGCTTCCGCATAACTTAACTCCAACGTATGATCCTTATAAAAGACCTTTCAAAATTTTTCCCAATTTAACTTCACTGGGTAATTCAAGTTTAGCACCACACTCTACTACAGTGGTACGTAGATAATTATAACTACTATACTTAGTAGTCTTTGCAGCAATTCATAATAATGCCACAAAGGGAGTGGCCTCCACTATGGTCCTCGTCCCCGACTTTAACTCACAGCTCCTACCAAGCCCCACCTCCTGATGCCCTCATCACGACCTTCCCTGGTCGCCCTTCATCGATCAGCACACGAGTCTCGAACAAGCGCGCAAAAGATTTACTATAATCTTACATAATAGCAGGAGAGCGAGATCTCACAATAGGAATCAATAATCATAATCATAAGTCTCTGTATCAAATAGAAAGAAATGCTGAAATCGTAGTACGTCCGAACATATTCCTAAGGACACTAGAACCTGATGCTCTGATACCATATGTGACACCCCGTCGAATAAAATATCGGGTGATCAATAGTTTACCAGATTAAACCAGGAATCTCATATGGTTCATTCTCAGCATCACTGTCAAAAACCAATTTAATTATTAATAACTTATTAGGCTGGCGTTAAAATTTTATTTAACTAAACTTCTTAATGAAACCAATCAAGTAAAACACACACAACAGTTTATACAGCAGCTGAAATGAAATAAAAAACTGAACTCTCGGTACAATATAATACAACCAAATCGAATAATCGTAAATCAAAATGAAGTAAAAGAATATGTGAATACAGTTGGGCTATCGGCCCGAGTGTTTCTACAAAACCTCTTATCTATATCTCAAGGATAGAAGCGTCTACAATAAACCTGCTTGTATCCACAACTATTGCAGCAAACGTCTGACTCGAAAGAATCATCATCCAAGCATCCCTCTATCTGGACACCTAATATATATACATATATAGCAAGAGAGGGAAAATAGAGAAACAGGTCCGAGGCCTAGTTTTGAAAATATTTAGCAAGTGCATCAAATGTCATATTTTGAAATATAAAATCTCTCATATTTAAACTGGTATCGCACTCTCATGAGATATACCTCACCCCTTTTCTAATAGTGCACACCTATCGTAGACATTTTAAATAACCTAGTTAAGCTACCCTGCCTAACTAATCTCTTTCACCCATCCCCTAAATCCTCATAACTATCACTACCCAACATGACTTAATATAAGTTATACCGTCACCTATCACATAAGCGTTAGTTAATATGGTATTCGGTTAGATATATATAGTTATCAATTAAGTATATATATATATATATATATATATATATATATATATATATATATATCGTTCATATTCCAAAAATTCACTAGTTCAAAATACCGTTTCCACTTCAACCTATAATAAACCTTATATAAATAGTTCTCACTTGAACCTATAATTTAGCTTTGTATAAGTTCGGATATAAAACTACCGGAAGAAGAATAACCTTTTATTCATTTTACACTTTACACCAATTAAAGTTATATGATATCTCATCTTTATGTACAAGCAATATACTATAAGCAACAAGTATATTTATACGTATTTTACAATCACTAGTATAGTAACTTGCCACCAAGCTATAACTTGAGGATGTAGTCTCAAAGTACCAATCTATATTCGAGTTTGCTCAAATTAACCCCGATATCAACTCATACTCTCTCATGAGCATGGTAGGAATACTAAACGGTGGAGGCGGTCATATTCCTTCCTGAAAGTGGGATAAAAATATTGCACTCATATGCGGGACGATATGACCTGGGGATATACTCTCCCTTCTCCGTAAGCCTGGGGATTAACCCTCATCGCGCAACCTCCCTGGATATCACTAGAGATATTAACACACATAAATATATCGTTTTCATGCCAATATATTTGTAAACAAGTCATATATATATATATATATATATATATATATATATATATACCATAACAATACTAGTATATAATATAACATTCCTCAATATGCCCTGGCTATAATTGCCAAACTCTTATAGCGACAAACAATGACCCGAATGTTCCCATTCGTAATCATATATAAGTATTCATACACTTAAAATACTAAACCCATAAGTCTTCTCTTACTTAAATATAACTCGCACCTTAATCGCTTTTAAGGGTTATAATTTAAACCCGAATATACCAATTCATAAGAATTAAATAAGTATACTAACTACTTATCTTAATTCCATAGGTATCGCATCACCTATACTAATAGTCGTCAATAGACATATAGGATAACCGCTCAATTCTCTTTAGCCCATATCCTAAATTCCATCCTAATCGCGTCCTAGGATTTACTCAATTACAATCGGCCCATATTTATCCTAACTGCATAAATATATCTACATACGCTTGCCGAATTATTTTCTTGAATGTCTCTCATCCTAAACATTCATTAGGACCATACCCCGGATTGTACCCTTAACTAATCTAAGGTTCCCTCTTTCATCCCAAGGCTTACTGACCCTAAATTCCATTGCATAGGAGTCCTAATATAACTTCTAGAATACCCTAAACTAATCGATAATTCATGGTTTAAATCCATTTTAAACTTAAAGGAGAAAACTTCCAATTTCATCTGAAGCGAATTGGTTTGCCCCTAATGCGAATCAATTTGGTCATGCGAATCGATTCGGTTCGAATCCGAATCGGTTCGAAAAAGGGTCTGCAAAACAGGTATTCAAGGGCGAATCGATTCGGTCTGAATCCGAATCAATTCGTCCTGAGATAGCCCTACAGGTCTCCTTATGCGAATCGATTTGGTCTAAACCTGAAACGATTCACCCTGTTCGGAGCTCACTGTTTGGGCGATTTCATCTACTCAAAAATCCCAAATATCAACCAAATCTCCATTTTTGTGGTTTCCAATCTCAACCAACAATAATATAATCATCCTAACATTGATTTGTCACTAACATAACAATTAATTTGTGGTATTAAACCATTTCTCTTGGATTTAAACTCTACAAGCATTAAATCCCTAGTTTATCAATTTCTCCCATTTTAATTCCTCTACACACACCATTAAAATGTTTTTAACACTAGAATTCATTAGGAGTTAACAACACATCAATTAGTTAACTCTAAATCAAATTTGCCCAATTTTATTTAAGAACCCAAAATTTATCTAGTTTACCAACTATAATATGAGATACACACTAAAATGAATAAAGCAAGTAAATACTTTCCTCGTGGATGAGATCCGACAACCTTGAGTCGAATCCCGCGAAGTTTGGCCCGGAATCCCCCCTTTTATCTTCCTTTCTCCTTTTCTCTTCTTCACACTCTTTTCTTTCTTCTCTTTCTCTCTCCTAGGTCTTATAAGAGCGAGATAAGGGTTTATCCCTTATTAAACCCAATTTTGACTAGTTCACACTACGAGTCCATACTATTCCAAAAGTACCTAGAGGCTGGAACCCAAACGCTACCCCCGTATACTCTATTCTGACTATCTCGACCATTCTGAAACCAACCGACCACTCGAAATCTCCATCTGAGTTACCTAACTAAAATTCACTAGTCATACCCGACACTTCTCTACACGCGTTTCTACAACATAAACTATCTCCCATCACTTAATCCAACTGTGACATCATTTATAAAATATTCCAACTCGTTTACATAGTCCCGTGAGAAAATATAACCCATGTAAATATTACTCCGGCACTAGCAAACTAATATTTACAATTCACTTTAACTTCTAAATTTATTAAAGCAAACTCATAAATTCTAAAATTACTATTCGCAGTAATTTCCTCTATGTAATTTAAATATCTATAAAAGTACGGGGTATTAAAGAAAAAATATAAAATAAATGTCGCTATTGATAGAATTTTTTTATTCAACATTATGTTTTTCACCCACATTAATATGCGTTTTTGGATATGCCACTTTTCTTGTGTTGGTGTTTAGGTTTAGGGTTTTGTCAGTCGAGAAGGTAATATATAGTAACTTGATAATGATTTTTTTTTATAGTGGATACTCCATGACTAGAGTGACAATAAATGCATGAAACTATGAAAGAATTGCTACAAAGCATTATTGGACGATGGTAAGGTAATAGTTGTGGACTCTATTCTTCCTGTGATTCCCGAAACTAGTGCGCATCTGTGAAAAGCACGACACAATTGTATTTTCTTATGATGAATCAAAATTCGGGAGGAAAAGAGTGCACATAACAAGAGTTTTTGGCTTTGGCAAAAGGAGCTGGATTTGCATCTATTAGATTTGAGTGCCTTGTCTTCAACTTATGGGTCATGGATTTTTACAAGTACATGATTTTTTAATGATTCATACTTCATGTTAAAAAATGAAATTCATTTTATGATAATCAATAATTTCGTACGAGTAATTCTAAAGAGACTCACAAATCATATGCCTGAATCAGGCCCGTTGTGTTATCAAAAGAGCATTCTATGGTGTTTTTAGTAGATCTTAACTGTATCTCACACATTAACCAATATAGGACTAAAGTACCATCTCGGTCTGATTTCTTTATTTGTGGATCCCTCTAAAATTGATAATTTTATAAAAGCTATGATGTTGTCTTGGTACGTGACTTTGAATCAAAGTTAGGATTCTTTGTTTGTAATTCTCCTTAAGCGTGTACTAATTTATTGTTGTGGTGATTGGGAATGGAATGGGTGTTTTGCGAGAATGGGAGTGATAATAAAGATCATCTCTTTTTTGTCTTGTCACTTGTCCTTTCTCAAATATGATTTGGAGAGTTGTACCCTAAAAATGTGTTTTGTTACCAACTATTGTGATTTCTCGAAGTACCGTTAGTGATAAATTCACACCTAAAGTTAAGTTACGAGAAATGTATCAATATTTTTTTTACTCTTTACATGAATTATAAGACTTTATTACTTTTTTTAGAATTCTCGAAAAGTGAAACAACTCAATCAGAACAAGCACTTAGAAGAACATAGTATAAAGCAAGGATAGGAAGTGGGTTTGCCCTTATTATGTCTACTGCATTTGGGACAAAAGCATTCCTTGTATTTTTTAAACAAGTGGTTGGAAGGACAACAGATAAAAAAAGAATAAAAAAAACCATTATTAAAAGTGAGGAATATAATGAGGACTGAAATTGGTGAACAGTAAAAAGATAAAGAAATCAATTAGGTGAAAAGGCTTCTTAAAGGGAAAAAAAGGAAAACCTAATGAAGCTTTAGATTAGATGCTCAACAAACATTAAGGCCTCTGTTCAACACTATCTCCTTTGGATTAGAGCATGTTATTGCTAGTTTAAAGATTAATTTAAAGCCCCAGGTGCATTTTTTTTATTTGAAGTCTGAATGGACGTGTATAGTATGATTCAAATTTAGAGGATTTTTTATCTCCTAATTGCTAATCTCTAAAAATATTAAGAAACAAACACTTTCCCGTACCCTTCAGCTCGAAACGTTAAAAACAAGCAACCCTTAAATGTGTGAAAATAATGTCAAAACCATGCTACAAACTCTTTTTGTACTAAAATAAACATAATTACGCAGCGTACTTGTACAACATGCTGATTGTGAACACAAAGAAATGTCTAAAGAAGGGGAAGGGGAAGTATAATACATATAAATACATGTCTCTTGGAGAAATAGTACATTACATGGGTTTATTCTAGTTAGGTTCTTTTGAAATACAAGAAAAAAAGAAGCATGATCTCATTTTTGCAAACAATGACATAAATAATGCTTCATCAAAGGAAACTCTAGCTTAGCAGCACTTCTAGTTGAGTTCCATTTGGCTGTTCCCAAGTATTTCAGTGTATGTGGCTTTGACTTTTTGAACCAAAACTTCCTAAAATTTTCACATAATAAGTATGGTAATTAAACATCGTGAGGGAGAATTCGAGAAAGATATAATACATGATTGAGTTACACTGAATTTTAGGCAAATAATTGTAGATCCCTAAAATTTAGTTAACTTGGTAAAAATTCGTGTTCCAAAAAAATTAGGTTATTTACACTCTAGATTCTTCTACTTACATGTATTTGTAGTCTTTGGTTCAAAGTTTTTCATATTTTCACTTTAGGGCCAATTTTCATTTTGCATCACTTTATAATGTTGTTTGGGACAGTTTTTTTGTTGAACTGTCAATGAAAATGAAAATGGACCCTAAAGTGAAAATATTCAAATCTTTGGATCATAGACTAATAATATGCTTAACTACTAGACCCCAAATGCAATCCACTGTAAAAAAAAAGACAGGTTCTAATATGATATGTTGCAAAGTATTACCTGTCTGGATTGAAAACCAGGTTCCGATATGCAAACCACTACAAAAAAAAGGCAATTTCAGTTGAATACGTTATCTAGTATTCGGCCAAAATAATCATGCTAAATGCGTTTTTTTTTTCCAGCAAAATTCACTTGCTAATTATCATCAACATTGACATAAGTTGCAAAATTTGCATTGAACAAAATGGGACTTAAATGAATTTATTGTTTATATAAGAAATGTACAAGAGAAAAACAATAAATAAGAATCCAACTTACGCCAGTGTAACTGATTCCTATGAGCTCGAGAACACCAGGAATCGATGGAAGCCTGTCGATCGCCTGTTACACGTGGTATTCATTTCTCAGATATCATATATATATATATATATATACACACACACACACACACACTAGCGGAATGCTCATGCCTGAAGGCACGACGAATATTTTCAAATTACATAAATTGTAAAGCGCCAAAAATTTTCAAAATACTAAATTGGAAAACCACAAAAATATTGATTCCCAACAAAACAAAGTGTAATTTTTTTCAAAAATTAACCATAATTTCCTTTGTTTCTAGAGCTATCCACCCTGCTTAACAAATGACAAATAGTCTAACTATCCACCACTCTTTAATAGAAAAAAAAATAGTACAACAACAATATTCAAACATACTGAATTTATCGATCAAAATAAAATATTATTTCATTCTCCAAAAAGAAAAATAAACATTAACAAAATGTTATGCCAACAACTGTCAATATCACTCCTTTTGATAAAATATATGCATCATTAGTATAATTACTCAGTGAGAATAAAAGTGATATTTTTAGGTGTACAAAATTTAATAATGAAGTAATAGCACCAAATACTTGTGAATCACAAAACTGAAAAAATGCATTGGGCATAGAGATTTGTAGCAATTAGTGCTCTTTATAATTTTTTACCTTGTTCAAGTCCATAACCAATACAACACTCCATTGTTGATAATACAAGTTCTCTCTTTGCCATGGCATAAGTTATAACTTTCGATATGGGCTCAATAGTTTCACCAATTCCAAGAATTATCACTTGTGCATCAGGGTACTTCAACATGTGTGAAACCTTCCTTCTAGCAACCTATGTGAAGATAAGTAGCCTGACGCTTAAAGATATTTGAGTTGCGAGAGACCCATGTCGTGTAAGTAGTATTTTATGCTACAACGAATTTACAAATCCCGTTGTTCTTGGCCCAAATAAAAACATTTTGAATTCTTTTGTTGAGGTTGGTTTGGACTAAGACGGAGGAGAATGATGAAGAAACTGAAGCGGATAGATGGTGATACTGAATTACCGACATATAACATTCCACAATGAGTTAAAATGTCCAGTACTTGACACTTAAATACAACCCGGAGAAACTGAAGATCACAAATGAATGAATAAATAACTTCTCATATCTCATCCATGATCTATAGTAGCATGAGAGATGTCACAGAGTATGTACATATCTTTATGTAAATTTCATATAAGAGTAAGCAAAGAGCAGTTGTTTTTCAAAATGAATCGGTTGTAAGGAAGAGATGAGCAGTTGTAACAAAAATGAAAAAAATTATCTAGCTCAAGGTCAAGTAGTTAGGGTCACCATAAGACAATCAATAAATGTACCCTCACTGAACATTGTTAAAGTGAAATTCCTAATAGGGGCACTAAGCCTTATACGACACATTATTGTTGTCACTTGTGGGGAAAACTTGTAGTTTCATTTCGAAAGATTGTGTTCTTGACACTAAATAAAGAGATGCACATGGATTTCCCCCATTTGATGAAAATAACTCAAATCTATATATCAAGCCCCTAACCCCCTTTCACCTAGAAGTATCAACGTAAAAAATATTATAATTGTTAATATATTAACATGTATTTCCTCCATTTTAGTTAGTCATGATGTAATCACTAAAATTAGAACATCGTATTAATCCTCATGGAAGAGGGGTCATTAAATCTGTAGAGGGGGCTTGAAGGTAATTTTGAGATTAGATATGATACACCCATTAGCAACAATGTTTGGGATTAAGCTCAAGCGAGGAAGCTCGACAAGGCATCTCAGTGTGGCAGCTTGGCATGGAAAGTCATACTATAGCTTGTTGTTACTTTGTCATATTGTATCTTTTGATTATATTGACTATGAGGTATAACAATTGCAATGATGTAACGAGCATAATGTTTTAGTATGAGGTCGAACGATGCTCGCGAGAGACCAGGCTTGGCAAGGCCAGGGAGAGATTTCATGCTCTATCAAACGACCTCATCGTGGGAACTCTTGAGGGACTTGGTTTGGAGGATTGAGAAGTGAGGCACCGTTGGGGATTGTCCTGACCATCTTAGATTCACCTGGTAAAACACCGAAGAACCCTTATCGTGGAACCTCGAGCGGAGCAGCTTTGGGTTCCATTGGGCGTTGAGTCATGAACCAAACAACCCTTTAATTAATGTCACATCTACTGTAGGTGATGTCACTAGCCAGCTAGACAATGCCAAATATACACTTGAGTAAACTGTGACAACCCGCTCACTAAAATATTGGGTGGCCAGCCCGATACTCCAATATAACGGGGATCATGGATGGAATCATTCTCAGCATCACAACAAAATAAAAGTATACAGGATAACCACTCCATATTTCAAAAAAATGGGTTGCCAAAAATTTTGTTTTTTAAAGTTAAGGAAAGAATTTAAACAACCCAATTATAAAGAAAGTGGAAACTTCGAAGAAACTCATATTACATACACGTCAAATATACAATAAGGGACCGAATATGCTGTCGGTCAGCAGACTCATACAATAATATTAAACAAGTTCAATAAATTATATAATACATTACATTAGACAATTACAAAAATTTGGGTCTGATACCCGAGTAAATGACCTGATCTTGAATAGAGAACAAGGATGATGACATCTATTGCAATATGTCCCGTAATACTCGCAAAGCATCATGACTCGCCAAAATTCCCCGGGTTTGGAAAGTCAGAACAGGCGTCCTTGCGACGGAGCACCTGAGCGGAAACAAGATGCATGCACAACAAGAAATATGAACGGGTCAGGGCCCGATTTTATATGATCACCAGATGAATAAAAAGTATGATAGTTATGATTAAATAATCATGATAGAAAAAGATGAAAACCTACCTACACAGATATAAAATATGAACTAAGGAAATTAGATGATCATAAATTTAAATTCAATGTACATAAGAATATGCTTAGCATTAATTAAAAACTTCCATCATTTTAAACTATTCCATTACATTGTTATGTTCCTTATCAGTAACTCATAATTACAAATTTTATGATCTTTCTAGCATTCCATTCCTTACCAGGAATATAATTATCATCAAATGCTCTTTGTGGCATTTCATTGTGCTCTTTATGGCACTTAATCATGCACTTTGTGGCATATCTCATACATCAAGTCCCACTTGATTATGAATTGTTATATTTATATACATATAACGATTCTGGGACCGCCCCTCCGAGTTTCCCCACTGGGCGCGCCCCTAAATGACCATCATCTGCCAAGGCCTATCGAATAAGGCAACCTGGGAACCTACAACGCAAGACGTCGGGAAGCAGCCATATGCCTGCGGGAGAGTCAAGACCACACCCGGAATCCCCTCACCAGTGCAGAAAACATAGCATAATCGCTCATATGGCCTAGGACTATATCCACCCTGCATTCACTAGCTAGGGGGCATCACCTCGCGCGCGAACTTCCCTTATGATGTCATTTAGAGAGGTGTTTTTAAGCAAATTAGCATTTACCATATTTAAGATTAAGTAAATTATCATTTACCCAAATTCAATACCATTTTCCTTTCATTTTCATTTCCATTTCCATTTTACATATGTATGTTTCATTTTGTCCGAAACCATAATCATTTACATTTTAGTAAATACCTCATATTTCACCCGGAGCCATACATAATACATCTTATCGTAGTAACCTCGATGAATAAATAAACTTTCAATTTATTCTCCCAAAATTCATTTGTAGTGTTATTTTAAACCATCATGACTAACGTAGCTCAATTGAGCTTCTAATATCTCCCAATATGATACTACAACTCCTAGCATTATAATAATCAACTAAAAGAAAAGAATGCCCTAACATCAATTGGCATATCCCCGTAAAAGCCCACGCCTAACCCATTTCGAATGTAGGGTAATTACCCAACTCATCTAGGACTATAGAGCTCTAAGTTTACTTCATACAAGATGGTTCCTAGGTCCTAATCCTAAAGAAGATGAATTAGAATTGAGTTATAAAGCTAACTAAAAAATAGCAGGAAAACAAATCGATTCGCCCAAGGGCCGAATCGATTCGCCCTAGAGAATCGATTCGCCCAAAAAGCGTACCGGTTCGGACTAAGAAACCTGGGATTCTGTAACCTGCCGAATCGATTCGGCTTGGCCGAATCGATTCGGTCCAAACAGACTTGTAAGTTGACCCTTTAGCGAATCGATTCGCCCTAGGGCCGAATTGATTCGCCCCTGCGAATTTGCCAAGAATGGTTTACGGGTCATAAACCCTAGTTTTTCCCAAACTCAATTTCTTCCATTTTTACACACATCCAACCTCACTAATCTACCTCAAATCAACCTACATGATTATTAACTACTATAACCCACAATATCATCATCATAAACTAAGATTAGGGTTAAAACACCATAAATTCCATTTTTGATCCATAAATGTTAATACACAACTATCACACCAATTATTCATCTTAAACCATATATTAGCAAGTAGAAAACTTGCCTTGAGGTTGGAATTTTAGATTTCTTTGTGGTAGAAGCAATCCCAAATCTTCAATCTTCAATCTCTCTCTTTCTCTCTTTGTTTAAGACATATAATAGGGAAATTAGGGAATTTAGAAGACTAAAAATCGGGGCTTAAGTCTAAAGTTCTAAACTTAAATGGTTAATACCACATTAAAATGACTCCCAAATACGCATTTAAGTTAAAACACGTCGAAAGTGCCCGAAACGTAAAAATACAATATGACACTTATTTTGACTGTCACGCACATTCCGGGACTAACTACGCCCTCTAAACTGGCATCCCACAATTTTATAAATTATTTCGAGTTCCGATTTCATTTAAACCAAAGTGTCATTTAAATCATATGACACTATGAAACACAACATGGTGATATTTACTCACACGTACAGTGAATATGCAACAATCTTGTAAATATTAACCTTCAATTCATTTAAATTAATATTTACTCTAGTTGCCAACCTTTTATATAATTACCTCATGCAGTAAATTAATATAAAATTAACCTCCTAAGAACGAGGGTTGTTACAATAACCACCATGGTATTTGGAGCTGGCAGATAGTTGGTGAGCTACCTCTGTGACGATAGCCCCTGACCCACAATGGTTAGTCAAAAAGGCATTAATTGGCATTTAATGTTTATGACGTGGGAACAACTAGTGCATCGGGTATTTAATGTTGTGACATAAAGTGTGAGGGATGTATTTTCACAGGCATTAATTACTGAGTTGCCTCGGGGGTGGTGTGGGGGGCTATTTAAGGACCCCAACCACCTCTGGGGAGAGGATGATCTTTTTGAGAGTCCAGAAGTTATTACTAGAGATAATATACATCAGAGAGAGATTATTGCTAACCAGAGAATTTACTCACTCACCATTGTTATTTATTACGAAGATTTTAATACTTGACAGTTATCTCTGAGGGTGGTTGGTGTGTGTGTGGTTGCCTGCCAAGGCGTATCTAGGGTGCTTACTTCTCTCTCCCTCCAAAGGAGTTACTTCTGAGTTTGTTATTATCTTGTGAGTTATACACGAGAGATTTGTGAGTTTAAATTGAGTTTATCTTCATTAAACTTGTGTTTATGTGTCTCATAGTTGATCAAGAGTATTTCTATTTAATCTGTCATTACTGTACTAAAAAAGGGACTACACCTCCATTAATCTAAACTACCCTCTTATATTTGGCGACTCTGCTGGGGAGGCATTCTTCTAAACAAAGAGTATGGCGCATGATAACGTTAATCGAAGGCTCAACTTTGATGATATTCAACACAATGAAGAATAAACGGTGAGAAAAATGGAGGCTTTAAGGGACGGGGCTCCTCGAATAGAGGTACCTCCAGTTCAAACGACGATGATAGGCGTTTAAGTGGTGACACAAGATTCTACGAGCGCTGGGTTGGGACCAGCCCAAGTAGTGCTCCTTATGAGTAAATTTTATGAGTTTTTACAGACTCCTGTAGCTTCAACGATGTTAGGAGAATTGGAAGATAACTTCTTCATAACGCCAAGGGTAGAACCAATGGTCCCACTAGGTGCGGGCGTAAGGGGAACCATCCTAGCAAGTATACCCTCAGTCATGAATCCAGCGGTGGCAACCTCAGGAGTATCAACGGCTCCAACTATAACGATTGCTCCTGCTACAATGGGCATTCAGCCTGTGATCCATTGGTTGTTGCTCCGTTCGCATCGCCCATGGAGGAAATGAGGAAGGAGATGCAAAAGGAGATGCTGAAGTTTATGCAAGCTTCCTCACAATCTGCGGGAGAAGTTGGTTCGGTCTATGACGACTTTCAGACACCTTACCCCCCAAAATACAACGATGAGTCCTATCCGAAAGATTATATTCCTCCTATCATTGAAAAGTACACAGGAAAAGGTGGAAGCTCGAAGAGTACATTAAGCACTTTGTCGAACACTTGGGGGAACATTGAAATAAAAAGAAACTCAGGTTGAGGGAGTTTTCTAAATACTTAACCGATAAAGCATATACATGGTATTCTCATTTAGCTCCCAAGAGTGTTTCCACGTGGGAGGAGATGCATGTTCTATTCGTCTAGAAGTTCTTTCTGGCGGAAGATGAGTTTACTTTGACTCAACTAGGAAGGGAGAAGCAATGACCAGGGGAAGATGTGGTGGCATATGTCCGGAGGTTCAGGGAAAGGTCCCTCGATGTGAGGGAAGAGGCTAGAGAATCCAAAATGCTTTAGATCTTTGCGGAAGGGCTTCTTGTTGAGTACATCTTCCATCTTATTAATGAGACACGCGAGGGAACTTTTGTGGAATTTTTAAAAGCAGCGAGGAATATCTCGCTGGTTGTACGACCAAACTCGGTGGTGGTACCCATCATGTTCAGGCAGCTGATACAACCCATGGGAGGAAGGTCTCAGCTCCCACTGGTGGGATATACCAAAGGAACAGACGGGGGTAAAGCACCGAAGAAGGATAATAAGAGGAAGTTTGGAAGAGATAGAGAAGACCCACCATTGTTGCCTTGCATGGTAGAAGAGGTTGTCAGCTGCTACATTGTAATGGTTCAAGGAGGAACATAATATGAACCAAAAGGCATCCCCGTTGGAGAACCAGATGCTGCAACTTGGGTGGATCCAAAGTATTTCCAGATACATCGAAAGATTCAACATCCAACGGAGGGTTGTGACACGCTAAGGAGAATCATTGACAAATATTTTATTGCAGGAACATTGAAAATCCCTCCGCAGAATGTTAAAAACAACACACTCCCAGCACATGGGGACAATCTGGTGGTGGCCTTTGATGGGGAGGCAGAGAAGGAAGCGAGGGAGCTGACGACGGAACATGAGGAATTTGACGAATATTTGGAAGATTGCATTAGGGGGATGGCTAACATATTATTAGTTTATGATGAGGCAAGTGCTATAGATGTGGAGGATGTATACAGCATTGAAGGCGAAGTAATAGACCACGCTATAGAGTACTGTGCAGTTTTAAGGTCCCCGAAGTTTGCCTGGTTCTTCGACCAGGTAGGGATACCAAAGGAGAGTAGACTGGAGATAACCCAGGCAGTCCTAGATATCGTGAGAAAGAATGAAGTACCTACACTGAGATGGAAGGGACCTATGGCTAGGTCGGTAAAAAGGTTTTTCTCAGAGATAACCTTCAGCGACGCATATAGGGCTGTAAGGTTCCCTCATAATAGGTCGTTATATGTGACTGCCAGTATTAACGGGGTTAGTTTTACAAGGGCTCTCATGTATGGGGGAGCCTCCATCAATATCATGATAATCTACTATTTCCACGCAGTTAATATTTCAGAAGAAAGGTTGGTCCCTATGCCGCTGGTGATTTCAGGGTATGAGAGCCAATCCTCCAAATCCATTGGTTATGTAAATGTTAGGATTGTGATGGGAAATCTGAGTTCCCACATTAAATTACACGTGATAGAAAGTACAACTTCCTACCATCTTCTAATAGGAAGAGTGTGGATGCACAAACAAGGGATAGTTCCTTCGATGTATCATCAATGCGCCAAGGTGAATATCAAAGGAATAGAGGTAACCATTAGGGCTACGAAGAGGCCTTTCGCTATCGAGGAAGCTCACTTGGTGGATGCAGCGTTTTATACAAAGCTGGAGGAGGATGTTCGGGTCCTAACGAGAAGGATGGAAGGAGCATGGGTTCCATGGATTAGAGAAAGGATGGAGCCCTTGAACGAGCAAAATAAAGTGGTTGCAAGTACCAAAGGGGTAATGACCAAAGAAGCCCATCAGGTGGTCCCTCAGCCCCAGAGCATCTCGAAGCAATTCAAAGACAGGATGAGGCCTAGACTAGATCCAATGGAGCATGAGGTCCATTGACAAAATGTGCTAAGCCTATTTCCAGGAGAAAGGGTTGCTGAGGCATTTAGAGATAATAAGAGGAAGGCAGTAGCAACTACCAGCAGGCAGTGCAAAAAATTTGTTATTGAAGAGGGAAAAGTGGTGTACCGGTTATAATGGTGTGAACGGGCGGCCGAAGAAACTGAGGATGGGGCTGACCCGATATATGAGTGTTTTCTGGTGGACCAACGAGGGCAATGTATGGTAATAGAAAACTCTAACATACAGGAGTTCATGGAAGATGTCACTGAAGAACCAGACTACATGGCAGATCAACCGAAGCCACAGGCATAAGAGTTGGAGCAGTTGAACCTGGTGAAAGAAGGGGAAGATCTGAGGCCTATTTTCATCTCGAGGGATCTCAGAAAGGAGAAATGAGAGGCCTTAGTTGGGTTGATTCGGGAGTTTGTAGAAGTTTTTGCGTGGAAGTACACGAAAATAAAAGGGCTGGATGAGGAAGTAAGCTGCCGCACGTTAAATGTGATCCCTTCAGCCCTTCCGGTGAAGCAAGCAACAAGGACTTACAAGCCTGAGCTGGATTTAAAGATTAAGGAAGAGGTCCAACACTTGTTGGCAGCAGGGTTCATCAAGCCGATACATCACCCACTTTGGTTGTTTAGCATTGTGCCAGTGGGAAAGAAAGACAAGAACCAAATAAGGATCTGTGTGGACTTCAGAGATTTGAATAGGGCTTGCCCAAAGGATGAGTTCCCCCTTCCCTCCATTGATAGCCTGATAGATGCAATGGCTGGCCGTGAGATGTATAGCTTCATGGATGGGTATATAGGGTACAACCAGATCAAAATGGACCCCACAGATGCATAGAAAACGGTGTTCAGAACCCCGTTGGGCAACTTCATGTATAAAGTAATGTTATTTGGACTCAAGAACGCCAAGGCTACTTATCAAAGAACAATGATGGCCATTTTCCATGACTTCTTTCACAAGTTCATGGAATTATATGTGGATGATTTGGTTATCAAAATGAGGAAGGAGGAGTCCCATCTGAGCAATTTGAGGAAGGAGTTTGTTCGATGCAGGAGGTATAAATTGGGGATGAACCCGATAAAGTGTGTCTTCGGAGTAACAAGTGGGAAGTTCCTAGGCTTCGTGGTTGATCAACAAGGGGTACAGATGGACCAGGACAAACAACGAGCGATCTTGGAGATGCCATGTCCAAGAACGGTGAAGGAGTTGAAGAGTTTCCTCGTTAAAGTCTCCTAACTTAGGAGATTTGTTCTTGGATTGGCCTAAATGACACACCCGTTAATGCAGCTGTTGCGAAAGAACACGAAATTCAAGTGGGAGAAGGTTCATCAGGAATCTCTCGATGGGCTGAAGAAATTTCTCATTTCACCACAAATGATGGTTCCTCCACAGGCTGGAGTACCGTTGCAGCTATACCTCACGTTTACCACGAGGTTCGTTGGAGCTCTGCTAGCACAGGAGATTGACGGGCAAGAATGACCAATCTACTACCACAGCAGGATCATACAGGGGCCAGAGGTTAGATATAGTAGCTTTGAAAGGCATTGTTTAACCTTAGTCTTTGTAGCACAAAAACTTAGGCATTATATGTCGTCTTTTACAATTCATATTGTAACTAAATGTTATCCCATTAACTATTTAGTGGCAATAACTATATTGCTCGGAAGGGCAGCTAGGTGGTTTCTCATCCTCTCCGAATATGACTTGAAGTGTGTGGTTCCTCTCACAATCAAGGGCCAAGCGTATGCAGACCTCTTGGCAATCTTCACTTATGGGACGTTCGAGCCACCTAAAAAGAGTATTCTAAGAGATAACTTACAAGCCAACTACTTAGATGCAAGTTGTGAGGAATGGACGATGCAGTTTGATGGATCTTTAGCAGAAAAGAAAGGAGGAGCGGGGGTTATTCTTTGAAAGTGAATAGAAGAAATTTGCCTTTCTTACAAATTAGATTTCCCTTGCTCCAACAACGAAGCATAATATGAGGCATTAGTACTGGGGTTACTGGAAGCCCTTCGAAGGGGAATTCGTTCACTTTGTATTAAGGGTGATTTGAACTTGGTGATTCAGCAGGTGAATGATGAATATGCATTGAAACATCTGAGTTTAGCACCGTACAGAACCATCATTCAGAGGCTTCTCAGCTAGTTCCATCGGACTAAGATTAAGAGACATCCCCGAACAAGGAATATCCATCCAGATGCTTATGCCACCATTGCCCAGAAGATGATCATGAGGGACGATACAACCACAGTTGTGATCTAATGAAGAACATCTCCTTCGATGGTACAAATAATTCTGTCGATGGGAGAGGATGCTGGATGGAGGGGAGAGATCAGAAAGCAACTGGAGACTGGAGAAGGAGCGATGCGGCTAAGGGAACTAGCCCAATACTTTATAAACCAGGGGAATCTTTACTTTAGAAATACAGGGGGATGGTTGTCAAGATGTATCAACCCAGAAGAATCAGAGCGAAGGTTGAAGAAAACATATGAGGAGCACTATGAAATAACTGAGGTACGTCTTTACAGGAGAATTCAAAGAGATGGATATTTTTGGCATAGAATGAAACAGGATGTAACAGAGCTACAATGAAAGTGTGATAAGTGTCAGTTGTTCTTCGAAGCAGCTGAATGTCATTTCGTCGAAGCTCCACCAGACTGGAGACAACCCTATATTGACTTCATTAGAGATGGAGTTATCCCAAAGAAGAAAAATGACGCAGTGAGACTAAAGCGAAGGGCCCCGAGGTTCTATGCTCAAGAGGGGAAGCTTTAGCGAAGGGGCTATTTCAACAGGCCATTGCGTTGCATCATGAAAGAAAAAGTAGCTGAGGTTCTCAAACAAGCGCATGATCCAGCTCATATAGGAAGGACAAATTGTATGACCAATTGATGATGTTGGGGTATTATTGGCCAATGATGGAGAAGGACTCAACTGAGTTCATTCGAAAATGCAAGGCTTGCTAACTCCATAGAAATATGATCCATGCCCCATCGGTGGACCTGCACTCCCTGGCAATGCCTTATCCTTTTCACACTTGGGGGTTTGACCTGGTAGGGGCAATACAACCTTCTTCGAGGGTGAAGTTCTGGATACTAGTGGCAACAGAGTGCTTTACAAAGTGGGTCGAAGCGATACCACTAAGAAGGGCAACGGCAGGGATGGTGAGCAACTTCATCAGAGAATACATCATTTTCCATTTTAGGATTCCAAAGGTTATTCCCTCAGATAATGGGACCCCCTTCGTCAATTCAGAAGTAACGATGCTCACAGATAAGTACTCAATCATTCATCATACTTCAACGGTGGCATACCCAAAGGGAAACGGTCAAGCCGAAGAAATTAACAAAACTTTGGTTAATATTTTGGCCAAGATGATGGAGAATTTACCAGGATCGTGGGATGACAAGATACCAGCTGTGTTGTGGGCCTATCGAACAACAAAGAGGAAGCCCACAGGGTATACCGTTAGAAGTTCCATCTGCTTGATATTCCTTGCGTAGTAGTTTTCTCCCTCAAAATAGACATGTACAGTTGGAAGTACTAGATGAGCATAGAGATAACACAATGCAGTATTGCCAAATATATACGAAACATCTCTCCAGGGCGTATAATAACTTGGTGAGACCAAGGAAGTTTGTGGAGGGAGACCTCGTTCTAAAAGCAGTAGTGAAGCACATCAGGGGTATCCCCTACCTAAGTTTGCAGCAAATTTGGAGGGACCTTTCATTGTAAAGGAGGCTCACGATTCAGGTTATTGCTTAATTGCTAAGATGGAAGAAGACAAGCAGTCCAGTTAAACCTTTGTTGTATCTAGTTGTTGCTATAAATATGAATATACATGTTCTTATTGGTAACATGGGTATAGATGAAAGAATTATAGAAACTCATAACACACGCAGACAGTTAAAGCACAAAGAAATGACATGCAAAAATGTACATCTTTTTCATTCATTCACAAACGTTGGGGTATTATAAGATTGGGAACTACTGCCTAAGAATTACATAAGAAAATAAAAGATATACAATAGATCATTGGTCTATGACGAACCACAGATCTGGAGAAGAGAAAAATTCTCCAGGAAGGCCCGAATGAGATGTTAGGAAAGACTGCTGGGCCTTAATAGAAACCTCCAGCCTCATTTGCGCTTGTCTGCGCTCGATGAGGAGTTTCTCTCATTTCAGCTTCACCAAACCCAGAGCTTCTTTGATGTCCTCCACCTCTTTATCAACGACTTTAATAAGAGGTGCTAACTCGGCCAACTTAGCTTCCTCAGCCTGTTGATCCTCTCGATATTTTTGCAACAGCTCCCTCGGTTATCCAATTGCTAGCTTTTCAGAGTTTTTAAGTGCGTAATAAGCTAGTCAAAATGGAATCACGACCCAACTCCCTCAGATAGACCAAGAACTGGTTAAGGAAGGGTCAGGTAACATTTGCAGTTGGAGTATTGGCAATTTCAGCAACAACGGTAGCCATGCCTTGGAGTCTGTGGCTCATCACGTGAATGTTAGAACGCAGGCAATCCACAGTAAAAGTTTCAGGATGATGGATTGCAAGCTGCTCCACAACTAGGCGATGGCTGACAAGCATTTGAGGGGAGCATTGAAGGACAATGAGGCAAAAGGAATAAGCAACCAAGTCAGACAGACGAAGATCATAGCCAGATTCACTCTCAGTAGCAGCACCAATCGTGGAACCTTGATCATTGCGACTGGAATCTTTTGAGACAGCAGGTTCCCCATGGGGTGAGCCAATTGGCAGAAGAACTGGTGGAGAATTTTCCCGAGCAACATGATAAGAGATAGAGGACATAATAAGTGTATGAAAATATTAACAAGCATTTTCGTTGTTAAGTCACCATTAAAGGTGGAGTTTATGAAAATTTTAACAAGTGTTTTCGTTGTTAAGTCACCGTTATAGGTGGAGTTTAAAAAAAATATTAACAAGCATTTTCATTGTTAAGTCACCATTATAGGTGGAGTTTATAAAAAAATCTTAACAAGCGTTTTCGTTGTTAAGTCACCATTATAGGTGGAGTTTATAAAAAAAATCTTAGCAAGCGTTTCTGTTGTTAAGTCGCCGTTAAAGGTGGAGTTTATAAAAAATCTTAACAAGTGTTTTCATTGTTAAGTCATCAATTATAGAAAGGTGGAGAAATATCGAGAAACTAACCAAGTACCTCAGTAGTGACGAGGGAAAGAATGGTAGGCACAACGGAGGCCATAACAGTATAAGTCATTGGGAGCAGAGTGGTCCCCTCAGGAACCTCAACGGAATCCTCAGTTGAAGAAATATCCATAATTGGTGAACCTCCATCGCTAACGAAATTCACCAACACCAACATGGTCATTTCACTGGGAGAATATGATGGACCCCCAAACGACGCCCCAACATGGGTGGATACAGAAGAACCACCATGCTTGGCAGAAGCATCGACCTGGGCCTATATACATGCGAACCACCAAGATAAGAAGGTAGAGCAAGGTTTGGAGAAAGATGCAAACAGATAAGTTAAGTTAACTGTTAGACATGGGGATTGAGTACAAAAGAAGTGGGAAATACCTCTAAAAAGTTATTTACCTCAGTTATGACATCAAAAAGGGAAACTGTAGCTAGAGGTCTCGTCAACACAATGGGCAGAAGAACGTTAGCTAACAACGGTGCCATTTTGACCTAAGGCATCCCAACAGATGGAAGTTAAAATAAGTTATAAAGAGAAAGGGGTGGAAGAGAGAAAGGCCGTCAGAACTAATGATGATTGAGAATGTGTTACCTCGAGAGAACTTTCTGCAATTGGAATAATGGGTAAAAGAACCTCAGGCCGAGGAACTAATTCAGAAGAAGCTGTGGGGGTTGTCTCTGGCTTAGAAGGGACTCCCACAGATTTAACGGTTTCACCCTCGTAGCAGTATCTTTACCTCATTGGGAGGACAATCGACGAGAGTAAGTGAGACCTGTCATGGGAGAACGAGGTTGAGTAGTATCACCAGGAGGGATACCACAACGTCCCCCCACGAAATGGTTCACAAGGGGACTGGGAGGACTGGACCTTGCTTCTTTAATTCCCTCAACAAAAGTTATCAAGAAACCAGCACATGCAGCTTGCCTCAAGAAAAAGTGAATAAAGATAAGACGTGTATACATACCTCAGATCCAGAGGGAGAACGGGAACGTATAAACACTGGTGAAGATGGTGAGGAGGCAGAAACATAAGGAGCTGGGAAGGGAGGTACCTTGAGTGTCTATTTCTTCTGGGACTTGGTACCCAGAGTTTTCTTCCTCATACCCTTTGCACCAGAACTTTAAGGACCCCTCGAACTTTTCCTCCTCCTTACCGTTGGCATAGTTGGATCAGCTACGATTGTGGGGAAGGCAATCGAAGGAGGAATAACGATGGCACACCGTTGAAACTCAGCGTGTATTCAATCTACCTCAACCTGAACTTGCCTCCTTAACTCCTCGGCCATCTCTGCAAACACGGTAGTAGGCACGAAGGCTATGGGGAAAGCCTCCATAGGAGCTTGGGGTAGTGTTTGGGACTTAGATTTTAATTTCGATTTGGAGGACATCCCACTTTTGACCCTTTTAGCCTTCTTGACTGGTGGTTGAGAAGGCTCCTCGCCTGTTGTAGCTTTAATGGAGAGGGAAGGTCATTTAGAAGAGGCAACGACCTTGGGTTTCGTGGTGGCAGTAGGAACCATGGAGCAGTGTGGAGGAAGTTCAGTGGGAAGTACCTTGGAGGTTTTACTTAGAGGGAACTCAACCCCAAAAATAGAGTTGCCTTTTAACCCCAGCTCTAACACGGAAAAGGAAAGAACTGGAGGATAGAGTAAATCTCCCTCGATGATCTCTGCAATTTCAGCCAGTAGTTTGTGGCAAACAGAGGGGTCACATCCCCTTGCCTAGTGATGCTGGGAATGGTGACTCTCCTAGCCATTATATAACTTATTCCCCACACCGTAGTTGAAGAAAATAGGGAGCATGCCACGCTAAAGGAAACCTTGGGGTTTGATGATTGAAAAACTGGGCGAGGAGCCCCCTGATCAAAACCAAACTGGCGGCTTCATCGGTTGGGATTGTAGTGTTCGCTGGTATATCCCCACTGGGTGTAAGAAGAAAAATACCTCGGTGAGACCAGAATGACCACAGCTAGCGAGGGGTCTTCAATATCCATGGTAGTTATTTGTACCACCCTTGCTTCGTGTTAAAAAAAATCACAAGTGTGGAGGAAGATATCATCTCTGTAGAACCTCATTACAAAATTTTTAGGACGATCAATAACGGAGATCAACTCCTTTTGGCTTTGTTTCTTAAGATAGACAAAGGAGCGTGGCGGTAGAATTTTTTCACCCAAAAGGGGCGGTTGGCCTTGGATGCAACGAAAAGGAAATGAACGTAGAGGAAGCTTGTCAGGAGGACACAGTTGGCGAAATTGGCCAAATTATAACGACCAAGAGATCTTTCCATATCGAAAAGAGTCCTATCAAGCCACGTATAGAGGGATCCTAGGGCGATTGCATCCAGAGGAAGCTTGATTCCCCGGGCCAAACGGAGGGATATATTGATAAAGTCCCTTCTAGGCTGATCATTGGGTTTCCTCGTTAGAAGAAAACGAGAAAGAATGATAAGAATATGGGCAGGAAGTTCCAGCGGTGTAACTTGGCCAGGGGCATCTCTAGAAGAACTACTTCAACAGAATCCTTGAAGAAATAATTGATAAGTGGAGTGAAAGTGGCTGTGTTTGAAGAATCGATGCACCTTCGGTATATACGGTCCAGCTCCAAATGATTAGCAGTCTCCTAGGCATTAAGGGCCTTATCTGAATAAGGCTCATGGCCTGTTGCTTCAAGACTCAGGAGCTCACACACGTCTTCCAACGTTATTGTGAACACGCCCCACGCAACAATGAATGTATGAGTGGTAACATTCCAGCGAGACACCAGAACAGGATGGGTAGCATTATTCTTGGACAGAGTGAACTCACCAAACCACTTAGCCCGTTGAAGCCTAATCTTGGTGAGAGTGTCAGCGTGGGAACTCTGCATGTGGGATTTCCAGGCAAAAAAGTGCGCAGGAGGCCCCCAGGCCCTTCAAAGTCGATGTGGGACCACGGGAAGTCCCCTCGCTCCAGATAAAATCGAAGAGTTCCCTCTGGAGGAAGAAAGCCCCAGTCAGCAATGTTTTCATCCTCATCACCAAGTGTTAGGGCATCATACTTGGCGTTGAAAATGAAAGTTTTACAAGTCCAGCAAAATCATCACCTTTGCCCAAAGTAGGTGACCGACGGTAAAACCTCAGCTGTTCTTGGCGGGCAACATCTAGGGCGGTGGTAGTAGTGGAGGCAGCAGGTGGAGTGCTGGTGTCAGACACAGTAGGGTTTCTTGAGGATGCCATGAAAGAAAATGACGAAGTAAAAGAAAAGCTTCGAGAAAAAAGGGGTTGAGGACGAGAATGGAGGAGCACAACCACAGGTGGCGATATAAAAGATGAGAGAGGGAAGAAGTTAGGTAAGAGCTTAAAAATAATGGAGTTCTGACAGACTTTCTCTCTCTAAAGGGAATGGAAACTTGAAGAAGACGAAGGACAAATGAGAGAATAATGGTTAAGTGTTTGAATATAGCCGTTTGAAATCTCTGAGTTTGCCTTTTGAGTTTCCCACCACCACACGTGCAAGGCCGCCTCTAATCATTTTAAATAAGCAGGTGGCATGTCGGGAAGTGTTTTGACAATTGAAAAGACAGTGCCACATCATTAATGAAGTGACGCTTGGGGAGTAGCCAGAGTTGCCTTCTTAAGCTAGTTCGAGTTTTAGTGCCAGAATTCATTGTCAGACGTATCCAATAAACTCCTAACGAAGAAGATGTCCCAACGGTTCAAAAAAGCTACGATGTCCCCTCGCCACAGGTTCAAACGTTGTTTAAATATGGCTCAACTACATCGGGGATAATTTCTATTTTTTCGAAACATAATGAAATGTTACAAGGGAGAATTTCATAAGTCTCAACGATAGGGGAAAACCTAACGACAAACTCTCAGCCTACAACTATACTCCATAGTAGCACAAACAGGAGAATTTCACTTCCCCAAAGTCAGAACGAGTATTTGAGAAGGTAGCTAGGTCTATCGGGATAATTTCAAACAGTCAAATCCAAAGCGGTTAGAAGTCAATAATAGGAAAAAGTTACGATGTCCCTTCGCCAAAGATCCCATAAGCCAAGATGTTTCGACTCAGGTACATCGGGGAGAATCTTACTTTTTCTTAGATGCGTCAAACGCAGTTGGATGTAATGAAAGAAAATATGCCAGAATTTTTTCTCACAAAGAAGGTTCATCGAATTGAGAAGTTTTCGTGAAAACATTTTTTGTTCCTAGAACTAAATCTCTCCGCGAAGGGGAAAATGTAGATGGGGTTTGAAGGTAATTTTGAGATTAGATATAATCCACCCATTAGCAACAGTGTTTGGGACTAAGCTAAAGCGAGGCAACTCAGCGTGGCAGCTCGGTAAGGCATCTCAGTGTGGTAGCTTAGCGCGGCAGCTTGGGGTGGCAAGTCATACTTTAGCTTGTTGTTACTTAGTCGTATTGTATCTTTTGTTTATATTGACTATGAGGTATAACGATTGCAATGATGTAACGAGCATAATGTTTTAGTATGAGGTCGAACGATACTCGCGAGAGACCAAGCTTGGCAGGGCCTGGGAGAGCTTTCATGCTCTATCGAACGACCTCGTTGTGGGAACTCTGGAGGGACTTTGTTTGGAGGATTGAGAAGTGAGGCACCATTGGGGCTTGTCCTGACCATTTTAGATACACCTGGTAAAACACCGAATAACCCTTACGACGAGGTCATTGAGTCGTGAACCAAACATCCCTCTACTTAATGTTACATCTACTGTAGGTGATGTCACTAGACAGCTAGCCGAATCTCGAACGAGCACATAAAATATTTACTATAATATAATATAATAGTAGGAGAATGAAATCTCACAGGAGGAATCAACAATCCTAATCATAAGGCTCTATTTGAAATAGAGAGCAGCGCTAAAAGCGTAATACGTCCTCACAGATTCCTAAGGACACTAGAACCTGATGCTCTGATACCATCTGTGACACCCCACCTAATAAAATACCGGGTGATTAATCCTATACCAAATTAAAACAGGAGTCCCATATGGTTCATTCTCAGCATCACTATCGAAAACAAAATTAATTACTAATAACCTATTAGGCTGGCGTCAAACTTTTATTTAACTAATATTTTTAAAAAAAACCATACAAGTAAAACATCCGTACAGTTTATACATGCAAAACTGAAATGAAATAAAATGACCGAACACTCGGTTCAACATAATACAACTAAAACGAATGCGCACTAAAAGGCGGTAAAAGAATAAATGAATACAATTGGGCTTTCGGTCCGAGTGTTACTACAATGCTTCCTATCTAGATCACAAGAATAGAAGCGTCTAAAAATAATCCTCCATGCATCCACAACTGTTGCAGCAAACGTCTGACTCGAAGGAATTATCATCCAGGCGTCCATGTGTCTGTACACCTATATATATATATATATATAATAAATGAGGAGGAATATTTTTGTCCCCTCCAACTATCGGTTCAGATTAAAAGTTGAAGAATTTGGTGTTTATCTACTAGCGACTGAGATTGAATTTGGTGTTTCATATGAATCCACGTATGCTACATTCTGAGTGTACAAGGCTCGAGAGAGATAAGGGTCGATCTGAGCACACAAGGCTCGAGAGGATTTTATTCCTCTCCCACTCTCTTCTTAACCACGCCTGATCCTTCTCTCTCTCTCTCTCTCTCTCTCTCTCTCTCTCTCTCTCTCTCTCTCTCTCTTAACGTGTGAAATTTTATTTGTTCCTACCTCTCAATTTCTGTCTTCCTAAACCTAAGGTGAGATTTTGTTTTCTTTGCAGGTCGACGCCTGTTTATGTATCCGGTGAAGTCTCCGGCGGCGGGAATTAAAAAACCCTCTTCTTTAGAGGGTATCATTTTGTGTGTAATATCCTTAAAAATTGATTCTCACGCTGGTGTGTAATACCCACATATCATTCAAAGATTTCACGCTAGTGTTTTTGTTTACTGTGTTTTACAGCTCTGAATTTTCACGATGAATTTTCACAAAGTTCTCTTATCTGTTTTACAGATCATTGCTGGGTTCGTCAGCTCTTCTCTCGTATCTTCTCACCATTGTTACACCGTCTCCAAGACTGACGAATCATAATCGAAGTCTGAATCTGATGAAGATGAACAACCAGAATAAGAACCAAGGCCCACTTCTCAAAACCAAAGTCTGAATCTGATGAAGATAAGAAAAAACCCGAAGTCTGAATCTGATGAAGAAAAACCATGTATTTAAAAGATGGTGTGAAAACGGATAGGTGAGGTTCTGTAAATTTTTTTTTCAATCGATCTATTTTTTCATTAAAAACTGATTTTATTCTTTTTCTTTTTTCAACCACGTGTTCGCAAAAAAAAATCTACACTGGTTGGATCTGTGTTTTTGTTGAACAAAACCTTTGGTAAAGAAAACAAACGGGTTTGTTAAACCACTATTATAGTTAATGCGCTAGCTCCAATGAAAGAGTGATGGGTTTCCACCAGAGGGTCCTGGGTACATTATTTTATTTTTAAAAATATCCTTCTAATTTCTTCTCTCTTTATGTTAGTTGTCGATTTCCCTTAGTTACTGATTTTTCAAGCTGGCATGATGCTAAGGTTATATATCCCTATTCTTGGTTCAAGAATTTGCCACGTGGAACTCTTTTCTTTTTTTAAATCCCGCACAAATATGTAACAATGTTTCAAAATGGACGATCCTTTCAAAAAGGGCATAAGGCTCGATGACGGTCAATAAACAGAGCACACAGCTCAATATGAACAGAGCACACGGCTCAATAATTACTTCCATTTTCACACGTACTTATAATAACTAAACACTTTCATAACTACTTCATCAGGAGAATGGGATACCTAAGATATCAGGTCTCAGTTTAGGAAAATGGGATACTTAATTTCTTTTATTTTGTTTCGACTTGAACAGAGGTTTTAGGAACACAAAACCACAGAGTAACAAACCGCGAGTTTTGTTTTATTTTATTAAGACTCATTAAACTCATGAGCTCTTTGGGTCAACAAGCACAAAACAGAGATTTCCAAATTTATCGCCGTTTTATTAAATAAGTGACAAATTTATCGCCGTTTTATGGTATTCGCAAATTTATAGTCGTTCTATCGCCGTTTTATGGATAAAACAAATTTATCAATGCTACTGCTGCTGTTTTATGGTGTTTGCAAATTAGAGCATTGAAAGAAGAAACCCTTTGTGAGATAATCTAAATGTATTTTTGTTTTAATTTTCATTTTCATCCCTCAAAGATTTCCCAGTGGAGCAACTCTGTATATTTGTTTATTTACTGTGTATACAGACCTGAAGTGATGAAAGAGAGGAAAATGCAGCCTTTGATGTTGAATCGACTGAATATGTACAATTTAGTGTTTAATATTTTTGATGCGCAAAATTTAGTTATTGTTTTCATGTCTCCTATGTGTAGATAATGAATATCTTGGGTGTTGGTGTTTTCTCATTTGTTAATACCTCAGGAGTCACATTAAATATTATGAATGTTCCAATTAGTCCAACATTCATGTCAGGTGGATTTTTTCTACTTTTTTGGTTTTTTTTACCAAATATGAATAATTGGGTTTGAAAATTACATTCATATTTATAGTGTCGTTTATAAACAATTGTGGTTGTGCCATGTAATTAAAAAAGGATGTTGTGTCGTGATGGGTCAAAACACTACCCAAAATTCAGAGTACTGCCTCCCAATTTTTAGGTGTATCATTTGCCTCCCTTTTGCGCGCTGAATCTCAATCCCATCCCCAGTCCGATCAAAGATAGGCCGGAGGATTCACAAGAACACACTAACTCCATTGGTAGTTTGGCATCAGAAGTTACCGAGTTTGAAATTTTTCTTCCCTTTCTGTTTGGTTAGACAATTTCTTCAAACTCTATAGGTCAAACAAATTTGGCATGCTATATGGAAGAAACCTCTAGAAAGCAACAACAATGTGAAAAGATGAGAAATTTATAAAAAACTTCGTTATGTTCTGCTTCTTTTTTTGTAATTCAATATTAATCCCGATGTTTGGATTTCAGAGATGTTTTAACATTTTAATATACTAGAAAGAAAACTGACTTATGTTACATTTATTTTCAATTCAGTCACACATATCGGCACGGGCAAGTGTGACATGTTACAAAAATGTGTTTAACATCGTTATTAAAAAAGATGAAATTTAATCAGTATTTTTAAGTATTTCTTAAAGTGTAAAATACCATACTTAGGAGTGAGTGTGCTATAACAAAAAATAATCGGGAGAAAATTTATCGCCGTGCCATCAACACGGGTACATTCTAGTATATATATATATATATATATATATATATATATATATATATAATAAATTAGGGAAGTTTTTGAATTGTCTACACATTTTAACGGTCAAGATGTGTGCCACCTCCTTACACATTTTTACACATTTTAATGGTTTAGATCACCTCCCCTTATTTTTTACCAACCTACCCCTTAATTCTTTGATTTCTCCCTCTTTTATACTCACCAAAGTTACCCTTTAATTCAAATTTAAGGGTATTTTAGTAACACTCTCCCTTTACACACACGACCCTCCCTCTCTTTCTCGATATCTCTCAAACCCATCTGCTTTTCACTCTCTCCCCCCAACATACCTCTCTCACGATTTGCCATGCCTCTCAACGAAACCCCTCCCATTTTTTCTTCTATCCCTCCGGTGCTCGCCCTCCCTCCCTCTGCCCGCTGCTCGCCCTCCCTCCGCTGCCTCCCTCCTTCTCTTCGCCCGCTGATCGCTCGCCCTCCCTCCCTCCCTCCGCCTGCTACTCGCTCGCCCTCCCTCCCTCCGCCCGCTGCTTTACACACGCACACACACACAAACACACGCAAGCACGCACGCACACATAAACACACACACACATAGCCTGTGCCCCTCTCCCTCCGCAACCCCTCCTCTGCCCTGCCTCGCCCCCTGCCCTGGATCGCCCCTCATAAAAGGTATTCTTCTTTTTATGATTTGTTCATATCATGTTTTTTAATTTGATTTTTTGTAATTTGAGGGATTGAATCGATTTATTTGGATTTCTTTTTATGTTTGTATCCTATTTATGATGTCTATTCTTCACTGAAGATTTTATGTTTGAGCCTGGTTCCTTTTGCTATCATATTTTCTTATGTTTAGCAAACCATTTTTATATTTTTTTTCAGGCAACAGTGGACATTTCGTTTGAGGGATTCACAGTAACTTAAGATGTGCAATGGTGTAAGTTATTCTCTCAATGGTGAATCTGTAAATATTGCTCTAATGAAATCTTCCACCTCAGATAATGTAAAACCACAGCGGAAACATTATCATGCTCTTAACAATGTTTTTTATTAAGAATTTTTTATTTTTTATTTTCAGCATTGAGGCTTCTTTCAGAATATTCATGGTTGGATTTCCCTCAAATTCAAATTAGGAAAATAATCGGCGACATCAAAAACCGTCCTGTCACGATTTCTCTCCCATATTCCAGATTAGTCCCATTTTCATCAACGTTGTGGAGGTAATTTTTCTGTTTCGAATTTTAGATTTTTGTGTGGAGGTCGTAGATTAGGATAGCTGCATATATATGCACTGCATATATATCCATATGCACATATATATGCACTATATGCATATATATGCACTTATACGCTCTACATATATATTTGTTGGCAAGTTCTGCATATATATATGCATATGCACTTATGTATTTGTTGTTATATAGAATCAAATGTTACGTTCTTAATATTTGGACCGAGTCTACTACGTTTCAAGTGTAATTTTGGTTAGTTCTTAATATTTGGACCCAGTCTACTAATACTTTTGGTTAGTTTCGAATAGTAAACATCCTCACAAAGTTCCATGTGATCTCTCCAAAATTTATATACTTTGATGTATAGATAATATCCTTGAGTAAATTAGTGTGGTAATGGTGGTCGATGAGGGGTTTCAACCTTACCTCACACCTCCTCAAGTCCATCACACAACCAAGAAAACTCCCTACCTTTTAGGTGTGTCAACCCTTTAATCTATCAGGCATGTATGATCACCAACAACGACAACGGAGATAAGGTTTGCTCCTCAGCACTTTCAAAGATGATTTTGTCAATGCAAAACAATATATGATAGTAGGGGTAAAGTAAATTACACTCCTAATACTGCTAAATTTGTCAAAGAAAAAGCCTAAAAAGGCTCTTAATATCTGACGCCTAAGAGAATGAATGTAATGAGTATACTACTAAAGTTGATTAGTTTTTACCCAATAGCCATTTTGCATAATGAAAATTTTCTTGGTTGAGAACACATTGATTACTTTTTCTTTTGATTACAGTTGAGAACAAGTTGCGTAATGGCATTTGAAGTTTTTCGAACGCATTGTTTGGTTTTACAAATCTAAATGGATATTTTCTTCATGGAGATTTGTTTGGATTCGAAAGGTATACTTAAGTTTAATATTAATCTTTGTTTTGAATATCATGTGTCGAATTTGTTTTGTAACTATTTTTATTTTGTTTCGAAAGGTATACTAATTTGTGGTGATGCAAGGCATTTATATTTGATTATCCATCAAGTATTTTTGTATGCACATGTTTTCTAAATTTCAAGTGTTGGATCTTAAGTTTTACCTACTACAATTTATTGGCTAAAGATCAAGCATTTCTAGAATTTCTAACATTTTCATATATATATATATGCAGTTGCATATATATGCACTGCATATATATGCATATACTGCATATATATGCAGTTGCATATGCATATGCCACATATATGCAACTGCATATATATGCAGCATATGCATATGCAACTGCATATATATGCAGCATATGCATATATATGCAGTTGCATATGCATGTATATCAAGCTTCCAAATTTGGTTTTGATCAAGCTTCCAAATTTGCATATCCTACTTCAGCTCTGCTGCTTGCATTTAGCCCACACACATGCACACACGCGCCCCCTGCCCGTCCCCTCCCCCTTCCCCCCTCACACACGCACACACACACGCACACAAACACAGACACACACACAAACACACACATGCACACACGCGCCCCCTGCCCGTCCCCTCCCCCTTCCCCACTCACACATGCGCGCACACACAAACACACACGCGCCCCCGGCCCATCCCCTCCCCCCTTTCCCACTCACATGCACACGGGCACACGCACAAACATGCACACACGCACTGCATATATGCACTCGCATATATGCATATGCAATTATTCAAATAGTTCCTTTTTCCTAATATTGTTATTTGTTTTATTTGTAGACCAAATATGATGGGATCAAACTCGAAACTGCATTTTTTTTATAAAAGAGGTAATCCAATTGGATCCGGTTGAATCAATCTCGAATTTAAACAATTTGGATGTGGTTGTATATTTACTTATGTGCTGTATCTTTGTTCGAGAAACTGATTAATTATGTTTATTATTTGTCAAATTGTACAGAAAATTGAGAGGGAGAGAATGATCATGGCTAGAGGTGGGAAGAAGGATGGGAAGACATCAGTAGTAGCATCTAATCCAGAAGCACCATGTCGCAAACATTTTGAGGAAGTCCCACATATTCTTCTTTCCCTGCCTTCTAGCTCCCATCTCCGAATTTGGGATTTTTTTTTAATTTGTTGGATTTGTTGTTACCCCTTAAATAGGGTGGATAGTCCAATAAACAAAGGAGACTATGCCCGATTTTTTTTTAAAATTGACACTTTGTTTTTTTGAGACAGTTAATTTGATTGGTGAATATTGTATACTTCATTTTATATGTGAATTTGTTTGAAGAATTTAGACAATTTGGATGTTGAACTATTTGTTATTTGTTAAGCAGGATGAATAGTTCCATAAACAAAGGAGATTATGCCCAATTTTTTTAAAATTTTGACATTGTCGCCGTTTCGCGATTAAGTACTTTGAAAAATTGTCGCCGTTTCGCGATTACGTACTTTGGAAAATTTCTTCGTGCCTTCAGGCACGGGCATACGCTAGTATATATATATATATATATATATATATATATATATATATATATATATATACAAGAGAGGAAAAAATAGAGAAACGGGTCAGAGCCCGAGTTTTGAAAATATTTTGCAAGTGCATAAATGCCATATTTAAAAATATGAAATCTCTCATATTTAAATTGCTATCCCACTTTCATGAGATAAACCACACCCCTCTTCTAATAGTGAACACATGTCGCATACGTTTTTTAAACCCAAGTACTAAGGGCTAAACATCTCCCCATTCCCAACATTGCGTTACGTTCGTGTGTGGGGTGTCTCACGAAGTGAAATCCAAACAAGGAAGCCCCCGATACACTACTGCATGACAATGTTGATCATCGAGATCCATTAAGACCTTAATAAATAACGCCCATATAAAAACTCATATATATATGTGTGTGTGTATATATATATATATTTCTCACTAGAATCTATGATTCATATTCATATAAATCGGATATAATCTATCGGAAGGGGAATAACTCTTGTTCATTCTTTTTATTTTATACACGTTTACTTTATGTGATATCTCGTCTTCATACACAAGCAATATACTTTACGCAACAAGTATAATTATACCTATCACAATCATAAGTATAATAACCATCCCTCCGAGCTATAACTCGAGGATGCAGTTTCATAGTGCCTATTAAAATTCGGGTTTACTCACTATACCACGGTACCAAGCCAAACTTACTCATGGTCATGGTAAAAATGTACAACGGTCGAGGCGGTCATGTTCCCTCTGCAAGTGGAGTACACACATCGCACTCAAACATGGGACGATATGACCTGGGGATATACTCTCCCTACTCCTCAAGCCAGGTGATTCACCCACATCGCGCAACCTCCACGGATCGCACTAGAGAAAATATATAATCTGGCTGTTGCAACCCTATGCCAAAGGAAGGCCCGTGGAAACAACCTCCAAGATATAAATATACCAATCACACACACACACACACACACACACACACACACACACACATATATATATATATATATATATATATATATATATATATATATATATATATATATATGGCTATAATTTCCAATCTCATATAGAGATAGCCAATCACCTCGAATGCTCCTATTCGTAATAGTGTTTAAGTATTTTCCCACTTAAAATACTAAACCTGTAAGCGCTCTCGTAATTAGTATATAACTCGCACCTTAATCACTTTTTGAGGGCTTACTTATAAAATCCCGAATATATCAATTCGTAATAATTAAATAAGTATATTGGCAACTTATTTTAGTTCCATAGGTATCGCATCCTAGGATTCACCCAAATATACTCCGCCCATATTTATTCTCTATGTAAACACACTTGCCGAAGACTTTTCTTGAAGGTTTTTCATCCTAAACATTTATTGAGTCCGGGCCCCGGATCGTACGCTCAACTAACCCAAAGTTAATATACAACTCCTCAATTCCTTTACGTCATAACCATCTATAACACAGTAATTAAGAAGGCCCCTATGTTTTAAACCCAAAGAGAAAAAGGAATAGAAAAATCCAAATCTTCGGTAGAAAATAGAGTACCGGTCGATCGGCCCCTGACCCCCGGCCGACCGCGCAATTCAAATTTGCCTTGCGATCCAACCAGTAGGCTTTTCTCCTTAGGCTTGGTCGACCGGCATCTTAGGCGCGGTCGACCAGTCGCACCAGATAGGTCGGCCATCTCTCACATTTTTACAAAACCTACATCTCCAAAATACCAAATATAAATCCAACCTCCATTTTATGGTTTGTAATCTCAATCAAAAACACTAAAAACATCTTATCTAGGTTTTTTAACTAACATATTAATTAATTGGGGAATTAAACCAATTTTCTAGATTTAAACCCTAAAACCATTCAAGCTCTAGTTTTAATCATTTCTAACCATTTCTATACTCCATTATCATGGGTTTAACACTAGAAATCATTGAGTTTACATTATATCAAATTGTAAACTTAAACTCAAATTTCCCAAATTTATTTTAAGGGTTCTAGCCTAAAATTATATAGTTTACCAACTATAATATGAGATACACACACTATATAAATTAAATCAAGTAAACACTTGCCTCGTGGATAAAATTCGACGACCTTGAGTCGAATCCCGCAGAGCTTGGCCGGAAATCCACTTTTTCTTCTCCATCTCTTCCTTTCTCTCTTCTCCTCTTTCTTTTCTTTCACTATCTCATTCCTTATATAGAGAGAAATAAGGGTTTATCCCTTATAAACCCAAAAATGACTCGTTTACTCAATTGCGAGTCTCTACTAGTCCAAAAGTCCCCGGAACCTAAACACTACCACTGGATACTCTATTCTGACTATCTCAACCATTCTGAATCCAACCGTGTACTCAAAATCTCCATCCGAGTAACTTAACTAAAACTAACTAATTAAACCCAACACATCTCAATACAGGTTTTCCAATTAAAATATTATCATTTGTCTCTCCACCCAACGGCGACATGTAATTAAAATAATCCAACTCATTTACTTAGTCCCAAAAGTAAATGTAACACACATCGAAAATCACCCAATCCTTATAAAATTCAAAAATTATTATTCAGAGATATTCCTCAAATTTCCAAATTACACCAATTTATGAAATTTAAATATCCATAAAAGTGCGGGGTATTACATTTTGTTACATATTATTGTATGTGTATGACAAGATGATAGCATGTAAGCACATGAGAGAGATCAACAGGGTCAAGACAATCTGGCAAACAGAGTTTGAAATGAAGTACCTTTGGCATGTAAATAAAATCTTGAGGTTTGAGATTATGAGGGACATAAAGAATCAGAAGCTGTTCTTGAATCGATAGGGTCACATTTGAAGGGTATTTGAAAGATTTGGTTTTAAGGATGTTAATCAAGTAAGCACTCCAATGGCATAACGTTTCAAACTCTCAAACAAATAGGCTCCTAAGACAGATGAGGATACAAGATACATATCAAGAGTGACTTATTCAAGTGTGGTGGGAAGAATCATATACATTATGGTATGTACAAGACCTGACTTGTATCATGGGTTAAGTGTGGATAACAGGTATATGGTAGATCCAGGAATTGATCACTGAAAAGTTATAAAGTTTATATTAAGATATGTTTAAGGGATTTCTAGGGTTAATTGATATATGATAATGATTCAAGTGTAAAAAAAATAATGGTTTTGTATATTCTGACTATGTAAGAGATTTGGATAGTAGGAGATCACAAATGGGTTATGTATTTCAACTAAATAGTTTTATTGTCATGTGGAAAGTTCATTACAGTCAATTGTGGATCTTTCCATAACTGAGGCAGAATATATAGCCAGTACTGAGGCTATTAAGGAAGAAATATGGTTGAAAGGTTTGGCATGTGAACTAGGTGTGGAATAGGACTGGGTAATGGTACTCAGTGATAGTTAAAGTGCCTTGCATCTGAGAAAAAATCAAGTGTAATATGAATGCACCAAACATATAGATGTTATACTGTTGGAAATTGGACATAGAAAAAGCTTAGAAAAAGCTGTCTAGAATTTTCTGGACAGAATTTTGAGCAACTTTGAGCTCAAATTTAGGTGGTACCCACACTATGATAATTGTGGGACCATATACGAACGCGTTCTCCTCCGCAAGGAGATTAACATAGTATATTCACATGTCCTATTTCATTAAGTTATGAATGATAAATATGTCCCCAAAGTGATTCACAAAAAATGAAAGTTAATGAATTGGGTATGTTTTAACTCTTGTCTCACATTGGAAGAGTAGTGGAATGTTGATGAGTTAATAACACCCCAAGTATGGACTAAGGCTTGGATGCCTTGGGGTATCCCAAATATTTGAAAGTGAGATGGCCTACACTATGCATGTGTTAGGCTTGGCCCAAAAGCCCACACGCGCGCACCGTCCGTCCGGCCGGCCGGCTCGGCTCGGCTCGGTTCGGGCTTGGGCTTATAATCTCTTAAATATTTTGGTCCATTTTAATTTAACTTTCTCGGCTTTAATTGTTAATTAATTACGAAATTAATTAATTATTAATTAACTGTTTGACAGTTAATTGCCAAATGTCAACAGTTAACAAAATTAACTATTTTTGACAGTAAATTTTGGTTTTGACTGTTCCAACAGTCAACACAAAAGCTATAAATACAAACCATCCCCTTTAGTTTTAAGTTACTGTCAACATAACCCCTCCAAAAAATTCCGAAAATGTTCTTTCATCCAAATTTTTTTTTTCTTCATTTCTGCATATGATGTTACTATTCTGGTTGAGTATTAACACATATTTGTGTTCGTTGGAATTAATTATTGTTGTGCTACAGAATTAATTCAGGTAATCCGTGCTATCTTGGGAGGCAATTATTCAATAACATTTGAGCACATTGGAGGGAATAAATTTGCCTTAAAGAGACTATTCTACAGGGCTCGGATTTATCTTTAACTTCTATTATTATTTCTACAAATTCAAGTAAGTGTTAATTTCTGTAATTTCATTTCATTTCTGTAACTGTATTAATAATTCATAATTCTGTACAATTGTTTTTTAATGAATAGTAGACATAACAATCTTAAGGCAAATTTATTTAGTTCTACTGTTTTGTAGTGTACAGATTTTTTTTATTACAAATTATTTTTCCGTATAAATGAATCTGTTTTGACAGAAAAATTTGAATTATAATATTGTTTTATTATAGAAATTTAATAAAACAGTTATTGTTACAGAAATTAATTTCTATACTGTTTATATATTCCGTTTTAGAAAATAAAAATTTTATTTGTAAATTTTTGTTAAATCTGTTTATGTAAAACTTTTAATCTTAAAATTATAATTTTGTTTTGTACAGAATTCTTTTTATTATCAAAATATAGTGTGACACATTTTTTTTTAGTATAAAATTCTGTTTATATTTTTGTTTAATTCTCAATATTACTTAGAATTATTTTGGGAATTCATTAATCGTTAATTATATTTTGAGGAAATTGGTGCACATAATTTTGTATTCTGTTTTGATTAATTAATTCATATATGAATATTATCATTGACAAATATTATGTTTTTGTAACAGAAATGGAATCGCATAGTACAAACACTATTCCTACTAATGTGACTGTCACTAACACAAATGTGACTACACCCGTATCTATGCCACACGGGGAGAAACCGAAAAAGTTCAATGGGGCTGACTTCAAACGTTGGCAAGGACAAATGTATTTCTATCTCACTACCTGCCAACTGGGTAGGTTTGTATATGAAGAATGTCCCTCTATTCAAGAGGCAGATGGCTCTTAAAAGGTTGTTGTTGTTGATGCTTGGAAGCATTCTGACTACCTGTGCCAGAATTATATTCTGGCCTACTTGGACAAAACATTGTATCATGTCTACTGGACGATCAAGACATCCAAGGAATTGTGGAATTCTTTGGAAAGAAGTAAAAAACTGAAGATCCTAGGATGAAAAAATTGTATCATGTCTACGGGCGTTTTCTGGACTTCAAAATGGTTGAATCTAAACCAGTGATCTCGCAGGTGCAAGAACTCCAAGTGATCCTCCATGGCATTCATGCTGAAGGAATGTCCCTTAGTGAAACTTTCCAATTTGCTGCAATTGTTGAAAAATTGCCACCATCTTGGACTTTATTCAAAAATTATCTCAAGCATAAGAGAAAGGAGATGAATGTGGAGGAGTTGGTGGTCAGGCTGAGAATTGAAGAAGATAATCATGAGTCTCAAAAGAAAAGTGGGAAGAATTCAATGGAAACGAAAGTCCATGTTGTTGAAGGTCCTAAGAAGAACAAGCGAAAGCATGATGGGGAAGGCACTTCCAAATAGAACAAGAAGAAGTTCAGAGGAAAATGCTACAACTGTGGTAAACCTGGAAACCGCTCAAGCTAGTGTCGTAAGCCTAAGAAGCAAAATCGAAATAATCCTCAAGCAAATGTAACTGAAGGTGAAAAAATCGCCAATGACTTGGCGGATTTGAATCTTTCTGTCGTGGTCTCTGAATGTAACTTGGATGGAAATACCAAGGAATGGTGGGTGGACAGTGGGGCCACACGACACATTTGATCAAACAAATCGATCTTTTCTCCCTATAAGCCTTTGGAAAATGATGAGACCCTCTTTATGGGGAATTCTTACACTTCTAAGGTGGTGGGACAAGGAAAGATTACTCTAAAAATGACTTCTGGAAAGGAACTTACTCTCAATAATGTTCTTCATGTTCCTAATATTCGAAAGAACGTGATTTCTGGATCTCTCCTGACTAAAAATGGTTTCAAGCTTGTGTTTGTGTCTGATTGCTTTATGTTGTCAAAGAATGACATGTACGTAGAAAAGGGCTACCTAAATAAGGGCCTCTTTAAAATCAATGTTCTTACGGTAACCCCCAAAACATCTATGTCAATGAATGAAATTGCTAGTTCTTCTTACTTGATTGAGTCATCTAATATTTGGCATGCTAGATTAGGACATGTTAATTTTGATACATTGCGTAGATTAATTAACTTAGATTTTTTGCCAAAATTTAATATTGATAAAAATCACAAATGTGAAATTTGTGTGGAATCTAAATTAGCTAGATTACCTTTCCATTCTGTTGAAAGGAAAACTGGACCTTTAGATTTAATTCACACTGATATTTGTGATTTAAAATTTGTTCAAACTAGAGGTGGGAAAAAGTATTTTATTACTTTTATTGACGATTGCACAAAATATTGCTATGTATATTTATTACATAATAAAGACGAGGCTATTAATGCATTTAAACGATATAAGAGTGAAGTTGAGAATCAATTAAGCAAAACGATAAAGGCTATTAGGAGTGATAAAGGAGGTGAATATGAATATCCATTTGAGGAATTTTGTTCTGAAAATGGAATTATTCATCAAACAACCGCTCCTTATTCTCCCCAATCGAATGGTATTGCTGAACGCAAAAACCGTACCTTGAAAGAGATGATGAACTCAATGTTATTAAGTTCAGGAGCTCCACAAAACTTGTGGGGGAAGCCTTACTTTCTGCTAATTGTATTCTCAATAAAGTACCTCACAAGAAGACTCACAAGACACCTTATGAATTATGGAAAGGTCGAAGACGTTCCTATAAATATTTTCAAGTGTGGGGATGCTTAGCCAAAGTGATGGTTCCTAAACCTAAAAAGGTAAGAATAGGGCCAAAAACCGTGGACTGTGTGTTCATCGTCTATGCTACTAATAGCAGTGCATATCGATTTCTAGTTTGTAAATGTGAGATTTCGGATATTCATGTAAATGCGGTTATTAAATCGAGGGACGCTTCATTTTTTGAAAATGAATTCCCATATAACATGACCTGAGAATTTGGTCCTTCTAAAAGGATAAATCAAGCTACTACAATTGGTACTCATCCACCTATTGATTCAATAGAGGATGAACCTAGACGTAGTAAAAGTGCAAGAACCTCGACTTCTTTCGGTCCAGATTTTCTAACATATATGCTAGAAAATGAACCTCAATCGTACAAAGAAGCCACATCCTTACACGATGCTTCTAATTGGAAAGAAGCAATTAATAATGAAATTGAATCCATATTACAAAATCGTACATGGGAACTAGTGGATCTTCCTCCAGGTTCAAAACCGTTAGGTTATAAATGGATCTTCAAAAAGAATTTGAAGGCCGATGGATCAATTGATAAATATAAAGCGAGACTTGTAGGTAAAGGCTATAGGCAAAAGGAAGGGTTGGATTACTTCGACACATATTCACCGGTAACAAGAATAACATCCATTCGGATGTTAATAGCAATAGCTGCTATTAATGGACTTGAAATACATCAAATGGATGTAAAAACCACATTCTTAAATGGTGAACTAGATGAGGAAATTTATATGGAGCAACCTGAAGGGTTCAAAGCTCCCGAAAAAGAAGGAAAAGTATGTAAGCTTATTAAATCACTTTAGGGATTAAAACAACCACCTAAGCAGTGGAATGAAAAAATTGATAATGCAATGTTATCAAATGGTTTCAAAATTAATGAATGTGATAAATGTGTTTACTTTAAATATATTCAAAATGGATATGTCATTGTATGCCTCTATATTGATGATATGCTTATAATGGATAGTAACTTAGAAATTGCCAAAACTACAAAACAAATGCTAAGTAGTCGATTTGACATGAAAGATTTGGGAATTACTGATGTTATATTAGGAATTAAAATTTATAAAACATCGGATGGAGTTATATTATCTCAATCTCATTACTTAGAGAAAGTACTTGAAAAATTCAATAAGTATGATATTAGTCCTGCCAAGACACCTGCAGATGTCAATTTACATCTAGCAAGAAATAATGGTGAAAGCATATCTCAACTAGAGTACTCTCATATTATCGGCAATTTAATGTATATCATGAACTGTACACGATCGTACATAACATACTCAATAAGTAATCTAAGTCGATTTACGAGTAATCCAGGGAGAGATCACTCGAAAGAAATTTTGAGAGTTTTCGGTTATTTAAAATATACTCAAAACTATGGACTACAGTACTCAAAATATCCAACTGTTATTGAAGGACATTGCGATGCAAATTGGATATCCGATACAAAAAACTCTAAGTCTACGAGTGGGTATGTGTTTACCTTTGGAGGTGTAGCCATATCTTAGAAATCCTTAAAACAAACGTTCATTGCTAGATCGACAATGGAATCCGAATTCATTGCACTAGAAAAAGCTGGAGAAGAAGTTGAATGGCTTCGAAATTTCTTAGAGGATGTTCCAAATTGGTCTAATCCTATGCCCGTAATATGTATACATTGCGATAGTCAATCGGCAATTTCAAGGGCACATAATCACATGTATAACGAAAAGTCACAACATATTCGTCGTCGACACAATACCGTTAGACGAATTCTCTCGAACGGAATTATCTCAATTGACTATGTAAAGTCAAAAGATAATATAGTGGATCCACTTACAAAAGGTTTAAACCGAGAGCAAGTTGAAAGATCATAAAGAGTAGTGGGTCTAAAGCCTATAAATAAATAAGAATCAATATAGTGGCAACCCAACCTAGCTGACTGGAGATCCCAAGATCTAGGTTCAATGGGCAAACCGAACTACATTGTATTCAGTATGCACCGGAGGACATTTAATCCTATCCATTCCAAAGATGAGACAGTGCACATCTGCCACGAAATTAGGATAAGTTATGATTTTAATGACATCCATATCTTAGTATCTCTAATTGGGGTATTACAGGATACTATTTATGGAAGTCACCTACGTGAGTAAGAAGGGGGACACTTCTATGAGAAAATGAAAGGCAATTTCTTTAAAATATTCACGGAACCAAGTGGTGTTCATAGCCAAAATGAACACAAATGTGAGAACCAACTGTGTTGAAGAATTATTGTGTGAATACTGTTGTTTAGGTTTACATAAACGGTTGACGGTTCAAGGACGTGAAGTCTACTGATTAACAAAGTAAATCTGATAGTATATCACTAAGGAAAGTTCAAGGCCACTAGGCTACTTCTCCCGATACAATAAGTCTTTAGTTTTACTCAACTTGTGTTTGCATCTACACTAGCATCTGTTATGTTTTATTTATAGCGATATATCATTCATGTGGGGGATTATTGGAAATTGGACTTAGAAAAAGCTTAGAAAAAGCTGTCCATAATTTTCTGGACAGAATTTTGAGCAACTTTGAGCTCAAATTTAGGTGGGACCCACACTATGATAATTGTGGGACCATATACGAACGTGTTCTCCTCCGCAAGGAGATTAACGTATTATATTCACATGTCCAATTTCATTAAGTTATGAATGATAAATATGTCTCCAAAATGACTCACAAATCAATGAAAGTTAATGAATTGGGTATGTTTTAACTCTTATCCCACATTGGAAGAGTAGTGCAATGTTGATGAGTTAATAACACCCAAAGTATGGACTAAGGCTTGGATGTCTTGGGGTATCCCAACTTTTTGAAGGGGAGATGGACTACACTATGCATGTGTTAGGCTTGGCCCAAAAGCCCCAACGCACGCGCCGTCCGTCCGACCGTATGACTCGGCTCAGTTCAATTCGATTCGGTTTGGGCTTGGGCTTGGGAATTGTTAATTAATTATTAATTAACTATTTGACAGTTAATTGCCAAAGGTCAACAATTTGAAAATTAACTGTTTTTGACAGTTAATTTCGGTTTTGAATTTTCCAACAGTCAACACAAAATCTATAAATACAAACCATTCCCTCTAGTTTTAAGTTATCAACATAACCCCTCCAAAAAATTCTGAAAATGTTATTTCATCCAGAAAAATGTTTTCTTCATTTCTGCATATCATGTTACTGTTCTGGTTGAGTATTAACACAAATTTATGTTCGTTGGAATTAATTATTGTTGTGCTACATAATTAATTCGAGAAATCCGTTCTATCTTGAGAGGAAATTATTCAATAACCTTTTAGCACATTGGAGGGAATAAATTTTCCTTAAGGAGACTGTTCTACCGGGCTCGGATCTATCTTTACCTTTTGTTATTATTTCTACAAATTCAAGTAAGTGTTAATTCTTGTAATTTCATTTCATTTCTGTAATTATATTAATAATTTATAATTCTATACGATTGTTTTTTAATGAATAGTAGACATAACATATACTTCATTGAATTCGTGACACCATCTCAACAAGAAGTGTGAAGCTAGAAAAGGTTTCAACGGATGATAATCCCTTAGATATGCTGAGAAAGGCCCTACCAACAATGAAGTTTAGACATTTTCTTAACTTTCTTTAGATCGGGATGTGAGACAAGGGACTTTAAAGTAGACAATATATAGATTAAAGTCTTGATTATAAAACTAAGGTGGAGAATTATTGGAATGGGTGGATTTTAACCGACCGTGATAGTGGGACACACACGTGTGGATACTTATGACAAGTGGGGTTAGTGGTTAGTAAGTTTGTTACGCTGTTATGTAGTAAAGGCACACACACACACACACACACACACACACACACACACACACACACACATATATATATATATAACTCTCTCATTAATTCTATAAAAGAGATTTTTGAAATATCTGAGAGACTCTTCTTATAAAAGTAACTCTGTGAGGAAAGGGTGTTAACAAGATTGTTCAAAGGGATCCTGTGGTTGTAAGCATAATTAATGGCTAAAATAAGTAATCAGTGATTGTATGCTGAGCTTAATTCTTTTGATCTTTTTCTTATAGGTGATTATTTTGATTGATTCTTTGTGTGGTACACTAAACTCGTTGTTGGCCAGAAGTGAGGAGGGATGCTTAGATATGGTATGCACACTATGTGAGCTAGGATTTTTTTTGGACTCCTGGTTCCGAAATATTGGAGGGTGAATGATTGGGTGGACGAACCGATTCGTCGACACTCCGGGTCGTTGGATAGACTTTGTCCGCACAAGTAAAGCTCTTGGCTATCATAATTGATGATTTTGGGTTCGAAATTTCCTTTTTAGTGTGACTGCATCCGTTTTTAAGGCCTACGAGGCCTAAGGTTAAATTGCACACCGGATTCTCTTTGGGGCTAGTGGGAAGTCGAAAATACTAGGGTTGTGCCATAGTCTGAACCCCAACCATTGACGTCCAAGAACATAGCCCCGAGAGTGAACGTCATTTAGATACCAATTTTATAGGGAAAAATTAATTAAGTTAAAATACACAACAACAATAGTAACATTTGATATAGGGAAACTCTCTCCAATTCACATTCATCATTAAAGTAATAGTAACGAGTGTTAATCAAGACTGTTCTATTCATCAATAAAATCAGATATAAACCATAATGTTACATCATGTTTAAAACAGTTTTGTCATGAATCCATGATGGTTAATCTTCATGCAATCACAAAAACGTAAGTTCTTTACAACTATGATCAAAACTAACCTTTGTCCATTGCAATTGATTGGAATAAGATGACTTAAATGCTCCTGTCAAATCTTCCTTTGAATCCCTTCTTGAATAGCTCGAAATTACTCTCTTATGTGCCCAGAATATTTGTGAGAAAATACAAATAATACGAATTTCGGATTTTCTCTCCCTCCTTAGAAATAGTGTGTATTGAGATGACTCTAGATGGTGTAGAGGTCTCTATTTATAAGGGGAAGAGGGTCGAAATCCTAGTGGAGGTGGGACTATTTTCAAGTCTCCCACTAATGCCACTAACTATCATGTGACTAAAGGATAAGGTTTACCCAAATCTTTTAATATCTTTATTTATCACATTCCTAATTAATTATCTTACATTTATCAAGACCACTTTAATGGAAAATTCGAAATTTAATTTAATTGAAATTAAATAATTAATTTCGACACTTAATATTAATTTCCAATAGGCTCCCACTTGGTCTTAATGATTCGTATAATTAGATTAGGTATCATAAGGTGCACAATCATTGATAAATATGGTTTGCTAAATCAAATGATCCATGGATGCGAGTCATGGCGGTTCCAAGCTATTCAAGAGCAATGTTCCTTCCATGTACCATAACACCAATGTTTCATTGAACTAAGCCTTTATTATTGGGTATCATAATGGCCTCATAATGTCCTTTTGAATAAGGACTATTTCTGTCAACAATAATTCATAATCATATGCATGCATTCACAAAGGACATAAATAATTGAAATTAGAAACACTTTATTGAATTCAAGTAATAGTGTCAAACAACTAAGCCAAATATAACAATCATAATATAACTAATCGAGACCCATCTCTTTGACATGTTCCATAAAGGTCTTTGGAGATAGTCCTTTCGTAAGAAGATCTGTTATGTTATCATGCGTACTAATGTGATCAATTGACACTCTTTGTTTCTGAACTTCTTCTTTCAGTGATAGGCATTTCATCTCAATATGCTTAGCTACTTTAGTATACCTATCATTCTTCAAGAAGAAGACTGGTGCGACATTATCACAATAAATCTTCAGCGGCTTAGATATTGACCCTATAATTCTAAGTCCCGAAATAAAGTTTCACATCCCTAATCCATGATTCGTAGATTCGAAGCACGCTACGTATTCAACCTCCATAGTAGATGATGCAATGACGCTTTGCTTAACAATTTTCCATGAAACGACTCCTCCAGCCATAAGGAAGGCATAACCCTAAGTGCTCTTCGTAGTGTTAAGTCATTCCCCAAAATCTGAGTCTAAATAACTAATCACCTCTAGGTGATCAGTCTTCGGATATGTGAGCATGTAATCCTTGGTCCCTTGTAGGTATCTACCTATCTTTCCAATGGTAAATCCCTCGATTACTTTGATATCTGCATAGCATCCCAATGGCAAAACTAATGTCCGCCCTAGTGCAGACTTGTGGATACAACAAGCTCCCTACGAGCGAAGCATAAGGCATGCCTTTCATGTGATCCCTTTCTAAATCACTTCCACGCCATTGACTTAAGCTAAACTTATCCCCTTACTTAAGTGGAACATTAACGGGATTGCAACTTTGCATGCTAAATCTTTCTCAAACTTGGTTAATGTAAGCTTTTTATGACAATCCCAATGTTCCTCGTGATATATCCAGAGATATTTCTATCCCGATCATGAAGGATGCCTCACCTAAATCTTTCATTTCAAAGTTTTTAGAAAGGTACTTCTTGGTTTCACTTAATAAACCAAGATCACTGCTAGCGATAAGTCAACCACATATAGTACTAAAAACACAAACTTACTCCCACTGATCTTCAGGTATATACACCGATCAACAATGTTTTCCTTAAACCCAAAGGATGTAATGGTATCGTGGAACTTAATGTACCATTGACCAGAAGCTTGTTTTATACCATATATTGACTTCTTTAACATACAGACCATGTTTTACTTTCATTCCTTTATGAAGCCCTGTGGCTGTGACATGTAGACTTCTTCTTCTAAACTCCCATTTAGAAAAGCTATTTTTACGTCCATTTGGTGCAACTCCAAATCATAATGAGCCACCAATGCTAATATAATTCTTAATGAGTCCTTCTTTGAAACTGGAGAGAAGGTCTCATTATAAGCAATGCCTTCTCGTTGATTAAAACCTTTGGCAACAAGTCTAGTTTTATGTCGTTCGATATTGCCTTTTGAATCAAGTTTGGTCTTAAAGATCCACTTGCACCCAACTCATTTTTGTCCTTATGGCAATTCGACTCACTCCCAAACATTGTTGTCATTCATAGATTTTATGTCTTCACTCATGGCATTAACCCATTTATCTAAATCATCACTATTTACAGCTTTTTCATAAGAAACTGGATCATTAATATTCCCTATGTTAAATTCGATCTCTTGAAGGTATACCACATAATCATCCAAAAAATTTGATCTCCATTCTCTTTGAGATCTTCTTAATGGCACTTCCTGTGGTGCTTCAAAAGTTTATCGGTTATAGTCTCATTATGTGGTCGTTCAGTTGGTTGATCATTCACTTGTTGTTCATTGTTATTGATTGGGTCAATGACCGGTTCAACAACGACATTAGGAACAACATGTATGTTATGAACTCTGGGTATAGGAATTTGTACCCTGACTTCTCGAATGATTACCTCCCTTTCTTTTGTACTCCTACTTACTTCACCTTATTCAATGAATTTAGCATTTCCAGTTTCTATGATTCTAATTGTATGATTTGGACAGTAGAATCTATATCCCTTCGACTTTTCTGGATACCCGACGAAATGACAAGATAATGTCCTACGATTCAATTTCATTTCATGAGGGTTATAGATTCTAGCTTCCGCTGGGTAGCCCCACACACATAAATACCTTAAATTGGGTTTCCATCCTTTTCGAAGTTCAAAAGGGGTTTTTGAAACTGACTTACTAGAAACCCTATTTAAGATGTGTACACCGGTATTTAATGCATGTGTCCACAAAAATGTAGGCAATTGGGTCCTACTTATCATACTTCTAACAATTTCTATAAGGGTACGATTACGCCTTTCAGCTACACCATTCTGCCAAGGTGATCCTAGCATTGTGTATTGGGCGCAAATACCTAATTTTTCAAGGAGTTTAGCAAATGGGCCAGGGAGTTTCACTGACTCATCATATCTACCATAATATTCACCACCTCTATCAGAGCTAACAATTTTCACATTTTTACCTAGTTGCATCTCAACCACATTAATGTATATTTCAACGACGTTCATAGATTGAGATTTATCATGCAATATGTACAAAATGCAATAACGTGAAAAGTCATCTATAAAGGTGATGAAGTATTGCTCTCCAACAATGGATGGAATATCAAAAAGGTCCACATATGTCTGTATGTATTATTTCAACTAGCTGGGTGCTTCTTGTGGCTCATTTCTTTGTATGTTTGGTCTGTTTTCCTTTAATACAGTCCACACATATATCATAATTGGCCCAATCCAAGTTATGGAGTATTCCATCTTTAATGAGCCTTTCAATTCTTGGCCTGGATATGTGACCTAATCTTTTATGCAACAAATACGCAGATTCTTCATCATTAAGTGTACGTTTCATACCAACATTAGGATGCAGGGTCACAAGGGTTTCAGACAAATTATTTTCAAGATTCAATTGATATAAACCATCTAATAAAAATCCAGAACTAACATTATTAAATTTTTTAATCAGACTAAAACCATTGTACTTAAATTCAATCGCAAAACCGTCTAAAGCAATTTTGGAAACAGAAATTAAATTCCTAGAAACTGTGGAAACATAAAAAGTTTCTTGCAAATCTAAAATAAATCTAGTGCTTAAAATCAGGCGAAAGAATCCAATAGCTTCTATTTTAGCCTTCGCTTTATTACCCATGTAGAGAAAATGCTCATTCGAATTTGTTTTACGGATCGAAGTGAAGCCCTACATCGAATTAGAAATATGACACATAGAACCAGAACCAATCCACCAAGTGTTAGAAGGAGCGTTAAAAAGGTTTGTATCGAAACAAACATAAATAAAGGGCTTACCCTTTTTCTCAAACCATGCCTTTCGTTTATGAAAATCCTTATGGAAATGGCCCTAGTTTTTACAGAAGTGACACTTGTCGTTCTTTTCCTTTTTCATAGCAGCAGTTGATGGTTCATCTTGATGACACGGCCCAGGACCTTTCTTAATGCCCTTGTCAAACTTCTTCTTGAAACCATCTCCTTTGACTATAAGATTTGCCACCTGTTCCTTAGTCACATGGACATTCTGTTGCTTAAGTCTTCCTTCGTCCTGTACTAACATGCTTTACAAATCATTTACATTCCACGTATCTTCTATAGTGTTGTAATTGATTTGGAAAGGCCCGTACTCAGGAGGTAGGGAATTTATGACAAATTGGACGAAAAATGACTCATCCACTGTCATGCCCAAAACTCTAAGTCTAGTAGCCAAATTGGTCATCTCTATAATGTGTTCATTCATGGTTAGAGTACCATCGAACCTCATAGTGGTTAGGTCAGCCATCAGTTTCCCAGCAAGGGATTTATCAGCAGTGAGAAAGCGTTCCTTAATATTGTTCAAATACCCTTTCGCTTTCATAGTTTCAGGTAGGGAGGCCTTAATGTTAGCAGCAATGCACATTCGCATAAACATAAGGGCCAGCCTATTGGATCGAGACCATAATTCATGGACATCAATTTCATCCTCGCTACTGGCATCAGTAATAGCAGCGGGTTCATCACACATAATTGCCATGTCCAGGTCAAGTACCCCTAGGCTGAACTCAATTTGCTCATTCCATTCAGAAAAATTAGTTCCATCAAATTTGGAATAGGACTGAGCATGCGAATACAGGTTAAGGGGAATTGGAATTAATAAACTGTTCACAAATTAAATTTTACACACGACAATAATTGCAAGGGTCGAATATTGAATTGTTGACCAAACATTTTGGCATATTTCATTTACAATTTGAATATCACGGAATCTGTGTTAATCATCACATAATGTTCAGATTGTAAAAGATATACTACCCTATAATTCATTTATCATGGTTTCATAATTTCGGCATCTGTGTTTGTTGCTTAAACATTTAATACCATGATTAATGGACTTAATGTCAATTATTCTCTTTTCAAAAAACCAGTTCTAATGTTGTTCAATTCAGATATTAGCATGTCTTGCGCCTCAATCCAATTTTATAACTAACATTAGAATAAACCTTTAGTGAATGTAAGTGTATTATTCGTATATGCAATCTCAGCCTGTTTTTTTAGCCTTTGACTTAACTCAAATGAATAATTGTTTACATTTCCCAACTTAAAAAAAAGTTAATCATACATTAATTATTAACTATAATACGTAATCTACAAGTAATTACAAAGATATCGATAGTAGCATAAATGCCTCAAAAACATAATTGCCCAGGTATAGTAAAAACACATAGTACATGAATTTTTCCAAAAATGGAAAAAATGAGTTTTCACCATAAATTCGAAGTAAAACATGCCAAAAAACCAAAACTTTTTGTGGAACATTAATATCAATTTTCTGTTAAGAGTTATGAGCCCCGAGATTATTTTCTAAAATGGCAAAAACAAGGTTTTGAGGGCCTTAATGGACTTGGATTATCGAAAAACACATTATATCATAGCCGAAGGAGGTGAAATTTGATCATTGGCCCATTTCAAGCCAACCTATTAAGTTTCAAGTCAACCGAACACTGAAAATTTCAAAAAACAGTATTCACAGCGCCAAAAAAATATTCTCCTGAAATCTGTTTTGCGTCAATTAACATTTTTCACTTAATTAATCTTAAAAAACGATTTGTTTTCTTATCATGATTAATAAAAGTGTTTTCCATAACGCTTACACAAATTGGAACAATAAAATCATGCTAACGATACATTAGGGTTCTATAACACAAAAAGGGGTTGAACAATAACGGGACAATTATCATGAGATAAGGACTGTTTGCAACAATTACGTTCTTAATATCATACATAACACAAATTCAAATTACCATATGTATGATTAACAGATTGCTTAAAAAAATTCCAGAATTCCAGATTTAAAAAATTTCAAATTTCTAGATTCGTCAAAGGAAAAATTCCAGATTTCCAGATTTAAAAAAAATCCAGATTTCTAGATGCAAAATATCATAAATCAGAATTGTTATAAAGAAAATTTTCATTAACGGAAAACATGATATTAAAAACCAAAAGCTCTAATACCCCATGTTAATCAAGACTGTTCTATTAATCATAAAATCAGATATAAACCATAATGTTACATCATGTTTAAAACAATTTTGTCATGAATCCAGGATGTTTAATCTTCATGCAATCACAAAAACGTAAGTTCTTTATAACTATGATCAAAACTAACCTTTGTCAATTGTAATTTCTTGGAATAAGATGACTTAAATGATCTTGACAAAGCTTCTTTTGAATCCCTTCTTGAATAGCCCGAAATTACTCTCTTATGTGCCCAGAATATTTGTGAGAAAATACGAATAATAAGAATTTTGGATTTTCTCTCCCTCCTTAGAAACAGTGTGCATTGAGATGACTCTATATGGTGTAAAGGTCTCTATTTATAAGTGAAAGAGGGCCGAAATCCTAGTGGATGTGGGACTCTTTTCAAGTCTCCCACTAATGCCACTAACCATCATGTGACTACCGGATAAGGTTTACCCAAATCTTTTAATATCTTTATTTATCACATTCTTAATTAATTATCTAACATTTATCAAGACCACATAATTGGGAAATTCGGAATTTAATGTAATTGAAATTAAATAATTAATTTCGACATTTAATATTAATTTCCAACAGTCTCCCACTTGGTCTTAATAATTCGTATAATTAGATTAGGTATCATAAGGTGCACAATCATTGATAAATATGTTTTGCTAAATCAAATTATCCAAGGATGCACAAACATTATTAGATTAAGTATCATAAGGCGCACAAACATTATTTTTTATTACGAATAGATCAAGGTTATTACCAATATGATTTAAATTGCAAAGAATTTTTCTGGGGTAAATACACACACGTTATGAACAGTGCTGCAAAGGAGGGGGACGCATTTCACAAGCTAGATGATTCCACAATCCGCAACTTGCTTGATAAAATGGAGGTACATTAATAATTGTGGATGATATTTTTAAAAACCTCAAGGAGACTTGGGATACATTTTCTTCTCTGCTATATATCAGAACATATTTATTGTTTTATTTTTGTAAGAGCAAATATTCTGAAGTTGCTCATAGCTTAGGCTTGTATTTGTATTTTGACATATTTGGCGTATCCTGTTACAAACCAACACGCATCGATACGTCAAACCAAACACAAACATATTGAAATTAAAGATACCTATACATCTCAAGAAGGTATAAAACTTTTAGGAGTTCATAATTATTCATATTTATATTTGGGATGTATGTTTTATAAAAAGACGAGGCTGGATTTTTATGATTAAATTTTTTTTTTACCTCGTTCAAATGAAACTTTCATTAGCAGCTCGTTACATTTTTACTTCGAACAAACATAAAATAAAGGAATACTATTTTACGGTGAAGTTTTGTTATAAGCTCATTGGATGTAGACATCGAACAGACTATCTTTGTCGTTTGAATGACATGGATTTTTGGTTCGAACGAACTGTGATTCTCGTTCAAACAACATTGATTTTTGTTCGAACGAGCTCCAGCCTAGAAATTTGTGTCAGGACTATAAATACCTATTTCTAACTCTATTTTAAATGGGACTTTGGAAAAATGCCATCAACAAAATGTGAACAAAAGTTTTCCATATATTGTGTTACAAAACACCTTTTGACTCATAAATTTACATCTCCAAATATTTTGTGAATCATTTTGAAAGTTTTAAAAGTTTCTATACCTTGCATACACCTTGTGGAAAGGATTCTCATCGGCTGAACTTGTGACCCGAGGGATCATGGTTGCTAAAGGAAGAAGAAAGGTCAATCAGCAGATACCGAGGGTAGACTGCTACCTGTGGACGACTTTGGACTGAGTAGTTTCCTTTATAAAGTTTTTGAAGACACTGAGAAATATACTTAGTGGGTGCAAGTATTCTGTAAGTCTATAGTCTTATAAAACATCCTAAAGTGCCGACTATAGGTTTTGTCCAAAAAAGGGATTTTTTCCTCAATATTGTGGTTGATTGCATGCAAAATATTTTTCTGTGATTGGAACTTTGATCGTATACACACCATATTTAATTAAATATTAAAATTTGGTAAAAATTAAATTCGTGTGTTTGGGGCATTTAATTAAATAAATTGATCCATTAGGTTGTGCACACTCTCAAATTGGTATAAGAGCGGGTTACATCAAAATATCATATGATCCTTTTTTTGCAAAAAGATTTTGATAACAATTTTTTTAAAAAAAATTGTTGATCTTTAACAAGCCCAAATGAAATGGATAATTTATATAATCGACTGTCCATTTTTTATGGTTCCAGTTATGCTTACTGCAAAGATAGGTGTAACACCTCACATATTTGGGCATTTATTAATTAATTAATTCGTTAGATGTTAAATTACTTGGTGGTCGTAATTTAATAAGAATTAATTAGATTAGCATTATTTAAATATTAATCTGGTGAATACGCGATTAATATTGAAAGAATTTAAATTTACTAAGTCAATAGTAATAATAAACTAAGTCAGTAGGTGAATATTAACTTTTAGAAATAATTATCTGGATGGAAAATTTGAGTGTACGGTTGAGTCCGGATGGGTCGAAATAGTTGGAATAAAGTGCCCATGGGTAGTAAATGTGTCTCGGGACATTTTTAGGCATATTTATGCCCACATAAGAGTGTTTGGGCCCTTTTATTAAAGCCCATAAGCCTAAAAAGGGGATTTACTTAATAAACCCTAAAAGTGAGAGGGCGTGAGAGCCCTAACTCATCTTAGCAATCCTAATCAAAGCGAGAGAAAAATTAATGGGAGCAATTAGAGAAATCTTAGGAGCGTAAATCTGGAGCAAGTGTTGACATTCTTCATCAAACCCATCATCTTCAACAAGAGATTCATACCCTACGAACCCTAGAAGGCAAGTGGTTTAACTTGCTTCTAAATTAATTACATATTTATGTTCTTATCATAGTGGGTGTGAAATGAATGAAACATTAGGGTTAGTTCTATAATTAAATTTGGGGTTCTATGATTTTTGATTAAAAGTCTGTAGAAGATATACAAATGTGTTTTATAAAACCCCAATCTGTGTGGATTTTGTATTCAGATTGAGGATCTGGAATTGGTGGATTTAGTATAAATCTTGGAGGGTTTAATTGGAAAATATGAACAGAAAATGGGTTTTTAAGTCAATAATGGCAGATGGGCTTTTGAGAAGATGATGGAGGAGGGAGAAAACCAGGGTTGTTCGAACGACCTGGCTTCTGATTCCAACGGATGACAAAGTTGTTCAAATGACAGTCCCAATCGTTCAAATGATGTGGCTTATTCTGACAGCCTTTCTCCCTCCCTTATTTTTGCTCCGAGTCTTCAATTCTTGAGGAGAGTTACAATTTGAACGATTCTGAATTTTGGGCTACAATAGTGGGTTGATTTATGAGAATTAATCATGGATTATTAGGGTGTAAATAGAAAAAAGGGAATTGAGGTTTAATTTTAGTAAATTGAGAACCTTAAATTAATAAGTGTGGAAACTTATTAGAAAGATGTTAGAATAATAATTCAGGATGTTTATTTTCGAGCCAAGCGAGCGAGTTCGGGTATATTTGGTTGAGGGACACCAAGGTAATAAATTAATCAATGTGTGATTATTTGAATTTGGGGTCGTCATATAGACTTGGGAATGTTAAGTTAGTATTACGATAATTGTACACGGTTAGCCTGGATATAATTATATATATGCGATGATGTGAGTATATATATATTTCTGTAAATTATAAATATTTGTGTGAATAATATTTATAATAAAGCATACCTCTCTAGTGCTATCATAGGAGGTTGTGTGATGTGGGTGAATCCCCCGGCTTGAGGATCAAGGTGAGGATAGTCCCCAGGTCATAGCATCCATATTGTTAGGGGTGAGACATCTTGGATATGAGGCGGTCTCATTTCCAGTGGGGAACTATGGCCACCTCCAATACGGTTATTTTATCTTCTGATTTGGGGAGCTAACCATGTCAGGGGTCCGGGTGGATGAGTATACCTAGAAATGATAGAATTTTACAGAACATCCGGTGAGTGCCTACTCGGGAGTTTGGTTATATATATTTACTACATGTGCGTGAATGTTGTAAATAGTTGTTACGTATATATTGTACGAATAAATATATACAAGTAAAATACAGTGAATTGTATTAATGTTATATAACTTATGAGAATGTTATATAGTTCAATTAGGATAAGTAAATGTGATTAATAACTTATATGTGTTATGTATTAAACTTAATAGGGTTAGAGTAATGGGAGAAGTAGGGTCTATATGACTAAACTAGGTAAGGGTAGACAACTAGATGGGTTATACAGAAAGACGTTAGGTGTGCACATTAGTTAAGGGGTGAGTCGGTCCTCAAGAGAGTGCGACATTAACTTAAATATGAATAGCATTAATGCATTTTAATTTTATAGAATTAAATTCATTTGCTAAATATTTTCAATGGTTTTGGGTTCTTATGCTTGCTATAAAATATTTTCAAAACCTTTTAGGTGTCCTACCACAGGGGTGCCAGGCTTGATTCCTTTTCAGGGTACGTAGATGCGGTACATGTGGGTGCAAGACTTATACTAGACACTTGTCTCATTCACTTCTAGATAGGGATAGTCTCTTAGTTATATTTTGATCAAGTTTCTCGTGGAGGTTTTACTCTTTATTTTGATTCAGCTTGTATTGGCTATACTTTTCACATGATGAACTTATTTTGGTTTGCTTGTCTCAAGTCGATGTTATTCGGCTAACACTTATTTTAGACATTTATGGCATGTTCAGACTTTATTACTTTTCGCTGGTTATATTTGGGTTCTTATTGTACTTGCTGGTTTGGATTAATTCATAAGATAAAATTTGGCAATGGCTTAATTAAAGATTAGGTTGTTTGTAATTATAAATGTTTTGACAGTGATGCTAAGAATGAATCGTATGGAAATCCTGATTTAATTTGGTAAAGGCCTGATCAATCAGAATTTAATTAAGTGGGGTGTCACAGATGGTATTAGTGCATTAGGTTCTAGTGTCGCTAGGATATGTACGGCTTGCTTTAGTTTCAGCGTTGCGTTCTTTTGTATAGAGCCCTATTATTAGGACTGTTGACTCATCTTTATGTTTATTACTTAATGAACTTCTGTTGTTTTAAGATTTGTGCTAACCGTGAACTAATACAACTCGTTCTAAATTTCAGATGCCACCCGGGAGAGGGAGAGGTAGACCCGTGAGGTAAGCCCTCAGGCGCGTAGAGGGAGAGAACCCCTCAGGAGCCCAATATTCGACAGCCATAGGCCCCAGAGGGATTTGTGTCCACAAAGCAGGTAGCTGGTATTATGGCCCAGTCCATCAATGAATCCATGGTAGTTATTGTATACGATTTCCCTTAGTCTCAGCCACAGTAGCCCGTGGCTCCAATAGTGCAGGCCCACCCGAGGCCATTTGACTGGCAGCCTGTCAGGAAGGCCTTCCAGAAGGACCATCCTCCGTAGTTTTCGGAAGGATCAGATGTGATACTAGCCTACTAGTGGAGGAGGGATATGCAGAGACATTTGCGTATGGTCAATTGCAGTGAGGTTCAGAGATAGATGCTAGAGACATTCAGGCTGACTGGGGCAGCCTTGCAGTGGTGGAAGTCAATGACCACTATTGGAGAGAGATATTTGATGACTATAGCTGAGTTCTGGGTGCGGTTCGACTGCAAGTACTTTCCTCCAGCGTTTGAGACTGAGATAAGGCGAAGTTTTTGGGAGGTGATTTAGGGTGACCGTTCCGTAGCGGAGTACGAGGAGGAGTTCACCTGTTAGGCTAATCCAGTGCCAGAAAAGGTGAGAAATGAGGATAGGAAGAAAGCTAAGTTCATGGACGTCTTGGCCTGTAGGATCAGACAACACTTGATTGGGAACACTTCTTTAGTGACCTACATAGATGTGGTCAATGATTCTTTACTTCATTGTCAGGATCATCGCTTCCATCTGAAGGGGGGGTAAGGCGAATGAGGGTGCTACTAGCGGAGCACAGTAGGGCCATGATACCCATGAGGGGAATCATTTTAAAAGATTTGGACATGGAGGACATGGCTTCAGGCAGGGCTATTAGGGCTTGAATCATCAATAGGTTCCTCAGGGCCGCCAGGGCCAAGGGAACAATGCGAGAGGCAATCAAGGCCAACACTAGGGACAACCTCATTAGGCCTAGTAGGGCCGACATCAGGGGGTTTTCTGAAGTGCTATTTTGTTTGAGACCATCTAGTCCACTAGAAGAGGGACATCCCACTGAGAGGTAGGGGCTAACAGCAGGGTGCCCCGTAGGGACAACAGGTACAGAGGCCTCCAGCAGCACCAGCTCCACTAGCCCCACAGCAGGAGGGGCGGTTGCACTACAAGCATGTGTATAACTTTCGGGATGTCCTGATTCCTCCATTAACTCAGGCACTGCCAGCTGTCGATGGTACATTTACTATTAATGGATATGACTTTAGGATTATTTTTAATACTATTGCATCGCATTCATTCAATATGACCATATTTTCTAGAGTCGTTGGGTTATTAGATACAACCAATAGTCTCCTTATGTGTTTAGAGTCATCGATGGAGGGTGGGTCACTTATACACTCGATTTGTAGAGGAGTATATATTGTGATTGGGAGACTAAGTCTAGCAGTGGACCTCATGGTATTAGATATGGAGGGATATGATGTTATCCTAGGCATGGACTGGTTAGCAATGTATAGGGCGATGGTGGATTTTTTTGAGAGTACCATAGTATTTTCCATTCCGGGACATGAGATGTTTTTAATGGCGATGCCTATTCTCGAGGTAGGATCGCGTACTCATTTATACTATATTGAGGAGGAGACCTCATAGGAGGTGGTAGTTCCAATAAACTTGATTCCAGTCGTGAGGGACTTTGAGGATATATTACAAGACATACCGGGGTTACCTCCCAGTCGAGAGATTGATTTCGTCATTGATCTAGCACCGGGTACTGGACTGATTGCCTGAGAACATTATCGAATGTCACCTTTAGAGATACGTGAGTTGAGAGAGCAAGTTCAGCAACTCTTAGTCCAGGGTTTCATTCGACGGAGCACATCACCGTGGGGTTCTCCTGTGCTGTTTGTGAAAAAATGGATGGCTCGCTTCGCTTGTGTGTCGACTATAGGGAGCTGAATAAGGTCACGGTATAAAATAAGTATCTGTTGCCTAGGATCGATGACCTCTTTGACAAGTTGAGAGGGGCGGCGTACTTTTCCAAAATTAATTTGAGATCACGGTATCATCAGTTGCAGATTCGGGAGGATGACATCCCTAAAAATGTTTTTCTGTCGTGGTATGAATCTATAAGTTTTAGATGATGACATTTGGGCTCACTAATGTGCCAGCAGTGTTCATGGACCTCATGAACAGGGTTTTTAGAGAGTTTCTCGACCAGTTCATCATCATGTTCATAGACGACATTTTGGTCTACTCACGCACGAAAGAGGAGCATGCAGAGGATCTGCGTATGGTTCTGTAGAAATTACGGGATCACCAATTATACGCCAAGTTTGAGAAGTGAAAATTTTGGCTACGGGAGGTGTAGTTCCTTGGACATATAGTTTTAGATCGGGGTATTGCTATTGTTCCAAGCAAGTTATCGGCGGTGAGGGAGTGGGGACAACCCACAACACCGATCGAGATTCATATCTTTTTTTGGTTGGCCGGATACTATTGTCGCTTCATTAAGGGGTTTGCTAAGATTACGGGATTATTGACAAATTTGACCCACAAAGGGGTGCCATTTATGTGGAGTGACCAGTGTCAGTTAGCTTTCAATGAGCTAAAGGAAAAGTTGACATCAGCACCCATACTTGCTTTACCTAGGGCATGATTAGAGTACCGGGTCCATACAGATGCATACTTGCAGGTACTTGGGGGTATACTACACTAGGATGAGAGGGATATAGCTTATGCGTCTTGAAAGCTTAAGCCCCACGAGAGGAATTACCCCACCCACTACCTAGAGTTGCCAGCGGTCAATTTTATTTTGAGGATATGGAGGCACTACCTTCTGGGGATGGGTTCACATTATTCACGGATCACAAGTCACTTCAGTATCTCTTCACACAGAAGGATCTGAACATGAGGCAGAGGCGGTGGATGGAATTCATGAAAGACTACCAATTTCAAATTCAGTATCATCCTAGTAAGGCTAACGCGGTGGCAGATACGTTGAGCCGGTGACCCACGAAAGACATGGCAGTAGTCTCAAAGCAAAGTGGAGCGAACTTCATCACGATGATGAGGTCACCAGGGCATGTATGCCAGTTTTAGAAATCAGAACCGAGATCATCATGCGGGTGGTGAGAACTAAGGAAGAGGATCCATTTTGCTAAGAAAGGGTGAGGTAGTTACTAGCAGAAGGTGTAGAGTCCTACTCCATCAGCTCAGAGGGAGGGCTACGCTTTAATGGGAGGCTGGTCGTGCTCGAGGATGAGGATTTGAGACATGTCCTTCTAACCGAGTACCATATCTCTAGGATCACGGTATATCCTAGTAGGGATAACATGTACCAAGATATGAGGAGGAAATACTGGTGGACGGGGATGAAGTGAGACATTACAGAGATTGTCTCAAAGTGTGCAACTTGTCAGTTTGTGAAGGTGGACTCCCCGAGGCCTTCAGGGATGTTCCGGTCGCTTGGGATTTCGATATGGAAGTGGGAGAGCATATCTATGGATGTTATTACAGGGTTGCTAGAATCACTGAGGGGTCACGATTCCATATGGGTGATAGTGGATCGATTGACAAAGGTAGCCCATTTCTTGCCGGTTCGTACATACTTTGAGATGATGCAATATGTGAGGCTATTCATAGAAAAGATAAGTTACATGGGTTCCAATCAACATAGTGTTTGATAAGTACAATAATTTGTATCGTACTTCTGGCAGAGTTTTCAGGAGGCTATGGGGACGGAATTGGGGCTGAGCACCGCTTATCACCCACAGAATAACGGGCAAACTGAAAGGGTAAATCAGATGCTCGAGGATATGCTGCAGATTTGTATCCTTGACTTTGGTGGAGGTTTGGTGCAATACCTTCCATTGGTAAAGTTTGCGTATAACAACTCATACCAATTCACTATTGGCATGACGCCATTTGAGGTACTTTATAGGGGACCTTTTCGTTCAACCACTTATTGGTTAGAGGTGGAGTAAAATAAGCTGTTGGGACTGGAAATGATTCGGGACATGTCTGCCAATATTGATTTGATTCGAGGACGTATTCGTATAGCCCATAACAGGCAGAAGAGTTATGATGATGCAAATAGGAGGCATGTAGAGTTGGAGGTCAGAGATCAGGTATTAGTGCGGGTGTCCCCCATTAAAGGGGTGATGAGGTTCGACAAGAAAGGGAAATTAACTCCAAGGTATGTGTGCCCCTTCCCTATCATTGAGAGAGTAGGGCCGATAGCTTATTGATTGGGTTAACCGGATCATCTTCAGCGGATACACGACGTACTTCATATGTCATCTCTGAAGAAATATCTAAAGAGTCCGTGGGATTTATGGCATGTACCACTTGAGAAGATTTACTTACACCCCGATATCTCATATGAGGAAAGGCCAGTATCTATATGAGATCATAGTGAGTGCAAGTTACAGTCTAAGTTGGTACCACTAGTCTGAGTTTAGTGGGTACATCAAAGCGCAGATGAGTGCCCTTGGGAGTAGGAGGATGACATGCAGGAGCAGTATCCAGAGTTATTCACCGCAGGTATGATCTAGTTTTGGGGATGAAATTCCCTTATAAGGGGGAAGTATGTAACACCTCGTATATTTGGGCATTTATTAATTAATTAATTAATTCGGTAGTTGTTAAATTACTTAGTGGTCGTAATTTAATAGGAATTAATTATATTAGCATTATTTAAATATTAATCTGGTGAGTAGGCGATTAATTTTAAAATAATTTAAATTTACTAAGTGAATAGAAATAACAAAGTAAGTTAGTAAATGAATATTAACTTTTAGAAATAATTATGAGGATGACAATTCTGAGTGTACGGTTGAGTACGGATGGGTCGAAATTGTTAGAATAGAGGGCCCATGGGTAGTAAATGGGTCTAAGGACATTTTTAGACATATTTGATCCCACATAAGAGTGTTTGGGATCTTTTATTAAAGCCCATAAGCCTAAAAACGAGATTTATTTAATAAACCCTAAAAGTGAGAGGGTGTGAGAGCCTTTACTCATCTTGGAAACCCTAAACAAAGAGAGAGCAAAATAAACGGGAGCAATTAGAGAAATCTTGGGAGCATAAATCAAGAGCAAGTGTTGACATTCTTCATCAAACCCATCATCTTCAACAAGAGATTCAGACCCTACAAACCCTATAAGGAAAGTGGTTTAACTAGATTCTAAATTAATTGCATTTTTCTGTTCATGTCATAGTGGGTGTGAAATGAATGAAATGTTAGGGTTAGTTCTAAAATTAAATTTAGGGTTCTATGATTTCTGATTAAAAATCTATAAAGGATATAAAAGTGTGTTTTATAAAACCCCAATCTGTGTGGATCTTGTATTTAGATTGAGGATCTTGAATTGCTAGATTTAGTGTAAATCTTAGTTGGTTTAATTGGGAAAATCTGAACAGAAAATGGAGTTTTAAGTCAGTAATGGAGGATGTGTTTTTGGGAAGACGATGGAGGAGAGAGAGAACCAGGTTCATTCGAACGACCTGGCTTCTGGTTTGAACAATGGTCAAAGTCTTCAAAACCACAAGCCCAATCGTTCCAACGACGTTGCTTTTTTCTGACAGCCCCTCGCCCTCCACTATTTTTGGTCTAGGTGTTCAATTCTTGGGGAGAGTTACTGTTTTGACGATTCTGAATTTTGGTCTACAATAGTGGGTCGATTTATGAGAATTATTCATGGATTATTGGGGTGTAAATCCAAAAAGGGAATTAAGGTTTAATTTTAGTAAATTAAGAACCTAATATTAATAAGTGTGCAAACATATTAGAAAGAATTTTGAATAATAATTTGGGATGTTTATTTTCGGGCCAAGCGAGCGAGTCCGGGTATATTTGGTTAAGTGACACCAAGGTAATAAATTAATTAATGTGTGATTAATTGAATTTGGGGTCGGAATATAGACTTGGGAATCTGAGGCTAGTGCGGTGATGTGTATTATATATATATTTGTGTAAATTATAAATATTTATAGGAATAATATTTATAGGAAATCATACCCCTCTAGTGCTATCATAGGAGGTTGGGCGGAGTGGGTGAATCCCTTGGCTTGAGGAGCGGGGTGAGTATTGTCCCCAGGCCATGGCGTTGATATTTTTAGGGGTGAGATGTCTTAGGTATGAGTCGTTCTCATTTTTGGGGGGAACTATGGCTGCCACCACTGTGTTTATTTTATTTCCTAATTTGGGGAGCTAATCATGTCAGGGGTTTAAGTGGATGAGTATACGTAGAAATGAGATCATTTTAAAGAACATCTGGTGAGTTCCTACTCGGGAGGATGGTTATATATATATTTACTACATGTGCGTGAATGTTTCAAATAGTTGATACTTATATATAGTGCGAATAAATATATATGGGCAAAATACGTGGGAATTGTATATATGTTATATAACTTGTGAGAATGTTATATGGTTCAATTGGGATAAGTAAATGTGATTAATAACTTATATGTATTATGTATTAAACTTAATCGGGGTAGAATAATGGGATAAGTAGGGTCTATATTACTAATCTAGTTACGGGGTAGATAGCTAGATGGGTTATATAGAAAGACGTTAGGTGTGCACATTAGTTGAAGGGTGAGTCGGTCCTCAAGAGAGTGCGACACTAACGTAAATATGAAGAGCATTCATGCACTTTAATTTTCTATAATTAAATTCACTTGCTAAATGTTTTCAATTGTTTTGGGTTCTAACCCTTGCTATGAAGTATTTTCAAAACCTTTTATGTGTCCTACCACATGGGCGCCAGGCTTGATTCCTTTTCAGGGTACGTAGCTACGGTGCATGTGGGTGTTGTAGGACTTGCACTAGATGCTTGTCTCATTCACTTCTAGATAAGGATAGTCTCTTTGTAATATTTTGAGCATGTTGGTCATGGCAGTTGTACTCTTTATTTTTATTCAACCTGTATTGGCTATACTTTTCACATGTTGGACTTATGTTGGTTTGCTTGTCTCATGTCGATGTTATTCATCTAACACTTGCTTTAGACATTTGTTGGAATTTTAGACTCTATTACTTTTCGCTGGTTATATTTGGGTTCTTATTGTACTTGTTGTTTGGATTAATTCATACGATAAAATTTGGCACCGGCTTAATTAAAGATTAGGTGGTTTGTAATTATAAATGTTTCGATAGTGATTCTCAGAATGAACCATATTGAAATCCTTATTTAATTTGATAAAGGCCTGATCAATCGAAATTTAATTAAGTGGGGTGTCACACAAGGTTGAGGTATACAGTGAAATCAAATGATGAACGTGTCGGGTTTATTTGTGAAAGAGGGTGGATACCACCCACTATGACTGTTTATAATGTTCTTGGCCCTAAACCCATCTCTCAATGTATAGAGGATGACTTTAAATGGAGCAATTTTAAATTATGCGGTTTGAGTTCCATCTCTGGAGCCGTCACCCTTGACACGTTCCACCACATCATGATGCGCACCACGTCTAAAGAAGCATGAGATACCCTCCAGCTCAGTCACGAGGGTACCAATGTTGTTAAGGCTTCTGGGCTGCAAAATCTCACTACAAAGCTTGAAACTATTACCATGCTAGAGTTTGAGTATTTTGATGAGTTTCATGCAAGCCTATCGGACATAGTCAATTCTAGTTTTAATTTAGGTGAGAAAACACCTAAGATGCTAGTAGTTAAGAAAATTTTGAGATCGCCCCCTTCCCGTTTTATTCCTAAGGTTACGGTGTTGAATTCGTTAAGAATCCTAGATACTCTAGGCCTAGAAGAACTTGTAGGAGATAATCAAATGTATGAGATATGTATGTTTCCTAAAACTATTAAACCTAAGTAAATAGGGATTTCTTTGAAAACTCAGACTAAGAAAAACAAGAAAGAAAAAGTTTGTGAGTCTGATTCTGAATTTGATTTTGAGATGGATGATTTAGACATTTTTGCTGAAAATTTCAAAAAATTTATCAATTTTTCCAAAAAAAATACTCCTCAAAGGAAAAGATTTTTGATAAAAGTAATAATAATAATAATAATAATAATAATAATAATAATAATAATAATAATAATAATAATAATAATAATAATAATAATAATAATAATAATAATAATAATAATAATAATAATGTGGTAGAGAAGGTTTGTTAGAACGACAAGGTTAGGTGATACGAATGTGAGGGCAAAGGGGACAAGGCACATGAGTGTCCCACTAGGCTTAAAAGAAAGGGCAAGAAAGTTACACATAAAGCCAATCTTAGTGATAGTGACGTCGAGTCGGTTGATTTAGGGGGACAATCACCACATTGATCATGCATTGCATTCATGGCTAGACAGGTTATCGCTTTTTATTTGTCTCACGCCGATGAGGACATATCTAAACGTGAAATCCCTGATGATGTTTCGAGCCATTCAAGAGAGAGTGGGGATGAGAATTTGAGTGAGGGAGAAGGTGGTCTCCAAAAGACAGTTAGTGATCTTTACACTGAGACTTTGAAAATGAAAAAGGTTAATAAAGGTTTGTCTCTTAGGGTGATAAATTTGGAGAAATAAGAGAAAGTTTCAAGAGAGTGTGAGGCGTCGGTGAGTTAACTCGAGAACATGAAGATTTCTTTATGTGAGCACTTGATCGTTTTAGGTAGGAAAAAACCAATTTAACCAACACCATAGCTAGTCTTATGAGGGTCTTCAATATTCATTAGATACTCATGAGAAACTTGAAGCCCGCGTACCCTAACTGGAGAGCGATCTCGAACGTGCCCAGGATGTGAAGGTCACTATAGAGGACACATCTAAGAAGGATGGAAAGATGCTCCTCAAACTCATACAAGGTAATGTTAAGAGGCAATGAATAGGTTAAGATGGTGCATCCACTTTCAAAGCCACACCCGGACCGATTTTCGAGTTTGTGATGGATCCTTATGGCCCTTAACCTAACCCACCTAAGAGAGATTGTCATAGACCTTTTGTGCAAGGTGGACCCAAGCACATTTATAATTGTTCTCATTGTAAACAAATTGTTCACATTAGAGAATTTTGTTTTAAGCCAGGGAGACTATCTTATAGATATGTTCCCCGGTATGCTCGCACACGAGTTCCCATACGAGTTCTAGCATGCACTCCGCATGCTCTCGCACATCACCATATAGATTATGAGACTTTTTTAGAGCAAGTGCACTTAGTCAAGGCTTCATAAAATTTAATGGAGGAATTTCTTAGGATGTCATCTCCTTTTGAGGACTGTTCTAGACCTAATGATTGAGGTTGAGACTTTTTTCTAGAATAGGGTGCTTTTCATGTTCATATCTTACATACTTATTCCTAAATTTGTATTATCAATGTATTTATATTTTTCATTTTTATATATTTTTTGAAAAATCTAAAAAGAGTTTTGTTTTTCTGAAAAAAAATTGAAAAATACAAAAAGATTTTTCGTTTGAATTAAAAGTTAAAAAACACAAAAAGATTTTATTTTCGATAATTTTTTTAAAAAGAGAAAGATTTTTGTAATCATTTTTGTCACTGTATATGGATTAACACTTAAGATGTCCGGATCACCCATTAATTCCATATCCACGTGACTTTTTCGTATTGTTTTGAGACATGACTTCATTTCATTAATGTGCTTAATAATCTATGGAGTCATTACGTTGATCTTTTAATATTATTCCCTACATGTTTGACTCCTAGTCACCTTTAATTCACACATGCACGAGCTTTTTTGAACATCCCACTTACTTATCACTTGTTGAACATAGTGTTATCATTTCAATGTTGCTTTAAAGCAAACCAAATGTAAAAATTAGATAAAAGTTGTGCATGTAAGAACCATTGTCCGGATTTGAGTCATTTTTCTAAAATTTGTTAAATGTTAAGCGATGGAAATTGACCTCGAATGATCAAAGGTATTTATGTTAATATCCATAATTTGTAATAAAAAGAGCCAAAAAGATTAATGGTACATAAAAGTAGAAGTGGCAGGTCAATTTTTTATGCATTGACGTTTCTCTACATATGAGCATTAATTTCTTCAAAAATAACTGAGATTCTTCTTAGTTATGTGAGATTTTTAGGGAGTTAAGTTAAAGATCAATGTGTTTGCACACACTATAAAACTCTTGAAAAACATTAAATAGATTTGGCATCATTGGTGTGAGAATAACTTTCTATCTTGATACGTTGATTAGGTTAAGTCAATTTCACATGAGTTCACCATTTTTTAACCTAAGGTAGAGTTTGAGATATTTCGTTAGTAGTATCTCAAAACTTTGTGTACATGTGATTATGATTGTCAATGTTTATTAAACTATGGAATATGTTCACACCCCTATATTGCGCTTCCATGATTTAATTATTTTAGTGTTAGTCCATGGTATGTTGTACTTTGCCCCTTTCATACTTTTATTTGAAAATTTTTAAAAATTTCAAAAATCGTTGGTTGTGTTTCCCTTTGAGATTATAATTACATGTGAGTTATTTCTACATCTTTGTGATGATATCTTACTTCTTATATGTGATTTTTTATATTACTTGTTTATTTTCTACTCCTTTGTCTATTTAGGATAAAAAAAAGAGAGAACAAATAAAGGGAGAAGATTTGAGGCGTTTGACATATGGGGGAGAACGCATTACGAGTTTTTATTGTTTTTATTTCAAACTCTATGTATCATGGAATTTTCTTTGCTTCATGTCTGTGGGTATCTAAGGAAGAACATATTACACCGGATGAAGAAAAAATTTCCCAAGGGAAGACCAAAAAGAGATTAAAGAAAATTTGTTTCTACGTCGTTCGTTTTATAGGGTTTGAGATGGTATTTGGATGTTTTGTCATAGACGGGTTATTATGTAATTTGAGTTTGGGTTTAGGTTTATATAGTTGTTTATCGAAATATCGAAAGGGGGAACATTGTATGAGCAAATATTCTGAAGATATTCATAGCATGCGCTTACATTTGCAATTGAGCATATTTGTCGATCCCGTTACGAACCTGCACGCATCGACACGTCGAACCAAACACCAACATCTACATGTTTAAAACTCCTCCACATATCAAGAAGGTATAAGATTTTAGGAGTTCATAATTATTCATATTTATATTTATGATGTATATTTTATAAAAAATCGAGGCTGAATTTAAAAATAATTTTTTCACCTCGTTCAAATGAGATTGAAGTTCATTCGAATGAAATAGAGATTTCGTTAGAAGCTTGTTGGATCTTTACTTCAAACAAACATCAAATGAAGGTGTACCTTTTTACAATGAACTTTCGTTAGAAGAACAAACTTCCTTTGTCGTCTGAACGTCATGGCTTTATGGTTGGAATGAACTGACATTCGCATTCAAATGACTTTGATTTTGTTTCGAATGAGAAGATGCTTGAAAATTTGTGTCACGCCTATAAATACCTTTTTTCAACTTTATTTTAATTGGGACATTGGAAGAACATGAAGAGAAAAACTTGAACCAATGTTTTTCCATATTTTGTGTTATAAAACACCTTTTGATTCACAACTTTGAATCCCCAAATATTTTCAGAATCCTTTGTGACAACCCGCTCACCAAAATATGGGGTGGCCAGCCCGATACTCCAATATAACAGGGATCATGGATGGAATCATTCTCAGCATCACAACAAAACAAAAGTATACAGGATAACCACTCCATATTTCTGAAAAATGGGTTGCCAAAATTTTGGTTTTTAAAGTTAAGGAAAGAATTTAAATAACCCAATTTAAAAAGAAAGTGGAAACCCCGAAGAAATTATATTACTTACACATCAAATATACAATAAGGGACCGAAAAAATGCAGTCGGACAACAGACTCACACTATAATATTTAACAAGTTCAATAAATTACATAATATATTACATTAGACAATTACAAAAGCTTGGGTCTCACACCCCAGTAAATGACCCGATCATACCTAGTGTACAAGGATGACGACGTCTATAACAAGTATCCCGTAATATCGGCAAAGTATCACAGCTCCCCAAAGACACCAAAATAGGAAAGTCAGAACGGGCGTCCTTGCGGCGGAGCACCTGAACGGATACAAGATTCATGCACAACAAGAAATGTGAACGGGTCAGGGCCCAGTTTTTTATGATCACCAGATGAATAAAAAATATGACAATTATGAATAGTATATCATGCTAGAAAAAAGATAAAAATGTACCTACACAATTTTAAAACATGAACTAAGGAAATCAGATGATCATAAATTTAAATTCAAATATACATAAGAATATGATTAACGTTAATTAAAAACTTGCATCATTATATACTGTGCCATTTCATTGTTATGTTCCTTATCACGAACTCATAATCACAAATTTTATGCTCTTTGTAGCATTCCAATGCTTATCAGGAATATAATCATCATCATACGCTCGTTGTGGCATTTCATTGTGCTCTTTGTGGCACTTCATCATGCTCTTTATGGAATTTCTCAAACATAAAGTCCCACTTGATTATGAATTGTTATATTTATATACATATAATGATTCTAAGACTACCCCTCCGAGTTTCACCACCGGGCGCGCCCCCAAATGTCCATCATCTTCCAAGGCCTATCGAACAAGGCAACCTGGGCACCTATAACGCAAGACGTCAGGAAGCGGCCATATGACTGTGGGAGAGTCAAGACCACACCCGGAATCCCCTCACCAGCAAAGAAAACATAACATAAATCGCTCATTTGGCCTAGGACTATATACACCCTGCATTCACTAGCCAGGGGACTTCACCTAGGGCGCGAACTTCCCTTATGATGTCATTTAGAGAGGTGTGTTTAAGTAAACTAGCATTTACCATATTCATGATTAAGTAAATTATCATTTGCCCAAAATCAATACCATTTTCCTTTCATTTCCATTTTACATATATATGTTTCATTTTGTCTGAAACCATAATCATTTACATTTTAGTAAATACCTCATATTTCACCCGGAGCCATACTTAATACATCTTATCGTTGTAACCTCGATGAATAAATAAAATTTTAATTTATTCTCCCAAGATTCGTTTGTGAAGTTATTATAAACCATCAAGACTAACATAGCTCAATTGAGCTTCTAAGTCTCCCAATATGACACTATAACTCCTAGTCTCACAATAATCAACTAAAAGAAAAGAATTCCCTAACATCAATTGCCATACCCCCAAAACAACCCCATATAGTTCATTTATATTCTAGGGTAGTGGCCCAACTCATCTAGGACTCTAGGACACTAAGTTTAATTCATACAAGAAGGTCCCTAAGTACTAAGCCTAAAGAAAATGAAGTGGAATTGAGTTATAAAACTAACTCAAAAATAGCAGGAAAACGAATCGATTCGGCCAAGGGACGAATCGATTCACCCTAGCGAATCAATTCGCCCAAAAAGAGAATCGGTTCAGACTAAGAAACCTGGGATTCTGTAACCTACCGAATCGATTCGTCTTGGACGAATCAATTCGGTCCAAGCAGGCCTGTAAGCTGACCCTTTAGCGAATCGATTCGCCCAAGGGCCGAATCGATTCACCCCTGCGAATTTGTCAAGAATGGTTTTAAGTGTTATGAACCCAAATTTTTTCCAAACTCAAATTCTTCCATTTTTACACACATCCAATATCACTAATCTACCCCAAATCAACCTACATGATTATTAACTACTATAACCCAAAATTTCATCATCATAAACTAAGATTAGGGTTAAAACACCATAAATTCCATTTTTTATCCATAAATGTTAATACACAACTATCACACAATTTACTCATCCTAAACCATATATTAGCAAGTAGAAAACTTTCCTTGAGGTTGGAATTTTGAGATTTCTATGTAGTAGAAGAAATCCCAAATCTTCAATCTTCAATCTCTCTCATTTCTCCTCAATTCTCATCTTCTTCTCTCTCTCTCTCTCTCTCTCTCTCTCTCTCTCTCTCTCTCTCTATCTATCTATCTATGTTTGGCAATACACATGTGAGAAATGAGAGGCTTAGCAACACTAAATCGTGTCTTAAGTATAAAATTCCCAACCTAAATGGCTAATACGACATTAAAATGACTCCCAAATACGCATTTAAGTTAAAACCAGTCAAAAGTGCCCGGAACCTAAAAATACAATATGGTACTTATTTTGATTGTCTCGCACATTTCGGGACTAACTACGCCCTCTAAAATGGCATTCGACAATTTTATAAATTATTTTGAGTTCCGGTTTCATTTAAACCACAATGTCCTTTAAAACACAAGACACTGTAAAACATGGAACATGATGATATTTACTTACACATACAGTAAATACGCAACAGCCTAGTAAATATTAACTTTCAACTCATTCAATTAATATTTACTCCAGTTCCAACATTTTATATTATTACTTCATGCAGTAAATTAATATAAAATGAGTCTCCTAAAAGCGAGGGTTGTTACATACTCCCCCCCTTATGATGGAATTTTTCCCTCAAAATTCGGGCGTACCCTAATTACCTAAAGGGTATACTATTATAAACTATTGTTCTATCACTTTTAACGACCCCTCGTTATTCTGGCATCCCAAAACGGCTTGGACTAAGGTCGTCACTAACGATCTCAGTATACATTCTTTGTGATCTGGCATAGCATCAAATCGCTCATCACGAACTATCTATCCTACCTTCCTACGGTGGAAGAAGATAGCTCGACGCAAATAGCCTTACTTCCTGAATCATGTTACATCCCTTCTCGGGGATACCTACACCAATGCTAACTTGCTTAACCCCAACACTATTTAACTTCTCCTCACATAGGTGTAGCCCTTCAAAGCACATGGTTCAAAAAGCCCAATCCTTAAAGGAATGTTCCAAGACCACTCCAAGTCCAAGGAACATATTGTCCACTGGTTCCATCCAACGAGTATGCGAATTAATCAACCGACTACACTAGGCCACTCACGGTGCCATACCTTAGGAAATGATCCATAAGGCCACTCAAAAAGCCCAATTATTGTACCGGAATTTCCATTCCATCCATTTAGCCTAAGGCGCACCTTCGAAGTATGCCACTCGGCACTTAGTCAACTTCCTCCATTTAACCATCCACTTTAGGGTGGTAAGATATACGCCATTTCCATACGATTCCCATTACTTCCTGGAAACCTTACCCAACCTCGACCACTAGTTTGATAGGCACTTCATATGGTTCTACCACTCCTCCTAAAGAGCGGGGCATACTCTTCTACATATAGTCCGCTCATAATGGCCGAAAAGTAACGATTTGGTCAAACGATCAACAATTTTCTCAAATATGATCATAACCAGTTCGGTACCGACAATTCAATAAAGAAATCTATGAATATACCCTTCTTCGTTCCACCACTTACTCTTCTCACAAGAGCGGTGAAATGATCAGTCACAGACGTGAATGCTCTTATTAAAAAGCCCTCCTAGTTATTCTCGTTCTACATGGCTTCCCATGCCCCCACAAATATTCTCAACGGTTTTCTACTCGATGCATCTACTACCCCAATAGCATTCCCTCAGCGAAAGGAAATTTATAATCGATAGTCCTTTTTGAACATCATGTACATGCTCAATTCCTCCCACAACATAATGCAACAACTTGTTGCTCGCGAGAAAGACCAAATTTCCTGCCCAGGAAGTAGTGCCTCATTTCTTTAAGGCGATTTCTACCGTAATGAATTCTAAATCAAGCATTGGATAATACTTACCACGTGTTTAAGCTTGTGAGACGCATAAACAATGGTTCCATGCTCCAGTATTATTACTCCCCATCCTGGCAGAGACTTAATCATTAAATTCACCCTCGAACTTAACAACATGGGCTCAGGAGTAGAAGTCAAATCCTCTTTTTAACTTCCCGAAAGTTAAGTTACCAACGTAACACTCTATCTAAGAGAGGCCTCATCTCCTTCGACCCAACTTTCCGAATCACTCGAGATTCCATACTTCTTGTTTCTAAGGACCTAATCCATCTTAGAGTTAACCCACAATCTATTAATGGTCAACTCCCTACAGCCTTCCTAAATCAACAACACATGCCCTAAAGGTCTTACGTCCTAAAAATCCTAAGGTATATCTATTTATATCCTATCTAAGTCGTATACGTATAATACTAAGTATATCCCTAGTGTCCATGACCTTTCTCAATTTTTGACATTTTCTCGGTTTCATGCGTGGGATGTCTCGGCGAAGCAAAATCTAAACAAGGAACCCTCCTGTTACACTACTACCTCGCATCGTTTGTCATCAAGATATAACGGTCTAAGACACATGATCGGGACCCCTAAAATTCTAACTCGCAACGCTACTAATAATATTCTTCTTCTATGTTTTACCATTTTGATAATTGAGGATTTCAAGAATTCGAACATTTACTTTCTATAAAGTTTTTCAAACATTTATCCCACTATATATACATGGCCCTCTCATCAAGGCATAACCAAAAGTCTCAATTCGACTTCATATCTCAGTCTCCCTCACATCGATCAGAGGAGAGAACTATATACAGTGCTTTTATCTAGCAATTTAATAGCCCTTAATCACTCAAGTACGTGATTCTTGGCTAAACCTTTCAACCCAGCTTTTAACAACAAAATAAAATAAACAAAAGAAGAAATAATAGCCCCTCTCCACTCCCAACGTCGTTAAGTGTTCATGCGCGTAGTGTCTTGCAAAGCGAAATCCAAACAAGGACCCCCTCCGACACATGCCTACCTAACTAGTTGGTCGTGGAGATAAGGCATAACAACCACGTACAAAGCAAACAAGCAATCAAACCCTCAAACAAGATAACACAACAAGTAATGAAAACTTCCTACCTAGCTCAAACCATCCCTATAAAGTCTCAACCTGTATCCAAGAGAGATATTATAGGACGACTAGTTCCATCCTAAAACTAGAAGTAGGATAGCCTCGCAATTTATTCGCTTGCTATCACCCCAATCATACTAAAATATATTTACTTGTATTATACACATAATACAAGTAGCGCACAACACACATTATTCTTTAAAGAAAAAAATATCATCACTCACCTTATAACGAGTGAAGGAAAATATAAAACTTCCCTACTACGAAAGTCATATAATTACCCTATCTATAGTAGCATCGATACTACTACAAGCTCCATATGCACACCCGAATCTAGAGTAAACACAATACTACTCTATCTTATCATGGGGGATGCACGACCCACTACTAAGGTGGAATTCCCACCAACATTCTTGCTAATCACCCCGGACAATGCTAACGGTTCTCAGACACCATACTCGAGTCTTATCCGAACCAATATTACTTCTGTCAACCCCCAACTAGGCACTTTATCTTTGCCCTTGTCCCCCATTCAGCAGAATCAAAATGAGTAGTTGTACATTCCATGTCATAGCCATTGTTCCGCCCCTAGCTGCCAAATAATTGCCCGCTCAGTCCCTTTTTTTTCTCAACAAAAGAGAGCACCCTACCGGCCTCCACTTCCTTAGTTCAATGAATCCTCCCCGAGAGGATATCCACCACTTGGGTTCATGAATAATATTCCTTCAGAAGCATTAACAACACTAATTCGGGAGCCCATCATTCTAATGAAGGGCTCTTTCTTCCTTATACCAACCTTACTTTGGTGTACGACTTCCCTAACTGTACATCTCTTTATTCACTGTCGGCCTCTGGCTCAACCTCACGTGAACATTTGAGAATCCATCTTCTCCTCAGCCCAGTTATCCCGGAGAAACTCGTTGTTGCAAGTGTCCACCGGGCTTCACCATGGGCAGAACTTCTTGCACCCACAAATGTGGTGACTACAATCTCACTGTCTCAACACTACTCCTATGGGTGAAGGATTTTCCTCTGTCCTTTTCGTCTGGGCACTTCCATATCCCTCTCAAGGCCAAAGATCTTGGACCTCATCCATCCACCAACTAAGGACGCATCTCTTCCATCTTACTTCAACATGTGGCCCTTAGCATGGGCTCTTCTCCACTTTAATTTAATGTTTCTTGAAGTGCCAAGCTTAGTACCACCCTCTGCTTCTAGCGGTACTTGGAAAACTACACCTACTGTATTTATTAGCCGCAGTAGCAAGACAAGAAAATTCCACAAAAGGAAGCGACCCCTGAAGTGGTCCTCATCCCCGACTACAACTTATAGTTCTTAGTAATCCCATCACAAGACGCCTTCACAACGACCATCCCTGGCCCCCTTCTTCAATCGACCTACTAATCACACATGAATGCGTAAGAGATTCTATGGGTTCTACCTCATGGAAGAAGAACGAAATCTCACAAGAGAAATCAACGATCTTAATCCTAAGGCTCTATGTCAAATTAAAAGCAATGCTGAAAACGTAAGACATCCACACAGATTCCTAAGGACTCTAGAACCTGATGCTCTGATACCATCTGTGACAACCCATTCACCAAAATATGGGGTGGCCAGCCCGATACTCTAATATAACAGGGATCATGGATGGAATCATTCTCAGCATCACAAAAAATATAAGTATACAGGATAACCACTCCATATTTCAGAAAAACGAGTTGCCAAAATTTTGGTTTTTAAAGTTAAGGAAATAATTTAAACAACCCAATTTAAAAAGAAAGTGGAAACCCCGAAGAAATTATATTACTTACACATCAAATATGCAATAAGGATCGAAAAAATGTTGTCGGTCAATAGACTCACACTACAATACTTAACAAGTTCAATAAATTACATAATACATTACATTAGACAATTACAAAATCTTGCGTCTCACACCCGAGTAAATCACCAGATCATAACTAGAGTACAAGTATGACGGCGTCTATAATAAGTATCCCGTAATATCCGCAAAGTATCACGGCTCCCCAAAAACACCAAAATAGGAAAGTTAGAACATGCGTCCTTTCGGTGGATCACCTGAACGGATACAAGATTCATGCACAATAAGAAATGTGAATGGGTCAGGGCCCAATTTTATATGATCACCAGATGAATAAAAAGTATGACAATTATGAACAGTATATCATGCTAGAAAAAGATAAAAATCTACCTACACAGTTTTAAAACATGAACTAAGGAAATGAGATGATCATAAATTTAAATTCAAATATACATAAGAATATGATTAACGTTAATTAAAATCTTGCATAATTATATACTGTACCATTTCATTGTTATGTTCCTTATCAGGAACTCATAATAAAAGAATTTATGCTCTTTATAGCATTCCATTCCTTATCAGGAATATAATCATCATCATATGCTCTTTGTGGCATTTCATTGTGCTCTTTATGACACTTCATCATGCTCTTTATGGCATTTCTCAAACATCAAGTCCCACTTGATTATGAATTGTTATATTTATATACATATAACGAATCTAAGACCGCCCCTCCGAGTTTCCCCACTGGGCACGCCCCTAAATGACCATCATCTTCCAGGGCCTGTCGAACAAATAAACCTGGGCACCTATAACGCAAGATGTCGGGAAGCGGCCATATGCCTGCGGGAGAGTCAAGACCACACCCGGAATCCTCTCACCAGCGCAGAAAACATAACATAATCGCTCATATGTCCTAGGACTATATCCACCTTGCATTCACTAGGTAGGGGGCTTCACCTCGCGCGCAAACTTCCCTTATGATGTCATTTAGAAAGGTGTGTTTAAGTAAACTAGCATTTACCATATTCATGATTAAGTAAATTATTATTTACCCAAAATCAATACCATTTTCCTTTCATTTTCATATCAATTTTACATATGTACGTTTCATTTTGTCCGAAACCATAATCATTTACATTTTAGTAAATACCTCATATTTCACCCGGAGCCATACTTAATAGATCTTATCGTTGTAACCTCAATGAATAAATAAAATTTAATTTATTCTCCCAAGATTCGTTTGTGAAGTTATTATAAACCATCATGACTAACATCACTCAATTGAGCTTCTAAGTCTCCCAATATGACACTACAACTCCTAGTCTCACAATAATCAACTAAAAGAAAAGAATGCCCTAACATCAATTGGCATACCCCAAAACAACCCCATATAATTCATTTATATTCGAGTGTAGTGGCCCAACTCGTCTAGGACTCTAGGACTCTAAGTTTACTTCATACAAGAAGGTCCCTAAGTCCTAAGCCTAAAGAAAATGAAGTAGAGTTGATTATTGTGAATTATATGGAAAATGAATCGATTCGCCCAAGGGCCGAATCGATTCACCCTAGCGAATTGATTCGCCCAAAAAGCGAATCGATTCGGACTAAGAAACCTGGGATTCTATAACATGCCGAATCGATTCATCTTGGCTGAATCGATTTGATCCAAGCAGACCTGTAAGCTGACCCTTTAGTGAATCGGTTCGCCCAAGGGCCGAATCGATTCGCCCCTGCGAATTTTCCAAGAATGGCTTTAAGGGTTATGAACCCTAATTTTTCCCAAACTCAAATTCTTCCATTTTTACACACATCCATCATCACTAATCTACCCCAAATCAACCTACATGATTATTAACTACTATAACACAAAATTTCGTCATCATAAACTAATATTAGGTTTAAAACACCATAAATTCCATTTTTTATCCATAAATGTTAATACAAAACTATCACACAATTTACTCATCTTAACCCATATTTTAGCAAGTTGAAAAATTTCCTTGAGGTTGGAATTTCAGATTTCTTTGTAGTAGAAGCAATCCCAAATCATCAATTTTCAATCTCTTTCATTTCTCCTCTTTTCTCCTATTCTCTCTCTCTCTCTCCCTATCTCTATGTTCGGCAATACACAGGTGAAAAATAAGAGTCTTAGCAAGACTAAATCGTGTCTTAAGTATAAAATTCCCAACTTAAATGGCTAATACGATATTAAAATGACTCCCAAATACGCATTTAAGTTAAAACCAGTCAAAAGTGCCCGGAACCTAAAAATACAATATGGTACTTATTTTGACAGTCTCGCACATTCCGGGACTAACTACGCCCTCTAAAATGGCATCCAAAAATTTTATAAATTATTTCGAGTTCCGATTTCATTTAAACCACAATGTCATTTAAAACACATGACACTGTAAAATATGTAACATGATGATATTTACTTACACATACAGTAAATATGCAACAACCCAGTAAATATTAACTTTCAACTCATTCAATTAATATTTACTCCAGTTCCAACATTTTATATAATTACATCATGCGGTAAATTAATATAAAATGAGTCTCCTAAAAGCGAGGGTTGTTACATCCTTTTGAAACTCTAGAAAGTTTTTATGTTTTGCATACACCTTATAGAAAATATTCTCTCTGACTGAACTCCTGACACGAGGGAACACGACTACTGAAATAAGAAGAAAGGCTGATCAGCAGATACCGAGGGTAGACTATTGCATGTGCACGACTCTGCACTGAGCCATTTTCTTCAAAAGGTTTTTGAAGACACTGAGCGTTATACCTAGTCGATCTAAGTAGTATGTAAGTCGATAGTCTTGTAAAACATTTTAAAGCGATGAATATAGTTTTTTCCATGAAAAGGGATTTTTTTCCTTAATTATGTGGTTGATAGCATGCATAGAATTTTTCTGTGATTGGAACTTTGATCGTATACACACATTACTTAATTAAATATTAAAATTTGGTCCGAATTGAATTTGTGTGTTTGGGATATTTAATTAAATAAATTGATCCATTAGTTTGTGCGAACTCTCAATTTTTTAGAGCATCAAAATATTGTCTTGACTAATTTATTATTTTTCATTGCTATTCCTTACTAAAATTTCTCTTTATATATTTGGGTTCTAATCCATTGATTTTTTTGTGTTTGTACTCGCTATGTGTACGTTTTGATCTATTGTTTGGGAACCCGACCAGTTTTATTGCAATCCTACCATCTGATGTGGACATAAGGAATTAAAGTTATGTCTTAGGAAGGGAGTTTAATTGATGTGTTTTTAACTTTCTTTTGAATAATAATTGTTAAATTTAATTACATATGTGTGATCGGTAGTTATCTCTCTCTCTCTCTCTCTTTATATATATATATATATATATATGTTGGTTTTCATTGGCTTAAGAATGAACAATGCTCTGACTATATGTGCAACTTGATGTTACCTTCTTCCCGAATCTATTCCCTTTTACTTACATGTAATTTTAGCAGTTAGTCATAATTTAATTCAACTTCATATACAATTTCGCTTTAGGTTGGGATATAATTTGTTAGCTATATGTTATATATTACCTGGAAATATGCAAAATGGAAGTTAAAATAATTGTTTTTGTTCTGTAGTTCACTTCAATTTAAGTGTGAATTGTCATAACTAAAGTTTGATGCTAAATTCACATTTTGTGAATTCATATCAGGAATAATTTCTAATTTAATTTTGAGAACAACTTTATTTCTTCAAATTTAATCCATTTATTCCTAAATTCGTAATATTTTTACAGTGCCAACTAGAGCAGTGAATTTCATTAATATGACCATAAAGACCTCACTACGGGATGTTCCTAACCACACTACGAATCAATAAAAAAAAACACCGTGTCAATTTTGGACAAAATTCGGATTTTACTATTATGTCATGCCAAAATTGCCACCTTAATTTGGATCTTTTGTTTCGTACTCATTCACCCTAAAAAAATAAGGAAAATATATTTACTAATACTATCATTTATTATCTATTTATACTATCAAGACTATTTTAAATAAATTTCTAATTATTTTTTCCTATTAAACACCCCCGCTAGTCAATATAATAGAGGAGGAAGGACTTTTGGTCTCCTCCAATTGATGGATAAGATTCAAAGCTGGTAATTTATGTCTTATGGTTGAAATTAGATCAATAAGAGATATTGTATACAATTTATGGAACAAATGTATATATACCCAATTTGTGTATATGTACACGTATCAATGTATATAACTATGGCTCGATGTATATATATGAAAATCTATGTATACATACGTCAATCCATGAATATATACACAGATCGAGTGTCTATTTCATGTATATTTCTGCTAGTGCATGTCTATGTATGGGTATATGTTCGTATGTAATGCATAAATGTGTGTATTGCTTGTATGTATGTATGTATGTATGTATGTATGTATGTATGTATGTATGTATGTATGTATGTATGTATGTATGCAAGTATATGAATGTATGGAATGTATGTTCGGATGTCTATGTGTGTGACTTTATGTGGGTGTGGTTGTATGTGTGTATATATATGGCATGTATGTGTGAAACTAAATATATGGATGGGTTAGAATGTATGAGTGGCAATAGATTGTGGAGGGGGTAATAGAGATGACAGGGGGGAGGTGGTGGCCTTGATGGAGATAAATTATTTTTATTTTTTTTATATGGGGTTGATTTCAAAAAATTAATTCCCACATCTTGTTTTTATTTTTTTCATAGGTGGCACCCTTTTAAGTTTATTTTTAATTAATTATTTTTTCAAACTCATGTAACTTTTAATTTTTCAACACAATAAAAAAATTCAATTTTTAAGGCAATCAACATTTCGTTACATTTTCTAATGGAGATGTAACAGAGGGTTAAAATTGAAACTTATTGGTTAAATTTGATTTTTTTTCCCTATAATATATGTGTTAGTGGTCAACATATAAAGTTTGTGTCTTTCTAAATAATATCACTAATTTATTTATCACTAAAAACAGTGTCCTAAATAGTTAATTTCATATTATTTAGGTAAATAAGAAAAATGAAGAGTAAATTACATTGGTGCACCCTGAACTTTGGCCCTCAAACTTGTTTTGTAACATTTAATCCCCTAAACTATGTTTTGTTTGCATCAGTGGCCCTTCCATCAACATTTTAATTAAATCTGATGGAATTAGTCCACTTGGTTGGTACATCAACCCATATATATCTTTTATCCCCTTCAAACTCAAACCCACCACCTAAAATAACTCCAAACAATACCCAAATGAACAAAACAATATTGATAGGGCATGTTATTTTGGGTATGGAATTTGGTTATAGGGTAATAAAAAACATTTTTATCAAATAATTCCTTTAGATTTATTTAAAAGTTGGAAGGAAAGGCCATTGGTGAAAACATTACATACTTGAGGGGATTAATTGTTACAAAAAACATTTGAGGGCCAAAACGTAACTCTGATCAAAGTTTAGGATGCACTAGTGTAATTTACTCAAAAATTAAGTAACAAATAGAAAACTGGCATGAGTTATTTGAGATTGAGGCAATATAGAATTATCACATGAACTATATTGAGTTATAAGTTACGTAATAATAAAAGGAAGGAGAGATGGAGACATATATTCCCATTGAAGAAATTTATATAGCGAGAAATGCACATTGAATGCCATAAACCTCCACACGCCAATAAAGGTAAATTATTTCCAATAGACAATATTTCATCACTACATAAAATCGACACTCCAATGATATAGATAATGCATCACTACATCATAAGTATACCTCCACATGCCAATAAAGGTAAATTATTTCCATTAGTTAAAGATAGTACATGTTAAACAAGATATGGAAATCCCCGCATATCTCAAAGTAGAAGTCTAAATAAAATAAAATAAAGCCTACATCCTCTAAATCATGGTGATGAGACTAGGACATCACTCGATGCAAGAAGAACTGGAAAAGCTAAACTAGGTAGTCATGAGCACCTGAAAGGGGGGTTCAACATCGATGATAAGGCTTTGTGCATCCTAACATAATTATGCCACCGAATGATAATTATGCTAGTAAATAATAAGTTTACAATTTATACGTTACATCGTACAAGCATATAAATAGGGTACAATTTATAAGTTACATCTCACAAGTGTACAATTTATACGTTACATCTCACAAGCGTACAATTTATACTACTCTAAAAATCTCCCAAAATTGGGTGTCTAAACAATGATATCCTATGGCCCCTTTTATTGGTGGAAAATAGGGTTTGTGGGTATTTTTGGTATTTTATAAAATGATATTTTAATAAATAAAATAATAAAACGGAGGTATGGGTGAGGATTTTATTTTTTTTAAAGGCTAGGGTTGGTGATAATTGGGGTGTGGGAGAAAACATTATTTTTGGTTTCTTTTTAGAAAAGAAATGAAGCAGTATGGGAGAAGAAAGAGAAAATAATAAAGAAATTAAAGTTTTGGGGTTAAAAGTATAATATTTAGAAATGAAATCTAGGCAAAAATGGGGGACAATGTCTTTAGTGGAAAGGGCTGAAATGGACTAGATCCAATAGATGCTGTGTTGCCACGTGTCCGGCCAGGATGGTGCCACATGGCGCTCAATGCACAATTAGCCGAGTGATATATGCACAATTAGCCGAGTGGTATCTAACAAGTGTTGGGTCTTTATAATTTGAATGCAAATCCATCCCCCTTCCATATAAATGAGATATGCCCATGGAGTTCGAGTTAGTTCAGCTCCCAACTACATGAAGAGCTTGGATTCAGTTGCCGGTATCCTTCTTTTTCATGTACCGACCAGTCTGGAGAATTCTGGAAGCATATTCTTCGATCAGTTTTTTTCTCCATTTTACCAGCCCACGGATGTTGTTTTATTGGGTCAACTGTTAAAAACTGTGCATTGATTTGTAAAAATTCCCTATAAATTATACATTTTTTTAGAAACCCCTTTAGGACGGAATTTTACTATGCAAGAAAAGGTTTTTATCTACACATGGGTTTCATACATTTTCTTTGTTTACAATTTTAATTGCAAAAAACTAATAGCTAAATTATTATTATTATTATTATTATTATGGGTGTTGTTGTTGTAGTTGTAGTTGTTATTATTATTATTATTCAAGAAGGTAAAGCTCACAGTAAAAGCCGGTGCCATTGTGTAGGTCATAACATTTTTTTAGAAAAAAAAATAAAGTGTGGTATACCATGGTGAAATTACCAGAATTTAGAGAATCTGCCTACCATGTTAGCTTATCAATGTTGGTCTTGACTGTTACGATGGATTTGGGTAACGTTTTGTTATTTACTACACAGTTGGTAGATAAACCAGTTTGGTGACTTGGAGATTTAGGTACACAACAAGAAATCACATAAAAAGTGAGTATTGCTTTCACATATTTTGTTTCTTTTATATAAAAAAACTTTTGATTTTATTATTTCAATTTTTGATTTGTATTTTTTTTATTTGGCAGTAGTTTTTGTCTTTGAAATTTTCGGTAAACTAAGCTAACTATTTCCTAAAATTAAAAATGTATTTTTCGTTAAAAAAATTTATTTTTGATTTTTATTTTTCTCAACGTCTACTTTTTTCGTGATTTGAGCTTTTGATTATATGTATGAAATTGCGTCTATACATAAGGCATCTGAAAAGAGTCGGAGGAAGGACAAAAAATGTTAGGCTCAAGAAAGTTTGGTCTGACATACAAAAAAATTGGACCTACGAGAGGGACGATTAGATGCCCTTCTCTCAAAAAGCACACCATCATGAGATGGATATATCTGATACACTAATGATGGTTAGGTGAACTAATACTATAATAGGATCAAGAAGTTTTAGAATGAATTCTCACACCTTTTGTACGGTATTGTATTTTTACAATTTGACTCCAAAATCAAATTAACATTAATTTACATGTTTAGTGTAAGGTTGCAATTATATCATACTGTACAAAAGATTTCTTAGTTTAATTTAGTTTTAATTAATAAACTTGACTAAATTTTTGTTTCTTTGTTGGTCTTGAAGTTTTTAGATTTCGTGTCATTATTGCTTGATGAATTTGTAAAATTAATTTATAGAAGCTAACTTCAATTTCAAGTTTGACATGCGGATTAAATTTTTAGTCGTTCCATTGGCACGGGCACAAACAAGCTGGCATACACTTAGTCATGCATAAGTTTTTTTATTGACGTGTATTATTGGGGGTAATCAAGATATATCAATGACATGTTGCAATGAATAAATTAATAAACGTCCCATCGATATGGATACAGTCTATAAAATTAAAATATAAAAAATAAAAGAACAAATTTTTCGTCGTGCCATCGACACGGGTACAAAACATCACGGGAACAAGTTTATTGCCGTGCCATCAACCGGTAGAAAGAAGAGAATGATGTGATCTCTATGAAGATAGATTGGATATTAACACATGGCTCAAATACTTTTATTGAAAATAGAGTTTTTTATTGTTGAATTTATGATTACCTAAATTGAAATGCTTTTCATTTATTTCCGACATTGAGTTAAGCTCAATGTAAAGGTTCCCGTTGATTCAAGTTAAATATTTTTCTTTTTATGAAAAAAGTTTGTATTTATAAAAAAAGCTTTATTTTAACTATTTTATGATACATTTTATTTGTAAAAAAAGAACCAACCGTAAACCTTTTTTTAAAAAAATTATAAAATAAATTATATTATAAAATAGTTATACAAAAATCGTATTTAGTTTTCACTTCAATGTTTATAAAGTAGGTGAAACAAACTAATGGATTTGTTAAATTGTCATACATTTTCGCGTTGAATAATTTAGTTTAAGTGACATTATATTGAAAAGTGTTATTTAATTACCGACACATTTTAAATACAAAATATCACGTGAACATATTTATCGTGGAATTATATTTATCATCGTGCCATAGCCACGAGTACAAAATATCACCAGAACAATTTTTTTGTCCTTCCATCGGCACGGGTACACCCTAGTATATATATCTCTCTCTCTCTTTATATATATATATATATATAAAGAGAGAGAGAGAGAGAGAGAGGAATGCTCTCCTACATCACACCTAGTTCAAGGCCCTAAGAAACCTTTTTTCCAAAAAAAATCTTTTTAGATTGAAATTAATATTTCAATCAACACGTGTAAAAAAATAGATTAAAATATATTTTTTAGCTATTTTTAAAAAATTCACAAAATTCTGCTGGCGCAGACCCTTGTAAAAAAGGTATTTCAGTCGTTTTTTGTTGGATTTTTAAAAAATATCTAAATATTATATTTTGACATCATTTTTTGAACATGTGGTAATTGAAAGGTTAACTCGATGGATAAAATAAAAAAAATGAAAAAAAAATGTTTTTAGGGCCAAGAACTAGGTGTGATGTGTGGGTGATGTAGGAAGCATGATGTATAAGAGCCTCTCTCTCTCTCTCTCTCTCTCTATATATATATATATATATATATATGTGTGTGTGTGTGTGTGTGTGTGTGTGTGTGATGAGGGGCATAGTGTGTGTATATATATATGGATATATCTATGTGTTATTGATATCATTGTGAACATACGTACTTTAAACATGATATCGTTTGAGGTTGTGCATAATGGGTAGTCCACCATAGCATGACTAGCAGGTATTGGGTCGTTTCCCCTGGTCATAGGACTATTACATGACCAATGTATGTTAGTTAAAAGTTTGGTGCGGTAATGTGGTATGGTTTTGACCCACGATTGTATGTCTATGACTGCTTCAGTTTATCTGTTTACGATTTTGGGTCGGTGGTGAGATTCCAACCCGATGGCACATGGGTTGTACATGACGTACTTGGAGCCTGATAGCATACTAGGGAATGCATCCGGGATGATAGTTCGAGGATGCTATGTATATAAAGGAGTGCTAAATGTATATGTGCACTCAATGAATGTGTGAACATTAAATTATATCCATTCGGGTGGACAACTCGGGGATTCTATGTATATATACCTATAAATGGGTGTTATATATATAGGTGAACTTAACGAATGTGTGAACATTGAAATTATAACTAGTGCGCAATTATGTGAATTGTCTAACGATAATATTATAATGACATAGCTTACGTGATAGCTAAGTGATAAACAAGGTAAAGTAAAATATGTGTAGTGCGGTTGGGCTAGAAATTTTGCGTATTGGGATACGTCAAGTGACTAAACTAGTTAGGCGGGGTAGCATAACTAAGAAATTAAAATGCATGCATTAAGTGCGCACTATATTTGAGGGGCAAGGATAATCTCATGCAAGTGTGACACCAAATAAAAATCAACAACTCGGCTTCATAATCATTATTGCATTTTAAAAACTTGTAAATATTTTTGAAATTGTTTTGGGCTCTGACCCATATCAAAAATCCTTTTTCAAAACCTTTTAGGTGTTCAACCAAAGGTACACCAGGCATAGGTATCCTTCCAATTAGATGATACTTCATCAGCTGTGGATACCATCAGAGTTTCCTTAGACGCTCCTAAAATTTCTATCTAGATAGGATGTTTACTTCAACTTCATTTCGAGCATGTCACCCCAGTTAGAAAATCCTTATTTTTTAGACTTTACCATGTTTTTTCCTTATTAGTTGGATGATTGTAGTTTGAGTTACAGAAAGTTATTTTTTTTTTATTTGACATCATTAGTATTCAGTTTATTCTTATGGTGAATGTTTATTAAATGATGGAATAGTTATTTAAATGGTTAAATGTTTTAATAAGGCATGTGGTTAAAAATTTAGCACCGCGCTTATTAAGTTTTTAGGAATTAATTTAGTTTTCTATAGTGATGCTAAGAATGATCCAGAATGAGATTCATGTTTTATTTTAGTAGAGGATTGATCACCCGTTATAGGAACAGGTGGGGTGTCACATATGGTATCAGATCATCAGGTTATAGTGTCCTTAGGATCTGTGCGACTTATTATGTTTCTAGCGTAGCATCATTTGATATAGAGCAATATGATTAGGACTATTGCATTTATAATTACATATTTACATTCTTCTACCACTATTATATATTTTACTTGTGATCTCATAAAAAAATTTATTTGGTTTTAGATGCCATATAGGAGAGGAGGACCAACTAGGGCCTTCAGGAGGTCTGTCGGATGAGTGGCTCAGCCGGAGCCGCAGGTAGCTCAGGGTACGGTGATAGATGTTGAGGTTGATACCATAGTACTAAAGGCGGTTAATGCCGCAATTATAGCCATGGCACAACATTTCCCTAAGACCCAACCACAATAGCTGGTGGCACCAATCATCCAGGCCCAGTGATTTCGGTGTGGAAGAGAGTTAGAGAGGCCTTTTAGAAAGTCCATCTATTAGTGTTTTAGGAAAGTGAAAATGTTGTTGTTGCTTATCACTAAAAGATGGATATACAATGACATCTCTGTTTGGTTGAGTGCAGCGACACGCAAAAGCAGATCTTCGCTAATTTCAAGTTGGTGGGAGTAGTGTTACAGTGGTGGGAGTCAGTCACGACATCTCAGGAGAGGGTTACCATGATTATCAGAGAGTTTTGGGTGCAGTTCGATGGCAAGTTCTTTCCATCCTCTATCCAAGCAGAGATGCGGAGGAGGTTTCTTGACTTATCACAGAATGTCCATAACATAGTAGAATATGTGTAGGAATTCACCCGTGTGGTGAACTTTGTGCCTGATGAGGTGAATAAAAAGGAGAAAAAGATGTTGAAGTTCACTAATGGACTCAACTGGAGGATCTGGGTACACTTCCTGGGTAATCCAACATTGAAGACTTATACTGATGCCATCAATGTCGCACTTCTTCACTACCAGGATGACCACTTCCATCTGAAGGGAGCTAAGAGTGCTAAAGAGTCTGGCCAGCAGGTCAAGACTAGGAGTAATGGTACTAGTGGAGCATCGCAGAAGCAGTCAGACACACACCATGAGTGGGATAAGAAACAGAGAATTGGGATAAGATATTCAGATAAGGGGATTTTGATAAAGTGATGAGGGATTCATATTGGTCCAGAGGGCCAACAAAAATGTGTTCCTTAGGGATAATAAGGCCGAACAATCAATAAGGGTGGCCACCAGGTCCGAGACCCCCAGTGCTAGAGACCAGGGCATCCCTAACATGACCAGTAAGGCCAGAGGGAGGGGGATTTCAAGGGAAGATGTTTTATTTGCTGGGAGCACTGCCACATGAGTCGAGCATGTTTGTAGTGGACCATAGGATAGAATCAGGGTGCCCAATAAGGACCACATGCACCATTAGTACCTGTAGCACAACCAGCTCTAGTGGTCCCACCTCAACAGGGACAGTTATAGTATGGGTGTGTCTACAACGTCTAGAATGCTCCGATTCCACATGAGATGCTAGCTGTAGAGGGTATGTTTCCTATCCATGAGCATATGGGTCGGGTCTTATTTGACACGGGGCCTTAAATTTGTTTATTCCCAATAGATTTGCATGATCAGTCAATTTATTAAAGACAGTCAGTAGTATTATTATGTGTGGATTCTCCATTGGATAGTTGGTCCTTTGTCGATACAATTTGTCAAGGTGTGTATATAGATTTAAGGAGAATATGCTTGACTCCTGATTTACTCGTGCTGGATATCGTTAAGTATGATATCATTCTCTGCATGGAAGTGTTGGAAGGTTATATAGGCATGGTCGACTATTTTAGTGGGCCCATCATGTTCGCCATTCTAGGACAGGAGATTTTTTTGGTCGTGATGCCTCTTCCCGAGGGAGGGTCGAGCACACACCTTTATTATATCGAGGAGGAGACCTCGCGAGGTGTTATTATCTTCATAGATTCGATCCCAGTGGTTAGGGAGTTTTTGGATGTTTTCCAGGAGATACAGGGTTTACTAATGAGCTGGGAGATTGAGTTTATTATTGATTTAGCACTAGGGACTGGACCGATATCACGTATGCCCTATCGCATGGATCCATTGGAGATGCAAGAGTTGAGGGAACAAATTCAGCAGCTCTTGGGGATGGACTTTATCCACTAGAGTACATCGTCGTGGGGTGCCCTAGTAATGTTTGTGGAGAAAAGGGATGGATCACTGAGGTTGTGTGTTGACTACAGAGAGTTAAACAAGGTCACAATTCGAAAGAAATACCCATTGCCTTATATGGATGATCAGTTCGACCATTTGGGAGTAAAAGAATAGTTATCGAAGATAGACTTAAGATCTGGGTACCATCAGTTTTGCATCTGGAAGTCAGATGTCCCTAAGATTGCATTCCTAATGAGGTATGGGTCATATGAGTTTTGGGCTATGCCGTTTGGGATAGAAAACGCACCAGTTGTATTCATGGATCTTATGAACAGGGTGTTCAGATGTTTCTTAGACCAATTCAATATTATTTTCATATACGACATTCTAATTTATTCTCGGACTGAGGTCCAACACACATAGCACTTGCGTATGGTTCTGCAGACTTTACGGGACCATCAGTTTTACACCAAGTTTGAGAAATATGGGTTATGATTGCGAGAGGTGTAGTTCTTGGATCACATTATGTCAGACAGGGGTATTTCAATGTACCTGAGTAAGGTAGGAGTGGTGAGGGAGTGGGGTTAGCCTACGACACCGATAGAGATTCATAGCTTTTTGGGATTGGTCGGTAACTATTGTCGATTTATTAAGGGGTTTGCCAAGATTATGGGCCGGTTGACAAATCTCACTGATAATGGCGGTGCCATTTATTTGGGATGATTACTATCAGTTAGATTTTTATGAGAAAAAGACTATTTGACTTTAGCACCAGTGCTCGCCATGCCTAGGGGTGAAATGGAGTACTTTGTTTTAACAGGTGTGTCCTTAGAGGGACCTGGGGGTGTATTATATCAGCAGGACCAGACTATAGCTTATGATTATCGCAAGATTAAGCCCGATGAGAGGAATTACCCCACACATGATCTGTAGCTTGCAATAGTAATTTTTGCCTTGAGGTTATGGAGGCACTATCTCTTAGGGGAGAAATTCAATATTTTTACGGATCACAAGTCACTGTATTATCTATTTACATAGAAAGAGCTTAACATGAGGCAGTGTAGGAGGGTCGAGTTCATGAAATACTATCAGTTCGATATCTATTATCACCTGAGGAAGGCTAATATGATGGCAGATGCATTGAGTCAAAAGCCTACGGGGGAGTTAGTAGTGGGCTAAAAATCGAAGTGGAGTGAACTTCGGCAGGAGGACGATGTGGCTAGGGCCTGTATGGATGTTTTGACTATCACTCCTGAGATGATAATGAGGCTTGTGAAGGCACATGAAGGGGATCAGTTTTGTTAGGACAAGGTGCGTCAGCTACTAGAAGAGGGATTAGAGTCTTACTTGATCAGTTTAGAGGGAGGCTTAGGGTTCAATGGGAGACTGATAGTCCCATACGATGGGGACATATGACATGTGGTGATGACAGAGTCTCATGGGTAGCAATTTTGGGTACATCCCGACGGGGATAAGATGTACCAAGACATGAGGAGACAACATCGGTGGGTTGGGATGAAGAGAGACATTATCGCTTTTGTCTCAAAGTGCACCACTTTTCAGTTGGTGAAGGTGGACCATCAGAGACCAACTGGCATTTTATAGCCATCGGATATTCCAATTTCGAAATAGGAGCATATCGATGGATAAAGTTATGGAGATACCATCATCTCTTAGGTGTCTCGACTCCATATGGGTCATTGTGGATCGACTAACAAAAGTGTCTCACTTTTTGGTAGTTTTGATAGATTATACGACAATGTTGTATGCCCATCTTTTCATAGCCGCGATGGTGAAGCTCCATGGGGTGCTGATTAATATTGTGTCCAATCGGGATGAGATCATCGTGTCCCATTTTCTGTAGAGTTTCTAGTAGGCTATGAGGATCGAGTTGCAGTTGAGTATGACTTACCACCCGACGATAGTTGGTCACACTAAGAGAGTTAATCATATGTTGGAGGATATGCTGAGGATCCATGGGTGTATTTCTCTCATAATAACTTATACCAATTCACGATAGGCATGGAACCTTTTGAGGCATTGTATGGATGGCCTTATCTTTCACCCGCTTGTTGGTTGGAGGTGGGGGACAACAAGCATCTTATATCGAAGATGATCTAGGACACTTTTGCGAAGATTGATCTAATTCGTGGTTGTATGAAAATAGCTAAGGAGAGGTATAAGAGTTACGTTGAGATAGAACACATGTGTATCTTGAGGTGGGTGACTAGGTATTGTTGATGGTGTCTCCTATGAAGGGACTTATGAGGTTTGGAAAGAAGGGTAAGTTGGCACCAAGATATGTGGGGCATTTCCCAATTATTGATAGGATAGGTCCAGTTTCTTATAGGCTCGCTCTGTGAGAGAACTTGTGGAGGATTCACAACATATTTCATGTTTTATAACTGAAGAACTAACGTAGGAGTGAGATGGCGTATTGTGACATCCCATTGGAGGATATTGATTTATAGCCAGACATCTCAATGAGGAAAGATCGATTGCTATCCTAGATGGGAACGAGCGTAAGCTTCGATCAAAGGTAATGCCATTGGTTAAATTTTAGTGAGGGCATTATAATGCCAAGCCAAGGAGTTGACATGGGAGCATGAGGATGATATGAAAGAAAAATATTTAAATCTCTTTATGCTAGGTATGTCCTAATTTCAGGGATGAAATTCCATTGTTAGGGGGGAAGTATGAAACACCCCTATTTTTACAGTATTTTAAATTACACGTGTACACGTAATTTATTTAAATTGAGAAATAAAGTGAATTAAATTGTATATTGATTAGAGAATAAAAATGACTAATATTTATGTTAAATTGTCATATTTACTTGTGTGATAAGTAAATGAAAATATCTTAAATTACATTACATCATAGGTGAGGAAAATCGATGGGTTTAACGGTATCAAAATCAGGGCGTGCGGATAGGATCATGTTGGGAAATGAGATGGTAAATTGATGTTAGATCGAATGGTGATTTTGAGTTCCCGAATAATCTAGAATGTGTCAAGATAGTCAGAATTAAGTACCCGAGAGTTGTAATTGGACTTCGAGGACTTTTTAGGCCCAACGGGACTTGTTTAACGGTGTTCATATCATTTTACACATGAGGCCTAACCTAATTTGGGGATTAATAAGGTTTAAGGTTATGTATAGGGAAGGTGGATGGAGTGGGCATCCATTCCACCTTCCAAAAGACTTACGGTTTAAGGTTATAGGTAAATTCCAATTCCAGGTTCAACTATACCAATGCTAATCATAATATAGCAAATGTTGGTTCACCAAATTCAAAATGATCATGATTAGTGGGTTAATTCATCCTATGCTGTGTAAAAATAAATTGTTACAACTACCAAAAACTTCTCCCATCAGAGCTTGCTAATAATCAATAAGGCTGTATTTATTAAATTCATCCCCAACTAATGTGAAGCTTTATTATGCCGACCATCATACCCTTTTGCCTATCCCAAACCTTCCATGCCCGCCCATGGCTGGATTTATTTATGGATTTCATGATTGGCCTTCTTCAAACAAATAGAGGTCATGACTCTATACACCCCATCGTTGATCGATTATCTAGGATGATACAATTAATTTCCTACTCACGCAAGATGGATGCCTCTCATATGGCTACTATATTTCTTTGAGACCTAGTTATTTGCTCAAGCCAAATTTTCCTTTAATAATATTGTTAACCTCTCCATAGGCTTGTTCCATTCCAAATTCTTTTGCACTCTTCTTCGTCAATTCCATTTGACCATGCAATATCATTTTCCACCAATAACAACCATTCGCCAAGATATTTTAACCCACCTGAAGTGTATTTATGTTGTATATAAGGAACTCGTGAACACCAACTAATGAGAGATCATTTTTAAACACCATGGATTATTCAAGCTATATATACAGAAGTCCTGTATCCACAATAAGTGCCATGAGATCCAAGTTCTTCACTTCGTCCAAGTTGAGGGGATAATTCTTATGCGATTGATTTATCGGTCGAGTATTTCTTACATCATACCTTCAATGTCATAGATCTCTCATAGTTTTGAGGTTTGCACATATCTCGGCTATACCACTTGATATGCCCAAGTGTAGTTTCATCTGGGCCCAGCTGGCCTAGAAAAGTAAGCTTACCATAAAGAGTCCACACTTAATCATCTCGGCTTTGTCCATTATTCGAGGATGAGACCATCTACTAGTCAAGACCTCCTTCTTAACATCTCGTATAGTACACTAGATAGTCGAGACTTCATCTCGGCCTGATGTCTACTAATTCGAGACCACACTTTTCCAATGATGTTTGAATAGGTCCTTGTGGGTCTCATAATCGATCGAGTCAACACTATTCTGGACAACCAATCTACCATGCACTAGGAAGAGCTCAAGCATCATCATCCCACACGGACAGGCGGTTACAATTGCATCACATATGCACACGAGAGGAATATGTTTTCACCACGATCTACTTGCATAAGTAACATGTGCATATTAATCATTAGTTAATGCAAACTACACATGCCTGATTCATGCATTGGGTGAACACTGTACCACCCTAGCACTATATATACTTTCTTACTTTTACATTGAGAAGGATCGATAATCAAAAACCCTACACAATACTTTGTTAAAATAACAATAGAGAGAGAATGTTGAGTGACTTGTATCACAAGGCCATTAGAGCTATTTTCATATTGAAGTTCACTCACACACTCATAATGGAGTATGCCTAAATAGGCTGAACCACTTATATTAATAGATTTCTCCTCTTTTCCTCACATCTTGCTTCATTTGTATTGCTATGGTTTCACCATTATTACACACTTGAGGTTCTTCTGGGTTGAGCTCTTACATAGTTATTTGGTGGTACCATATTTGACACCATCATTTTGGCGTCATATGTGGGAAGAAAGATCATCATCTCCTTCCTTTCTTTTACATCTTACTCTTCACCGGATTGTCTGATGGTGGTCCAACCCCACACTTGGTTGGGCTTAAAACACCATTGAATGAGCTATAGTTTTAGTTGAAGCTTTCTTATAGCTCATTCATCTCTTCCAATACACCTCTTGTTCTTTACGTTCATCGGATTTTATGGCATCAAATCTTCCACCAGGTGGTGGCACTAGTTCCAGTAAAGAACCACCATAGTCTGAGATAGAGGAAGTCACAGCAGTGTTGTGGTTATTGGTAGCCAATAAAGTTAAGATACAGAAGCAGTTGGCTATGTTTAGCCAGATTTCTTGGCTAGGTCTACTGGCACGATGACGGAGAAGATAGCTTTGGTCTCCATAGAGGGCATACATCAGGAGACAAGGGGAACACCCTCGGCTCCATAGAAGGATGTACCACCGCAACAGAGGCAAAGAGACGTTGCTGACCCCAGGGATCTATGCTTGGGGTTGCAAGGTCAAGAATTTGAAGATAATGAGTATGATGATGATGTAGAGTGTTGAGAAATATATTAAATTTTGAGAGATATTGTGCACCCTATTCAAGTTAGTAGGGGAAACACTGTTAAGCTGAGACGAGAAGGACAATCTCATCCTTTAGTGTTTGATAGACTCAGTAGGGGTTCCTCTTTTAACAGGCTCGGCCATGTAGGTGATCTATGAGATTAACTATCTAGATCTCGCAGCAGGGAAGGATCCAATAGAAATGGAGGGCGTGATGACAGATGACCCTCGCATGGACAAAATGAGGAGCAATGTGAAGTCAATAGCCATTAGAGAATGACAAGCTGAGAACCTGTGCAGTGCTAGGCCAAGAGGGAAGGGGATGGCAATAATGTCTCTCTAGCCGAGAGAGATAATTCCATAATTACTACTACTGACAAATCGTGAAACAACTCTATCCAAAGACTAAAAGATAATATTGGAGATTTTTTTAAGAGTATAAATCCTGTGTAGAGGGGTTATATGGAAGGGTTGTCGTTTGTTGATTAAATTGTGAGTTATCCTACCCCGGCTAAATTTAAGCCATCGAGATATGATGGGAGTACCAATTATGACATCGAGATATGATGGGATTACCAATCCTGTCCACTATGTGGAAATGTATCAATCTCCTCCAGACATCTTTTTAGTCTTGAATGAGATGAGGTGTAGAGTATTCTTAATCACCCTGACTGTAGCATCATATGTCCGGTATACTTATATCCCAAGGAATTCAATTTAAGACTTCAAGCAACTTGCAGAGAGGTTCATACATAACTTCTTCTTTAGGGTTAAGCTGAGGAAGAAAACCACCCACTTGTTGTACGTAAATCAAGAAAAGAATGAATCTATACGAGATTTCACAACCCTCTTCAATAAGGAGAAATTATAAGTGGAAGACTATGATGAGAATATTACGATGACGGATCTAATATGATGTTTAGAGAAAAGAAAGCTCTTGTGAAACTGGGCGACGACCCTCCTAAGTCCATGGAAGAACTACTGGATACGGCTGGGAGAGTTATGAACGCCAAGGAGGCCATGAAGTCCAAAGGTGAAGACGAAAAAGGAGCTAATGGGAGCATGTCCCAAAAATTAAAAGAGAAAAGAGATAAAAAGAGGTTGGAGAAGCTGATTATACCCCGTTGACTACCATCCCAGAAATGATTCTAAATGAGATCAAGAGCAATAGTTCTTTAAGATGGCCGAAGAACCTCAAAGCCCCTCCTCATAAGAGGGATAAAAGTAAATGGTGTGAATTCCACCAAGACCATGTCCATACCATTGACAGATTCTTCGCATTGAAAGACGAGATAAAAAAATGATAAAGAAAGGAAAACTAAGAAAGTATGTGGATAAAAATGGTTCAAGGGGTGGAAGAGACGACACCCGAAAGAAAAGATATGACAGGTGTAAACCTAATGGTCCAGTGAATAAGGATGATGATGCATCAGACAATGATGAGGAGGCTGACCCTGACCTTCCACTAAAGAAAATTGACCCTAAGGGTTGACGACATTGTTTTTCTCATGGTGTGAAAATGATATGCGACAGTTTGCCCGTTATTGTTAAAGGGATAGCTGACCTTAAAGCTAGAATTACAAAAGCTAAAGCTTTTCATAAGTTGGAGGAGTTAATTCGATCGTTGTTGATTCAAACCCGTGGAAGAGAAATAAAGTTGATATGAACATGTTAGTTATCAACTTTTCAAGACTGGACCTCAAGGGTATTTTAGCAGCACATGATGACCCTTTAGTGATAACCACTAGAGTACATGGGTACGATGTCTCTAGGATATTAGTCCATGGGGCCAGTTCGATCGATGTAATTTTTTGGGAGTGTTTCGAAGGACTGGGATTAAACAAGAAGAGGACCATCCCATATCATCAACTACAAATTCACTTTAGTGGAGAAAAATTCCACCCCCTTGGTATGTTTGAGATGGATGTCAGTACGGGGGAGACGTGGCTGAGATGTCTCACAAAGAAGATCAGTTTCTTTATGATGGATGAGAACGTTTATTCAGCCTACAACATAATTATGGGCCGAGTATCCCTCAAAGAGTTTGAGGTTGTGACCTCAACCGTTCATCAAATGATAAATTCCCGACTCCTTATGGAGTGTGGGAAGTTCAAGGTCACTAGGTTAAAGCGTGTGAATGCTACTTCAATTCGGTCGAAGAAAGAGAATCACATACCAGGGCCACTACCACCTACAATATTGACACTCTCGCACCCAGAGACGAGATGAAGTTGAAAAATGGCGAGGCAGCTGAAGAGGTAGAATCCATCATCCTCAATAAGGACGAGATGGAAAAAAACATACCAATCGGCAAGGCCCTGAGAAAAAAGATCAATGATGAATTGATTAAACTCCTGAGGGAGAGACAAAGCATTTTTTCTAGGATTCGGTAAGATATGTCGGGGAGTGATATGGAGATCCTATGCCACAAATTAAACGTAGACAAGGGATATAAACCAGTTAGATAAAGGTAGAGGATATACTCCAGGGAAAAATACGCAGTGATAAGAAATAAGGTGAAGAAGGTTGAGAAGGCCGAATTCATCAGAGAGGTTATTTTCCCAGAGTGTTTAGCCAATGTTGTCATTTCTCAAAGCCCAATCGCAAATGGAAAATGTGTGTTGATTTAATAAATCTGAATAAAGCATGCACCAAAGACAGCTTCCCACTGTCCAGAATAGATCAAATGGTTGATGCCATGATTAGGCATAAACTGATGAGTTTTATGGACGCCCATTTAGGCTACAATCATATATTCATGGAACCAACTGATGCTGAAAAGACCTCATTCATCATAGATAAAGGTACATACTGCTACAAGGTAATGCCTTTCAGCCTTAACAATATCGGGGCTACATACCAGAGGCTAGAAATCAAAATGTTCGAGGATCAGATAGGAGAGACTGTGGAGGTATATGTTGATGACATACTGAAAAAAAGACTCAAGTTCGAGACGTATGTGGTTGAGATAAAGCGTAATTTTAACATGATTGACAAATATCGGATGAAGCTGAATCCTTCAAAGTGTGTATTTGAGGTCGGGGCATGCAAGTTTTTAGGCTTCATTGACAATCAAAGAGGGATATAGGCTAACCTAGAAAAATCAAAGCCTTGGCGAAGATGAAGACTCCTAAGACCATAAAAGACGACCAAAGGTTGATCGAATGGGTTTCAACGCTGAATAGGATCATATCCACGGCTATAGACAAGTGTCAACCATTCTTCAAGGTGTTGAGAAAAGATTTCGGGTGGAATAAGGAGTGTGAGAGGGACTTTCAGGAGTTAAAGGTCTACCTCAGCTCCACACTCTTGCTGTCAAGACCTGTTCAAGGAGAAAAGGCATATTTGTACCTGGCCATGTCAGAGTCGTCCATCGGTGTAGTAATTGTGACAAATGATGATGGTGTCCAGAAGTCAGTCTCCTTTACCAACAAGGCTCTTTAAGGGTCCGAGCAAAGATATCCAAAAATGGAAAAAGTGGCTTATGCTCTCATGCATGCATGCAAAAAGATGAAACCTTACTTTGAGGCCAATACAATGGTTGCACTAACAACCTCTCCTCTCAGGTAGGTCATCTATAAACTCGAGAAATCGGGTAGGTTGATGGCCTGGTCCATAGAGTCAGGAGAATTCAAAATCATCTACCAGTTGAGAACCTCCATCAATGGGAAGGCTTTAGCTAATTTTGTAGCCAAGTTCACATAGTAGTGGCCAAGAATCAATAAGAAAAAATTATGTTAAAAAATAAAGCATTAGAAGAGGGCAATTTCTTTGAAAAAGGTACTGTGTTGAGCCTCTTTGTTGACAATTTTTCATGTGAAGCAGGGAGTGGAGATGACCTAATAGTGTCGGCTCTCGACGGAACTGATATAGAGTATGCTTTGAGGTTCAAATTCATGGCATCCAATAACCAATTTGAGTACTAAGTCCTCCTAGAAGGTCTCTCCATCGTTAAGTCACTAAATGTTGGCTAGTTCCTAATTCACGGTGACTCTAGGATGATAGTGAATTAAATCTTAGGATTATATGAGCAAAAGGATGAGAGGATGGCCAGATAATTGGAAAGGGTGAAAGAAAAATTAAAAAACTTCAGGGAGGTGAAACAGAAAAAGATTCCTCGGCTAAATAATGGCTGAGTCGATGCACTAGTAAGACTAGCATCTGCAACCAGGACAAAAATCAACAGGTCAGTACCAGTGAAGATCCTACACCGATCGAGCATTAAAGAAGAAGACAAAATGATTGAGTTCTATTTAAACCTTAAGATAGGAGAATCTTAGATGGCCCCTGTCATCCAATATATAAGGGATGGTGAACTACCAGACTCAAAGTTGGAAAGGAAGAAGGGAGGTGTAAGGTTGTTAAGTTCTTAGTCATTGGGAATGTTTTATACAATAAAGGATTCCTACTCCCTCTACTCCGATGTGTCCATTTGATAAAGATGGAATATATCCTGAAAGATATACATGTGGGTTCTTTCTCCAGTCATATATGAGTAAGATCATTGGCAAAGAGAGTAATCGAATAGGGGTACTGGTCGCCGACCTTGGCCAGGGATGCGGCTAGTTATGTGAAGACATGTGACAATTGTCAGAGATATTCTAGCATACCTCACTAACCTCATCAACCTCTATTTTATATTACCTCTCCCTAGCCGTTTGAAGTTTGGGGAATTCATTTGATAGGACCCTTACCCAAGGCAATCGATAATTATTGGTATTTCAATGTGGCAATCGACTACTTATCCAAATGGGTTAACGCAGAGGCCATAATAACCATTATTGAGACAATGACCTTAAAATTCATTTGAAGGTACATTACTAGTAGATATGGTCTACCTCATACCCTGATCTCAAATAACAAAAAATAGTTCAAAACCTCATCTTTGGAGGCCAATTGTAAGAGGGTCGGCATCATGTAGTTTTACTTAGCTCTAGGCCATCCCTAGGAAAATGGCCAAACAGAGGTGACAAATAGAACCATGTTGGACGGTATTAAGAAGAAACTATAAGACTCCAAGAGTCTTTGGACTGAAGAAGTTCATGCTATCATGTTGACCTATAGGACGACAGAGAGAACTCCGACGGGAGATACCCATTTCATGCTTGCCTACGGCTAATAGGTAGTTATCCCTACAGAGATTGGCCTACCATGTCACAATGTTCAGACGTATGACCCATAAGCGAACATTGAGCAACGAAGGTTATACCTAATCCTCATTAAAGAGCAACGAGAGGATGCAAAAATCGGGCAAGCTTCCTATCAGCCGAGGACTGTTAGATTCTACAACAAAAGGGTGAAAGCTAGGCCATTAGCCGTTGGAGACTTGGTTTTGACGAAAGCTTGGAAAAAGATGAATGAACTTCATGAGAACTGACATGGTCCCTATAGGGTTATAAAAGAAGCAGTTCCTGACATGTATCGGCTCAAAAATTTGGAGGGAGAGTCATTTTTCAATCATTGAAATGCTGATCATCTATAGAAATATTATGAATAGAACATTGCCAAACTTTTCTTTTATCATTGTATGAGATATGTATTGAGAAAAGTAATGAATGAAAAATTAAAAATGATCTTTCCTATTCGTGTTGTATGAATTAATCAAGCTATATGTTTTAGCTCATCCTAAGCTACAGAACATCACTCATGTGATGAAGTAGCATTAACTCACTAAGGGTTAGGATTTCCTCGACTAATTTATATAAGGGCCTTAACATTGATACAAATGTTTGGATTGACCAAGTTGACCATAAGATAAAAAAGGGGAAGTTCTGTCATTTTCAAAGTATATTCTAAATAACAGTATAAGAACAAAAAAGGAAAATAGCCGTAGGAGAAGATGGTTGGAGAATCACCGGAATCCCTAAACTGAGAGATGAAGAACCTAAAATGCCTAACTCTAGGCCACGAACACCACTTACTGCCTAAAAACCCTCCAAAACAGTAAGGGCTTAGCCCAAACGCTACCAAACAAAGTAATCGGAAAATATGCTAGTTGTCAGAAAATCAAAACTCAACTAAACCACACTACCATACTTTTGGTTATGAAGATGTCAAAAAATATAACAGTTTAATGCACGAGTGGAACATGTTGGTGAAGATATGTTTGAATGTGTTCCAACTGAAGATGCCATTTTTATGAAGGTAATTTCAAATCTTACATTAAATTAACTCTTAGATTGTTTTTGTGTTTTATAATGGAGGTTGGACAAGTTTTCCTAGGCCAGAAAGAAGTCTTTGAGATTTTCCATATTTTGTGTGTGTTCCATAGCATGTATTTGCCTTGGAAAACTTTTCCTAACCTAGATAATGGTAAAACTATGTCAAAGCACATTGTATGAATTTACTTTGGAAAATTGAACTCGGACTGTGTTTCACAAGGGAGGTTGGAAATTCTCCAAGGAAAATAAGGAATCTTTTAGACTTTTCATCTCTGTGGTGTTTTCCACATATTGTATAAGGTTTGGAATTTTTCCCAACTCACGCCATGTTACAACTAGGTTAAGCACGTTGTAGTGATTTTCCTTGGAAAATTTTCTTTAGGGGAGGTGTGTAAGAAAATTTGAAGGAAAATTGTCCATAATTTTTTTTCCACACTGCCTTGATGAATATATATATATGTAAGTAGGTATGCATACATAATTTAAAAACCACCTTTTATATGGTTGGTGTTGAGGGATGTGGGGGTGGGTGGGGGTGGGGGGTGAGGAGTAAGGAAAACTGTAATACCGTAAATTTTATTTTAATTTAAGTTGAATTAACTATGTGTCAAAATGGAATTTTTTGTTTTTAGTCTACATATAAAATAATAAATTTTAATTACCAAATAGACATTATTTCTACACTTGTCAAATATTATATTGAAAGTAAATTTTATGTCAAGCTTACATTAAATATTCTAAGATTCAAATTTATGTTGTTATTTAGATTACAAATAAAATTTATAGGGTATAAAGTATAAATTTCTAAAAAATAAGTTTAAAGAATAAAAGTGAAAAAAATAGTATCCAAAATATCTTATTTCCTTTTTGTCGTATATGGTTTTAAAGGAAAACTAAAAAGATACCCAAAACATTAAACTGCCCCATACCTGGGGAAATCAAACTGCCCTCTCTCCTTATACTGTTCTAAAAATTCCGCCTAAGCTTGAGTCTTGGGAGAAACGCCTCGCCTTAAGCTTTTTATGCCTTAATCTTGGTAAAACCCTTAAGTAGCACTTTTTTTCGCAAAACAACAATGCTTTAGTGAAACAATATCGCCTTTTAAAGAATTTTTTTACAAATCGCACCATTATCTCATCCAAAATAATCAAAGAGTGTTTTAATTTGCATATATTCAGACATATTTTTATGATATGTACAATTTTAGTATTTTAATATCCTTGTTATGGTTAAAAAATATTAAAATATATTAAGAAGGCCTAAATGCATTTTCACGCCTTTTTACACCTAAGGCCCGCCATGGCTTCTAAGGCATAAGTCTTGGCCTCCACGCCTCGATCACACCCCGCGTTTTTTAGAACCTTGCCTTATATAAATACCAAAGTGGGACTTTTTTTTCCTTTCCAAAAGATAACAACTCGTCTTAGTGTTTTTTAGAAACCAACAAAACTAAAACATAAAGAAAAACAATGAGAACTCCACAAACAGGTATTGTTTCTCCCTTACTGTTCTTATTCTTTCAATTACAAGTGTATGTATGTATATATATATATATATAAATTGCTCTTGTTCCAACTACTTCGCATTTTAATGGTGCGGATCGGACACGTGTCACTTGGCGGTGAGCCTAGAAAAGAGAGAAAGAGTGCCTATAATTTAGCCAAAAACTTCTTGGCTCATCGAGAGGTGACACATGTCTAGTCTGCCCTATTACAATACGGGACAGTGTGCGCAAGAGCATTGTATATATATATATGTGTGTGTGTTTTTTTGTGTGTGTGTGTGTGTGTTAAGATGAGTTATGTTAGTAGGTGAGTATTTTGTTTGGTGGGTTTTGTTTATTCCAAGTTTGGGCATCCATGGAAGCTTGGTTTTGTAGAGTTATATATATATATATATATATATATATATATATATATATATATATATATATATATATATATATATATATATATATATATATATATATATATGAATAAGATGAGTTATGTTAGTAGGTGAGTATTTTGTTTTGGCGGGTTTTGTTTATTCCATGTTTGGGCAACCATGGAAACTTGATTTTGTACAATTATAAAGTATATTATATATATATATATATATATATATATATATATATATATATATAGAGAGAGAGAGAGAGAGAGAGAGAGAGAGAGAGATTGGCTCAGGTGCGAACCATTTGGTGCGGATTTGGTGCACACCATTAAAGCAAATATAGAAACGGAATCCCTGAATGTCATTTGGCATTATATGAGGCTAAAACCCCAAAACCCATTTCTCTATCTGAGCCAACCAAATCCTCCATTTCTCTTCCTCATAGAAAAACCCCAACGCCTCATCTCAGGTATGAACTCAATCTCATTCTTTAACTCAATATCCTTCTTTAATTGTTTTTTCTAGAATGGTATAACTCCCATACATTTTGTCATTGAATTTTAAAATCGTATAAATAGCAATCAGGTAATTTGTATGTTTGGGTTATTTATTTTCTGATAAATATGTCTTTAATTTTCAGGATACGGAGTCGCCTAAAAGTTCATCTAACTCCCATATATTATGTCACTTCGAAGATCGTGCAGAAATACGAACATCAAAGATGTTGGGGAATCCTGGGCGACGTTTTGTTGCGTGCCCTAATTATAAAATCAATTCTTGTGGGTTTTTTGGTTGGATTGATACCGGGAAATCAGTGAATTTCCCAAAAATCGGTTGACATCAAGAATGCGGTTGAAATTAAATATGGCGATCTTAGAGCGAAAAGAATGGAGTTGGGCAATAAAATTGACGAAATGGAGAAAAAGTTGGGCAAAAAAAATGATGACGTGGAGAAGAAATTCGACAAATTAGAGAAGAAGATTGCCAAAAAATTTGATGAATGGGAGACGATGTTTGACAATTTTTATTTTCGTTTCAATTGTATTCTGGTTGTAATTGTAGCAATTTTTATTTTTAAGATGTCGATTTAGGATATTGACTACCCAATGTAATGTGAAACTTCAGTCTGGGTTATGTAATGTTCCATTTTAAATTATATGATGTAATGCACATCCAGTCTGGGTTATGTAAAGAATATCGAGTTTCAATTATGTTATGAAATGTGCCTTTATTATTATGGGTCCGCGCCAGCGGCATTGGGAATTTGTTAGAATTTTAAAATGTTAGAAATTTGGTAGATATTATACCAACTCTTCTCCATGGTAGATTTATTTATAACAGCTAGTGGGAGCATTTACAACTAGTGGTAGCATTGAAATGGTGATACATGTTACAAATGTGTGAGGAATTTACACTCTCATTATAAACCCCAGATTTCATGTAAACTATCACCCTCTATCCTCCACTTCTACCCATTCTTGCAACTCCACCCACTGCCTCATTTATGGTCTTGTAATTTCCTGATCCATCTTGAGCCACTACTATGTCAGCCTTGGAGTTTACTGCATTCCATGTTGCCAAACCCCCATCATTTGGGTTCATGTTTTCTTAATGTTAATTAGACAACTAATACAACTAATATAACTAAAATAGCAACTGAAATCAACTGATACAACAAAAATAACAATTGAAATAGACAACAAAAGAAGGAACTCCAAGGCTGATACAACTTAAGTCTGAAATAGACAACAAAAGAAGGAACTCCAAGGATGATACAACTTAAGTAATGAGTGAACAAAAGAAGGAAATCAACTGATACAACTAAAATAGCAACTGAAGTTCAATACAACTGATACAACTTAAGTTCAATACAACTGAAGTTCAATACATCTGAAGGTCAATACAACTGAAATATTTGAAGTTCATTAGAAACAAGACCACTTAATACAACACTGCCATGAATACAACACGGCATCAACTCGTTGAATCACTACTCTCTTCGTATTCACTTCCTCCTTGGCCATCGTCGGTCCTACAAAATAAAATAAAAAAATGATAAATTAGTTATGTTTACTAACTCATAAAATGAAAAAATACAATGGTAAATAAATGTTTTTATACCTATTATTGATCAATGGATAATTTCTTTTATCATGCGACTGTCCAACCATGCCACACCCATTGCAGCGGCGTACATTAGACTTCTTCACTCTAACCAATGCTTTTTCTTTCCATCTTTTAAGCCTTTTACCACATACTTTTGCTCTCACTTTTTTTGGTTCCTTGTAAATATTACCATAATTACAACTCATGTTCACCGAAACGCCTACACTTGGTTTGACAACAACTTTTGCATTCGAACCAATACAAACAACTTTTTTTATTTTCTCAAGTATGTCATGCAAACCTTCATTATAAATTTGAATTCCTTTCGAAGTAGTGAGGGTTGTATCAACGACATCCAAGGACCTTTGTATTAGTTGACTCCGTTGAAGAAAATATGACTTGTCATATGTTATAGCGTCCACCTTCACTGGTTCAAACTTGTAACTCATTATATCCATCATCTAATCTTATATTTTATTGAATATTTCATATACATAAATATCAACCATCTGCACCAAAGCGTCATAAATATTTTTAGTGTCGGCTTCTCATTCAAGTCTTTGTGATCAGCGTACAACTCTTCATGACATTGACGCATGATCCCCCTACCCAATTGGATCATAAAATCAACAAGCGAGTTCTTTTTTGAAACATATTTTTTTAAAAATGAATGGGCAGTTTCAACTCGTTGGCTACTTGACATTCCAGTGGAGAAAATATGATTCACATAAGCAGGAACCCATTGAGAACGGATTTCAAACATAGAATGGAGCCATTTATTGTCAGTTAAACCACTTTTGTCAACAAAATCAATCCATTTAGCATCAAACTCTTCCTTCATTTAAAATTTCATAGGCAATTAGAAAAGTCTTTGAGTAGGCCTTAAATTTCAAAGAATCAATTTTTATAGGACATTTCATTAATATGTGCCAACTGCAATACCTATGATAGGTGTGTGGGAGGGGTTCTTATATTTCTCTTGTCATTGTCTAATCTTGATCGGTAATAATCATCTTCAGTGCATCGCTCGGCATGGCTTCCAAGAAATGATTGAAAAGATAAACAAATGAATCTATAGTCTCATCACTAAAAAAAAACACAACCGAATAAGATAGTCTGCCCATGCTTATTCACTCCTACCAGTGGCGCAAAAATCATACCGTCCCTATTGGTATTGTATGTGGTATCAAATATTACCACATCATCGAAAAACTTTTAATCTCGTCTGCTAATTGCATCAGCCCAAAAACAATGCTTAATTCGTTGATCACTATCCGTTGTAATTTTGTAAGTGAAAGACAGATTATTTTCTTCTTTTAGTTTAAGAAACTCGTGCAACATATCTCCGTCATTCCCCTTTAATTCAATGTACCTATCCCTCTCTTGGTTGTATAAATCTTTTTGCGTAAACCCGATATTTTCAAAGCCACCCGCTTACACTCTAAGAAAGTTGAATTGTTGGTGCGGTGGTATATTGATCATTCCAAGTTGTTGAGTTAAGAACTTTTGGGAACTCGATATGCTCCGATGAGATCTTAAAAAATGGGTTTTCCTTGGCGTCGACAACGGGTGGGTATGACCCTCCACAAAAGAAATAACCACATATCGCCTCTCGGATGCATCGCAACTGCAATTTTTTCTTTACAATCCTCTCTAATTGAACCCCGACGTCTAGAAGTTCTTGGAATATCCACAACCTTGCCCTTTCCTTGTTTGAAATAGAAATACTCCTTCCTTATAATTTTGTTACTCTCAATATCCTTCTTTTCAGTCCAATTACGAACACTAAACTCGGCCACCTTTGCATATGCGTTGTAAAAAATCTTCACTTCATCAAGGGTTCAGAACTCTTGACCTATTTTTGGCTTTAGGTCATCCCGCACTTGAGGGTTGAAATCTTTATCACTGTTATTCGAATTTAATGTAACACATTGTTCCCCTCTATCACCCCCAATATCTAAATTGACATTTTGCTCAATCTCAAACTCAAAAGACATATTCTCTCTGATCCACATTTCTTTATTAATGCTCGAACTATCCATTTTCCGAAGAAAAAAAATTGAAAAACATTAACTCAACCATAACAAAAAAAAATTGACCCTAGCATAGGTTGATTTTTAAAATAAATCAACTATATTTTCGTTAAGCAGCCCTAAAAAAATTAACTATATTTTCGTTAAGCACCCTTAAAAAATAAGCATCCCTATAAAAAATAAGCATCCCTAAAAAATAGCAGCCCAACTAAAAAAAACTATATTTTCATTAATAAAAAACCTAGTGTATTCAGAAATAATAAATTATGTATTCAGAAATACTAAAATACAGAAATACTAAAATGTGTATTCAGACATACAACAATGTGAGTTTGCCTCCATGTACAGCAAAAATGATAAAAAATATGTGTAAACGATGAAAAACAGTTAAAGAGTGAGATTGAGTTTATACCTGAGATGAGGCGTTGGGGTTTTTCTATGAGGAAGAGAAATGGAGGATTTGGTTGGCTCAGTTGAGAGAAATGGGTTTTGGGGTTTTAGCCTCATATAATGCCAAACGACATTCAGGGCTACCGTTTCTATATTTGCTTTAATGGTGCACACCTGAGCCAATCTCTCTCTGTCTCTCTCTCTATATATATATATATATATATATATATATATATATACTAGTGGAATGACCGTGACTGAAGGCACGGCGAAAATTTCCAAAATATGTAATCGCAGAATGGAAAAAAAAGTATGTAACTGTAAAACGGCAAAAATTTCTTTCCCCCGACAAAACGAAGTGTAAGTTTTAAAAAATTGTCTATAAGACTATCCTTCCTTTTTAACAAATAATAAATAGTCCAACTTATATGCAGAGTTGAATCAACTACCACAAGACACAATCAGAATGGGTAAAAATTTGATGGAAAAGCCTTACATTAACCAAATCCCGCAATGAAAAAACTAAACTGCCGAATTTAAAGTCAATTTCCACCCCTAGAATAGCGCCAAAAATAGCCCATAACTTCGTTAGATAGGCACGGGCGATACGGATCCAATGGTGTCAAAATTACCTCATTTCGATTTACAATTAAAAAGTTATGACATTTTCCCAAACATATTATTTTAACTTGAAACATAATACATTTAAGGAAATTCAACTACTTCTCGTGCCAACTATGAAATAGTGATTGGAATTTCAATGAGCACATAAATAGTTAAGACATCATTCTCAACATTCACATAACATATTACTCATATATATGGAATGACACAACACACCGAACAGTGATGAAGATTTATATTTAAGTAAATGTTTTTTACAACACAAATGGAACTTAAGAAGGTTGATATTTAAAAATAAAAGGCTTAAACAATTATGTTGGCATTTGATGACACTTAAATATATAATATCGCCATGTAGGAAGGAATTCAAAGTAAAAAAACTGAAGAGTAAAAATAAAATCATCTCAACACAACTACATTTTAATTACTAAGATGAGCATCCGGCAGCAGCGTTCCAACTGCACTAATCTGTACATTTAGTCGTTTAAGTAGCACGTGACAGCTGCGTTCCAACTGCACTAAGATGAGCACGTGATAGATGCGTTCCAACAATTTCATCAGGATTATATTCTTTTGGTTCCCATCCAAAAGCTTCATACTGTTGAGAAAAAGTTGCAGCCTCAATTATTGCAGCATCATACTAAGATGAACACCTATTGTTTATCTAACCTGGAAGAAAAGGCATTAAACCATGTGAGCAATACAAACAGACATGAAAGCCTACAAATAGACCAAGTTATATGCAAACATACCTACTACTTAAATGCCTAAATGTACAGAGTTGTATGTAGATCACTTAGTTCAATCTCCAAAGTAGAGATTGAAGCTTAAAAACTCCTCAAACTTGTTCTTATGAGTTTTGTATATAGAGAAGATGTAATACCCCGAGATTTTGGGGTAATAATTTAATTATTTTTGGGAGAAATAAATATTATTTTATTAAAAAATTATTAAATTGGCGTTTGAGGTCAAAATTTGAGGATGTTAGAAAGTAATTCATATGGCGATTCTGACTGTGCCATTGTTTCCGAAAGGGTCGAGAAAGTCAAAATGGCTGTACTTGGGGTTTATTTGGGTTTCGAAATATTTTAAGTTCGTTTGGCTCGAATTAGAGTTACCGAGTCATTTAAAGTGTGTATTATCATTTAAAGTTGTGTATCCTGGATTTAAGGCTTAAACCCTACGGGAGATTACAATCTCATTAGAGAGAAAGAGAAATAGAAAGGAAAAGAGAGAGAGAAAGAGAAGAAGTGAAAGAGGAGAAAAAGTGGGCATTCCGTCCAATCCATGATTTCGAGGGTGATTCAACCTCTACGAACTTGAGGCAAGTGATTAAACTTGCTAAATAATTCTTGTTCATCTTTTATTTCATGATTTGTGGATCAAAATTATGGATTTTAGGTTTAAATGTCAAAAGCTAGATTTTTGGGTAAATCTTACATTTGATGTGTACGTAATAGATTTGAGGTAATAAATTAGTTGGGTTGATTTATATAATGAGTTTGGATGTTAGATATATGTTTGGGTTGATGTAAAATGGAGAGAAAATGATATATATGATTTTTGGGATTTTTGGCTTTTAAGAAAAGTAGCCTTTTTCGTAGCTTCTAATTGGCTGAATCGATTCGTCCCCTTACCGAATCGATTCGAAAAGTTGCAGGTGACCAGGTCTGAGTGACCGAATAGATTTGGACCCCATCCGAATCGATTCGGTCTGAGTTAGAATCTCAGGTCCTTGGACCGAATCAATTCGCAGTTGGGGCGAATCGATTCGCTGTGTGGGCCGAATCGATTCGGAAACAGGGCAGTTTCGGGGATATTTTCTAGGGTGAATTTCATTACATTTTGTTTGGGTTTATCGATTGGGGACCCTTAGCTAAGTTATGTGGAGTATGTTTTGAAGATTTTTAGGGAGTTTTACCTAAGAGAAATTATGGGGGTCGTATGGATTGATTTCGAGAGAGTACGAACTTAAGTTATCGTATTGGCAAAATGGGGAAGCCCACTATCATCGAGATTCCTATGTAGAGATAATTATGGGTCTACAAGAGAGAGAGGTATGATACGTTTAGCGATGTGGGACTTTTTGATTGAATCACAAATTCTGATAACGTTAAGGTTCTTATGATCGATTGAACTGTAATATAGATTGAGAATAACGAATGTTAATCGAAGTGCTTATGGATATAGAAAATATCATCGGAACTATTTGAACTGGGACATTAATCATATTATTGAAGCGAGGGGTAAGCTTTAAGCGACAGTTCGTATCGTGTATATAGAATGGGATAGTATGAGAATTAACGAATATTAAATCAAGAGTAATATACTTGTATGTGAAATTGTTTGTTTTATATATATATATATATATATATATATATATATATATATATATATATATATATATATATATATATATGGTGGAATTGTATATACCTTGTGTGATGGTTTGTATAAATATGAGGTGATGGCATATATATCTAGTGTGATTGATATATATACGTACGGGATTGCTATAATGGGAAGTTGTGCGATGTGGGTGAGGCCCTGGCTTGAGGAGCAGGGTGCGTATAGTCCCTAGGTCATAGTCGTCCATTATTTTTTTGTGTGATTTCATTTGGGGGTGAGAAGTCTTGGGTATGATTCGTTCTCACGTTACGGTTAGGAACTATGACTGCTTCCCGTACGTTGTGATTTGTTTTATTACCATGTCGATGTGATAATAGTCCGATATATGGTAACCCAGGATAAAGTGAGTAATTCCTGGAAGATGATAGAATTGTGAAGTATTTTATATATCCTTATGTGATTGGATATTGGATAGTTAAATGTACGCTAAGTGTGATGTGTGTACTTGATTGCTAGGGCTGTATGATTGTGCTTTATAACTAGTCTAATGTTATAAACCCTAAATGTTTCGGAGCATTATCTTAGTTCTATGATTAGAGATTATTGCTCCTCATACGTATTTGTATTTATGTGTGGGGTACTGGGGGCGTAATGGATCTCAACGACCAATATTACCAAGGGGTAGTGTAACGGGGGGGGGGGGGGTCCTTATTTGGATTTCGTTTTGCGAGACGTCCCACGCACGAAATGCAGTGCAATATTGGGAGTGGAGAGAAGTTTAGTCTTTCGTACTCATATTTATAAGATAGTGGATTAGTGAGTTATGGGTAACAAATGGTTGGATTATTGTATTTATGTAGCTATCTTTATGTGCACCGTGAACCTAGTGTATCATTACATCTCGACAATCAACAGTGTCAAGGAGTAGTGTATTGGGGGGGTTCCTTATTTAGATTTCGCTTTACGAGACGTACCATGCATGAAACGCAGTGCAGTATTGAGATTCGAGCGAAGATAGTCCTTAGCATTTAGATTCTATTAACTCATATATGTTATAACTAGAATCTGAGAAATTCTAGTAAGAGGAAATGTTTATGTATATGTATATTTGTAAGATAAGTTAAGACGCATATTTGGGTTTAATGAGAATCGTTAGCTGAGGGTTATGTGTTAGATGAGGGGTTACGCTAGTGTAGTTTTGGGTGTAGGTGAGATTCTATTGTCCCAAGAGAGATTTGGGCAGTAAATTGAGGATCATGTGCATATGTTTAGGTGCGCGCTTTAGTTGAGAGGTGAGTTGGATTTTCTGGAGAGTGCGACTTCACCTTAATCATGTCATAATGCATTTTAATGCACTTGCTATAAAAAAATTTCACCTCGGGCTCTGACCCATTTATATATCTCTCTTGCTATATATATTGTATATTACTTTAGGTGTACAGTCGCGAGGATACCTAGTATGCTTTTCTCTCCGTATTCGTAGAGCTGTAGCAGATACAGACTGTTGTGGGATTTGATATAGACGATTCCTATCTTTTGTATATCTAGATTAGGTTTCAGTTTGTGTATCAGGTTTACACCCAAGAGTTGTAGTTATAGCATGTTGCTTATATTTATATTCACGGAGATTATTGTATTGTTTGTTACCCGACAGCTTATTCGGGTATTTTTATCTTGTGAATTCATGTTGTAATTTAGAATTACTTCCTCTCATTATTATCATTATGAGCATGTGATATTTTGTTTAGTTGTTGTTGTGGTTGGTGAGTTATTGTATAGAATGTTTTAAAAAAAAATTGGCACCCTCTTTTTGTAGTATTGGGTAGTTAGCCGTGTTTAGTTTAGAATTGTCAGTTGGTGCTGAGAATGATCCACTTGTGATTCCTGATTATTTTAGTATAGGGCTGGCCACCCGTTATTATTTTGAGCGGGGTGTCACAGAAGACTAACTCACTGGAAAGGCGATGCTCGTTCTTATTAGTTTTGAATACATAGAAGACTAACATCATAGGAAATGGGATGTTCTGAGTCTGGAAAAAATTAGATAAAAAAAGAGGGAATGCATCAATGTTTGTATTCTATGTGAACTGTGAATAAAACCAAAAAAAATGTGCAATATGTCACAATCTCTATTATGTTTTGCAGATTACCTTTGAAAAGCCATGCGAAGCTCCAACTACCAATAAATTATGGTTTACTCCAAGTAGTAAACAGAGGAAATCATTTCAAATGAAATAAAAAATGAAATTTCAAACATAGGAAAACACTTAGAATTACCACAACAGTAAAGATTTATTCAAAGATTAAAAATAGAGTATTCAAGATATTATGAAAATGTAATGTTAAATGTAATTCTCCAAATCATAATTATTAAGTTGTTGCAATTGCACCCAATGACAGTTTCAAATTGACTGCCAAGAGTTGAGAAGAAAATAATGAAAGAAATGAGAAAAGGTGCACAGCATGCTAGTGAAATGTAGGCAAGGATACACCACAAACCTACTACATGTCTCTTTCATCAGTTAGAATGAACCAACCGCACCAATTCTTCACACTGGATATTGCTACTTAAATGAGCTGTAGAAATTTGTAGAAAAGAAAAATCCATACCTACTATTCTTATGTACTAAAGTGATGTTACAAAAAATGTAAATTATTCCCGAACAGACCTTTCTTTCACCCAGACAGAGTACATGTTCATAGTAATATAATTGAAAAAAAGGTTCGTCAATCAGCTGGCAGCCACAACACCAGTTCTCAGGCTAGTACCAAGTATAAACTTTCCAGATGTAACACTATAGGTTTTGGGCCATAATTTGTACCTTGAAGGAAAAAAAATAGCAGGGTATATTGGCTCAAAGTCCTGATTCTCATTCACTGGCCATGCTGCAAAAAAAATGACACGGTATGCTAATATTGTGTAGTTGTGTGATCATTTCTAGTCTAAGAAGGTTATTATTGAACATTTCAACTCAACTATTGGTAAATGAACTTTCCAGATGTAACCAAAAAAAAACTAAGCCTACAAAATTTTTACCTTTTAGGCAAAAAAAACAAAAAAAAAAATTAGAACCTCCTGACACGACCACGTCCACCAGAAGCAGCATAAGGCGACAAAGGAACGAGAGGTCCCAAGGACAGATGCAGAGGCAAATCAGGCCAACCAAGTTTAGACAAAATATTGCTCAAAGTGGCTGCCAATATCACTAAGCCTGCCCCATATGAAGATGCAAACACCTTCACCGAACTCATTGTTCCTGATGATATGTGTCCTCCTAATACAACTGATGATTCCAGACCTGTTAAGTTTCACAACGAAATTTCATAGCAGCTTAAAGATCACTGCATGTGTACAGTTCTAGAGTTGCTTATAACACAAAATTGGGCAGAAAAAGAAACTCCAAAGAGTGTTTGTCTAGAGTTTATAACATAAACTCGAGTTGTTGATTCATATAACCTCTAGAGATGTTTATTCTTAACTATTATGTATATACTTTAGTTTATAACATACAAAAACACAAATACCCAGTTACACATTATAACATAGAAACTATAGTGCTGAATGACTAACTCACTATGAATATACAAAAAATAGACAATTTAAGAACTTTCAAAATAAAACAAAAAGACAAATACCCAAAGAATGAATGACTAACTCACGGTGTTGTTACTTCAAAATTCGAACTCACAAACATTATATATATGCACAAAATCTAATAAGCAATCAAATAATAATGATCAGTAATCTTTGCTAGAATACACAGATGGAAATTATGCCCTGAGTTTATGCCTAATTTATCATAAAATTTGAAAAATTAGAATAGAACTAAAAAATGCAAATCACCCATTTATATGTAATGGTCATTCGTAATAAATTATGTATGGGTAAAGATACAACCAAAGTACTATATGCATAATAGAACTAAAGAAAATGGCAACAAATGCATAACCTGGTTTCAATTTCGTCTTCGTCCTCAATGAGAGAGGCAAGTAATAACCTGCAAATAAGGGGGGGAAGACAGTCATTAATTAGTTCTCGTTAGTTATAAACATAGAAATTATAAAGGGAATGAAATAATAAACACAATTAATTAGTTTCTCATTAGTTATAAAGGGATTGAAACAATAAACATAATCAATATGCCTTCCATTTTGTCAACTGAATAATAAACATTAATAAATAAATACCACTTGAAGGTTCAGTACATTAATCTTCTACGCTTCATTTCATGATCAAACGGATGAAACATAAATGACTTGATTGAATCAACTTCAAAGATGAACAGTTGGGTTTGTGGGATAAACAAAGAAGATGTATGAACACAAATTAAATCTGAGATACACAACGAAGAAAAAAACAAATTAAATCTGAGATACCGAACAATATTTTCCAAACACAAATCAAACATCAAACCGGGAAGAAATGGGATACCAAACAATATTATCCAAAACCAAGAAGAAATGAGATACTAAACAATATTATCCAAGCGCGCCTCTACACAGTCCTGTGGAGCTTGGAAAGTCAACGGAAAAAATGAAAGCTTCTTTCGAATCTTCACATGGGATGGCGCGACATGAATATAACAGTGCAGCCGCAATTTTGACTCACTTGTCAACAGTCCTGCTCACTTTGAACAGGTCTTCTGGTTCGCGTGTCACGCATACAGGACTTTGTTGTGCGAGTCAATTCGAGCCTGAATTTGGTTGTCTGTGATCAAAGCGTCAAGTTCTTTCTGGTTGCCCACTGATATACCCATATACGCCTATGGCCAGGATGGGGGTGCCCTGCACCTGAACGGAGATAGGATGATCTCTTAACCAATATCAAACGACCCTCTAAGGGGCCGACCCCTCATCAGGCCCAGACGACCCTCCAAGGGGCCGACCCCTCATCAGGCCCAGACAACCCTCCAAGGGGCCGACCCCTCATCATGGTCCAGACGACCCTCCAAGGGGCCGACCCCTCACCATGGTCCAAATGACCCTCCGAGGGGCTGATCCCTCATCAGGACCAGATGACCCTTCGAGGGTACAACAGTACGAGGCCCAAATGAGGCCAAACACTGCCAGAGGGAACATTGCCTTCGGCCTCATATCATAGGCCTAGGGTGACATCATCATAGCGCATGATTTGGGAGACGCGTGGAACAGTGTGTGTGAGGCCCACATGGCACGTGGAAGACCGTTATAACAATATAACCCTCTCACGTGAGGGAATATTATATCATCATTAGTTACAGGTGGCATCTAGAGGTACCAACAGGGGATTGGCTAGATCATCATTCACATGCACCATTCATACTTGTGGGGTACACTACACCCCCCAAGGCCTATATATACTTTTCACCTACAACCCTACAGTGGGGATCGATAATTGTAACCCTGGCTCAAACTCTGCTTGTACACACAGTAGACAGAGAAAAGGAGCTTATGTGCATTGTATCCAAGGCCATTAGTGCCCATGCTTAGTGGATCACACCCTCACAGTGGATGTAGGCCTAATTGGCTGAACCACTATACATCATTGTCTTATTCCTCTTATACTCATCTCCTTCTTCACACTTATACATAAATATACATCTTTATGGCTGCCATGATTACTACAGTTTGAGCTCATTATCACTTATCTAGTGGTGCTAGATTTCAGCATCATCAGTTTGGCGCCGTCTGTAGGAACATAAAGACATCTCTGCCTTTGTACAGCTTGACCTCACTGGGCACTCTGGTGGTGAGCCAGCTCTCCCCCTGTGTGGAGACGTTTCACCATTGAAAGAGACCCATTAAGGTTCTCAAGCTTACAAATCTTCTTCAGTTCATCTCTTCATAGCTCAAACACATGGCACCGGAGATGTCGCCACAACTACTTCCTCCACCGGATAGTGGAGTAGGACCCAGTTCCAGTCAGCCACCACCTCAGTCTGAGATGGCTGATGTGGCGGCAGCCTTGAAGTATCTGGAAGCAATCTATCGGATCATGCAGGAGCAGTTCACAGCTCTAAGTCAAAACATACTAAGACCGCCAGGGGTCTCACCTGAGGTGATTACTCCGGCAGCATATCCAGGGAAGCATGAGGCCAGGGGACCACCCCAGGCACCACCCAAAGACTTGCCATCCCCACAGCGATGGAGGGATGTTGCTGACCCCCGGCGTCTATGCCTTGGGAGGCAAGGAAACCCTTGCCCTGAGGATAGGTATTATGATCTGGAGGGAGAGGAGGCCCCCATAGAGTGTTGGGATCCGTATGAGGTCTCCAACAATACTGTGCGACGTCTCCAGGAAAGAAGAGGGAAGTGTGGAAGGCAAAATACTTATGATCGCCAGAGAGGCTCTGCTTTTGATCGCTTGAGCAGGGGGTCGACCTTTGAGAGGCTGGGCCCAGTAAATGATCTGCGAGAAAAATTGTCCAGATCAAGGAGTATTACAAGGTCCAGAAGGGAGACAGCAGATGGTCGACCCCACGGGGGTCGACCCCAAGGACGGGACGATGGTCAGGGGGAAGTAAACAGCCAACACAGTCCCACTGCAGCAGAACCTTTCGTCCACCTCAAAGAGGTGGCAGGGGATAACATCGACGAGGACGACCCTACGATGCCCTGGAATGACTCGATCCAATGATTGGAGGATAAGATCGGTGATATACTAAAGAGCCAGAACCCTCTTCAGAGAGGATAGTCCGAAGGCTCACCCTTTGTGGTGAGAGATAGTCAACTTCCCCACGCCATCACAATTTAAGTAACTTGTGGTCAACCCAAGATATGACGGGGGTACAAACCCTATCCATCATATTGAGATGTATCAATCGGCGACAGACATATACTCTATCTCAGATGAGATGAGGTGTCATGCCTTTTCTGGCACTCTGACTGGGGCTGCACACATCTGGTATATGTCTCTTCTAAAAAACTCCATTGAAAGCTTTAAGCAGCTGGCAGACCAGTTTATCCACAACTTTTGCTTTGGGTTGAGGCCACAGAAGAAGACCACCCACCTGCTTTATGTTAAGCAGGGGAAGAATGAGAGCCTAAGAGACTACATATCTAGATTCAACAAAGAAAAGTTAGAGGTTGAAGACTATGAGGAGAGCATAGCTATGACAGCCCTGATTGGAGGACTCCAGAAGGGGAAGCTATTATGGAAGCTTATTGAAGACCCTTGATCGAGTGCGAAAAGTGTGCGCGTGTAAAGTGAACAATCGTTGTTTTCGTTTCGCCAACTCAATACAAAAACCTAAGTTACTACTACACTTGCGAGGCAAGCAAAGCGGTAAGTCGGGTATCGAGAATCCACAGGGACAAGTTGTTAGAATTTAAGTGGTTTAATATTCTGAAATAAAAGTGTAAAAGATGATTACAAACTAAAAGAAAAGATGCATAAAGGTAAATGATTAACTAGGCAATGGTATTGAAACTAGATTATGAAAGCGAGTAAAACTATAGGTTGCGTCGAATATCCCTCACCCGAGTTAATTAGTATAAAATGGTTACATGGGTCGACGAGTTATTACAAATGCGTCTCGTTTCGACAGTTAATTAAATCAAGGGTTGTTACGCCCTAAATCATCATAAAAGTCTAATAAGATTTTGGCGTCAACAAATATCCCGGAAATTACGCGCGAAAGGTCATAAGCACGGGACATACATGATATGCCCCGTCAAATCTCCTAGGCGTAATAACTAGGACAACGCACTCGAAATAAACCCGTAAACTCCATCACCAAAGCAAAGAAATGCGTCAACTCGAGTGAGTTCAATTCAAACACAACCTAATTTAAATTACCTAGAAAGCATGTTAAAAACGCGATAAATGGAAAGCGATAAATAAACGCGGTAAAATTACACTACAAAGCAAGTAATCAAAGCATGTAAACCTAAATTAGAAAGCTTGGAAATTAACTCGAAATCAAGGAATGAAGAAATACAAACTATATTAAAATGGTAGGGGAGATGAATAGTCAACTTACAATCCAAATGGGGTGTCAAACCAAAGAGAAATGAAGAAGAACCAAGCAAAAACCCCAAACCCTAAGCTAAACTAACCTAAAATCGTGTATATCTGATATTAAAACCAAAAATGGGTTTATATAGTAAGTGGGAAAAGATAAGGGAAAAAGGAAAGAAAGAGGAAAGAGCCCAAAATATCTGGCACTACCGGTCGACCGGTCGCAGGGGCGCGGTCGACTGGTCCCTTAAGCCAAAGCATACTGTCTCCTTCCTACGGCAAAAGTTGAAACCGCGGTCGACCGGTCCCTTGTACACGGTCGACCGGTACTCTGTTTTCAGGCTGCAATTGGTCCATGATGAGGGGGAAAAGGTCCATTACGGAAACGAGCCTAGCTTCTTCGTCCGAACTCCAAACGACGCACCGTTTGCGGCCACACGATGCTAACTCAATGAACTACGCATCCGTGGAATTAACATGAGTCGGATAAGAAATGTGAATTGACTAAAAAGCCCTTGAAGTAGTGTCCATCGACGAAACTTCTCCGAAATGCAACGGATCCTCACTTTTAGCGTTCCAATACCTACAAAAGCACAAATAACCCCTGCAAAACATGTATCTATCCAACTCCAAGGTTGTCTGGTTAATGAGCATAAATATAGGCATTTAGGAATGTAAAAGCGCTAGAATGTATAAAGATAATGGGCGGAAATATGCAATATTTGATACGAATCACACCCCCTAACTTACACATTGCTAGTCCCTAGTAATGAAACAAGGAAAACCAAACCACAGAGGGCGGTACAAAAATGTATATATGCATCGAAATATAATTGCCACTTTCGTAGGGAACACGATTGCATTTAGCATATGCAATAAGCCGTTAAACCCCTAGGTTACCTTAGTGGACGAGTGTCGTCCCGTGAGGGTTTTCAGGGATGATACCCACAAACATCATATGGTTTCCTCAAAATATGCCCAACCCAACATGCGATAAGCCCAACAATGGCGAAAAGGATTTCATATGCATTATTAGCAAAGTGAATGAATTCACACAAAAGTCCGAATCATTAACATTATAGAATGCACCTCATAGAATTGAAACCTTAAAATGTGGGAGGGGAGCGAGCACATGCAAAGTATGATTTGGCGAAAAACTTAAATAAACCGGATAAACATCAAAGCAAGCATACATTCAATCCTCACGGGCATTACGCTCATCAAGCGAATTCACTCGAAATAGGGAGGTAACACACGGGACATGCGGGCTAAAGAGTAATTGTAAATGGAAACTAGGCCGCACACATGTCACAAAAGAAGAACGCTATATATAAAATGAAAAACTGTAATCTCAATGAAAGGATACCGCACACTAAAAGAGGCGAAATGCATTTTCACAGATTATCACAACTATTATGACTTTTGAATTACATGCACCTAAGATCACATAGGACTTGTATAGGGTTATAATGTAGGCATGGCTAAGGTACGAAACGAAGGAATATATGTACGAATTCAAAGTGTTCGGAATGAAAACTAGGGATAATGGGATAATGCGGGCAATATCAAAATCGGAAAAACAAGTTCCAAAAAGGCATTAGATATATCAACGGGGAGAGTAATCAAAGCTTATTGAACTATATACAACATATACAAACTTCTCTTTCTTTTTCTTTTCTTCTTTTTCTCATTTTCTCTTTTGTTTTCTTTCGCTTTTTGCTTTCTCTTTTTCTTTACTTTTTTCACATCACTTTTCTTTACTTATCAAACTCTCATATACCCAAATTGCAACCGACATCACAACCACATAATTCAATCCCAAGTAACATTCCAAATAAAGGTATGGAAAGTGTATGTATGGTTAAAACTCCAATTTAGAGTTGATTATGGGAATGGGGTTATGAAACGAAAGGCTATATTTAGGCTCAAAGGGGTTAAGGAGGGTAAACATATAAGGGTGAGGTCCAGGCTAATATGGGTGATATAACAAAGATGGCCTATGATCATTTCCTAAAGTTTACGCAATTCTTGAATCAAAACAGTAAATAAAAATCATGCTCAAGTAACACATTTCAAGTATGAACTCAATTAATGAACGGTCAAATGAAAGAATAGTGAGATTACCAACGAATTCAACGTTTTCAATGAGGAAAGAATAGTGTATAACACTCACAAACGACGAAAGGTACAATGCTTACTCGGTGTAAGTATATACAATGCAACAAAAGATTACCGAGTTATAAAAATCTTAAACCAAATCAATATAACCATAAAAGTGCATGTGCTCATGGGATTAAAGTTTAATTCATGAAGTTATTCATAATATCAATAATCGAGACTAAAGTCTAATAAGTTCTAAAATCGAGAACATGCATCATTGGGTTGTCTATTGGATCGACAATTATTGAAATTTATCATCGGAAACAAAGGCAAAATGCCCAAAAAGGAGAAAAAAGAAAGAAAATCTTTTGAAATTTTTAATTTTTCTAAGAAAAGCATACTAAGTAACTAACATGTGAGCAAAAAAATTGGACTAAAATAAGAAATGGATAGAATATCCCACACCCCCTAACTTAAAACTTGACATTGTCCTCAATGTAAATTAAGAACCAAGTCAAAGAGAGGAAAATAGCGATATTACCCAAAAGTGGAGCGATCCCCATAAGAACAAGTCCAAAGAATCTACAAAACAAGTTAGTACCGAGCATAGCAAAAACAAATAACAAAAAGTTAACTAATTACACTAGACTAAATTAAAAAGGAAAGAAAAAATAAAAAGCTAACTATATACAACCTACTATTTAGACTTCACACTAACTGTACACTAGAAGTCTAAATAGCTGAGGGTCCACCATAAGAACGATTTGACTTTGGAGGATAACCGGTGTACCCTCACATACAAGCATGCCTTCCGAAAAATATGAATTCCGTTTTAACAACGGAAGGCATGTGTAAGGCGGAAGAAATGAACCATCGCCAATTAAAAGTTTTGGAGGGACGATGGGGGGTTTGGATTGAACGGGTGACAAAAACAAGTGGGGACCGAGAAAAGCCGAAAATCCTCCCAAGGATTTTGAAGTTGGAATGGGAGGCGGCGCACACAAAGGCAAAGATGCGATTGTGGAGGGCGACTCGAGCAAGTACTCCTCATCGGCGATAGGGTTTAAAACATTAAAGTTCGAAACCGAATCATCGGGTACTTGTTCCGGTGGGGAAATAGAGAATGAAAATGGGGATGAAAGAAATTCAAACTCATGAGATGAATCATCATCGCATGAAGTTGGAATTTCAAAGGAAATAATATCATTTTCAATGAAATGTTCTTCTTTGGGGACCAAAGAAGAAATCATTTCATTGCAAATAGATATTACATCATTTTCATCCTCACTTTCAATATCTATTACGCAATGGGCAAAGTCTAGAATGGCTTGTTCCAAAGTAGGCACAAGTACCTCATTTGGTTCAAAACATTCCTCGACTTCAAAAGTCTCAGAAGCAAAATCGTCGTCGGACTCAAATAATAAATCCAACTCATGTTCCCACGAACGATTTTCTTCCCGATAACGAGTTTCAATTTTCTCATTTTCATACATACGCAAACCCTCACTGAATGTCATGGGTCGAGGTGCGGATGCATTAGAATGGGAACTTTGAAAATTACCATCGGACTTAAACGAAAACTCATTATTATAGGAATTTTGAAAACTATTCGAATTCGTTTCAAAATTCCTATTATAAGGAGGTAAAGGCCCAAAATCATTATCATCATCATCAAAATTCCAATAACCTAAATTTTGACTTTCGTTATACTCGCCCAAAGTCATATTTGAATTTGTTATACTTTGGGATTCTAAGTATTCACCGAAAGTCATAGGTTTGCGAGAATTTTGAGAATTATAACAAGGATTACCGAAAGAATTGGAATAAGACATGCTTACCCCAAAAATGGCTCAAGTGGCGAATTCCACAAAGTAGGTGCGCGTGGGAAAGATTCGAGCGTTTCTAAGTGCTCAAATGTGGAAGTCCTGCAAAATATTAGAAAATAATACAAATAGAAAGAAAATACTATGAAATACTAAATCAAATAAAGTCTAAAACAAACTAGTCCCCGGCAACGGCGCCATTTTGATCGAGTGCGAAAAGTGTGCGCGTGTAAAGTGCACAATCGTTGTTTTCGTTTCGCCAACTCAATACAAAAACCTAAGTTACTACTACACTTGCGAGGCAAGCACAGCGGTAAGTCGGGTATCGAGAATCCACAGGGACAAGTTGTTAGAATTTAAGTGGTTTAATATTCCGAAATAAAAGTGTAAAAGATGATTACAAACTAAAAGAAAAGATGCATAAAGGTAAATGATTAACTAGGCAATGGTATTGAAACTAGATTATGAAAGCGAGTAAAACTATAGGTTGCGTCGAATATCCCTCACCCGAGTTAATTAGTATAAAATGGTTACATGGGTCGACGAGTTATTACAAATGCGTCTCGTTTCGACAGTTAATTAAATCAAGGGTTGTTACGCCCTAAATCATCATAAAAGTCTAATAAGATTTTGGCGTCAACAAATATCCCGGAAATTACGCGCGAAAGGTCGTAAGCACGGGACATACATGATATGCCCCGTCAAATCTCCTAGGCGTAATAACTAGGACAACGCACTCGAAATAAACCCGTAAACTCCATCACCAAAGCAAAGCAACGAGTCAACTCGAGTGAGTTCAATTCAAACACAACCTAATTTAAATTACCTAGAAAGCATGTTAAAAACGCGATAAATGGAAAGCGATAAATAAACGCGGTAAAATTACACTACAAAGCAAGTAATCAAAGCATGTAAACCTAAATTAGAAAGCTTGGAAATTAACTAGAAATCAAGGAATGAAGAAATACAAACTATATTAAAATGGTAGGGGAGATGAATAGTCAACTTACAATCCAAATGGGGTGTCAAACGAAAGAGAAATGAAGAAGAACCAAGCAAAAACCCCAAACCCTAAGCTAAACTAACCTAAAATCGTGTATATCTGATATTAAAACCAAAAATGGGTTTATATAGTAAGTGGGAAAAGATAAGGGAAAAAGGAAAGAAAGAGGAAAGAGCCCAAAATATTTGGCACTACCGGTCGACCGGTCGCAGGGGCGCGGTCGACCGGTCCCTTAAGCCAAAGCATACTGTCTCCTTCCTACGGCAAAAGTTGAAACCGCGGTCGACCGGTCCCTTGTACGCGGTCGACCGGTACTCTGTTTTCAGGCTGCAATTGGTCCATGATGAGGGGGAAAAGGTCCATTACGGAAACGAGCCTAGCTTCTTCGTCCGAACTCCAAACGACGCACCGTTTGCGGCCACACGATGCTAACTCAATGAACTATGCATCCGTGGAATTAACATGAGTCGGATACGAAATGTGAATTGACTAAAAAGCCCTTGAAGTAGCGTCCATCGACGAAACTTCTCCGAAATGCAACGGATCCTCACTTTTAGCGTTCTAATACCAACAAAAGCACAAATAACCCCTGTAAAACATGTATCTATCCAACTCCAAGGTTGTCTGGTTAATGAGCATAAATATAGGCATTTTGGAATGTAAAAGCGCTAGAATGCATAAAGATAATGGGCGGAAATATGCAATATTCGATACGAATCAACCCTCCGAGGAAAATGGCTAAACTGTTGTCAACGGCAGGAAAGTTGATGAACGTTGAAGACGCGATGGCCGCAAAATACGAAGATGAGAAAGGAGCCACCAGTGGGGGTAAGTACCATAAGAAGAATAAAGAGGGCAAGAAGAGATCTACGAACGACAAGTTCGCAGATTACACCCCTTTAACGATAAGCTGTGAACATATTCTCAATGAGGTTAAGAGCGACCGGTCCCTAAAGTGTCCTGAGAAGTTGAGGGCAGCCCCCAACAAGAGGAACAAAAACCTGTGGTGTGAATTTCACCAAGACCATGGCCACGTGACAGAAAAATGCTTTGTTCTGAAAGATGAGATTGAGAAGATGCTAAAAGAAGGGAAGCTCAGGAAGTACGTTGACAAAGGTGCCTTCAAGAGGGACCGAGGGGATGACCCCAGAAAGAAGTGGGGCGATGCATGAAGAGAGGATCCACCGAAAAGAGGGGACGACCCTTCTGATGATGAGGAATACCCTGACCTCCCTCCGAGAGACGATCACGACCCTGTCAAGAGGCTTAATATGATCTCACTCAGAGTGGGAATGATCTCGGGGGGTCTAGCAGGAGGCGGGTCAGAGGTCGCAGATAGGAAGGCTCATGTAGCTAAAGCCAAGGCAGTGACGAAACTATACACTCAAGCTCCCTGGAGGCAAAGTCAGAAAAGAGGAAGAAGGTCTATATGGATACCCTGATAGTGGGGTCCTTAAGAATGGACTTCAAAGGCTTCTTAGCCCCACATGATGACCCTCTCGTCATCACTACTAGGGTACATGGGTAAGAGGTGCCGAGGATCTTGGTAGATGGGGGTAGCTCTGCAGATGTGATGTTTTGTCCATGCTTCAAAGCCTTAGGTCTCAGCCATCCTAGACTCGTCCCATACCATCACCCATTGATTGGGTTCAGTGGGTAAAAGGTTCATCCCCTTGGAGTGTATGAGACCAATGTCAAGATGGGGGACAAGTGTCCTATATGGCTTATCAAGAAGGTCAGCTTCTTTGTGATGGATGAACATGTCTTTTCGGCCTACAACATTATACTGGGGCGAGTAGCCCTCAAGGGGTCTGAAGCTGTGCCGTCTATGGTCAATCAAATGATTAAATTCCTGACCCCTTATGGGGTAGGAGAAGTTCAAGGAAATCAGACGACAGCACAGGAATGTTATTTTAACTTCGCCAAAGAAAGAGAGGCACACAAAAAGGCGACAACCACCTACAACATTGACACCTTAGACCCCAGGGATGAGAAAAAGCTGAAGAAAGGAGAGGCTACAGAAGAGGTAGAATCCGTCATCCTCAATAAGGATGAGTAAAAAAAAACCATCCTAGTAGGCAAGACTCTGAAGCCAAACATCAAGGAAGACCTCATCAAGATGTTAAGAAGAAGACAGGGTGTCTTTGCATGGAGTCATACAGATATGCCCGGGATCTACCCCAAAATCATGTGCCACAAGCTCAACGTGGTAGAGGGTGCAAAGCCAGTAAAGTAGAAGAGGAGAATTTACTCTAGAAAAAAACATGAGGTCATAAGGGATGAGGTCAAGAAGTTAGAAGATGCTGAGTTTATTAGAGAAGTCATCTATCTTGAATGGCTGTCCAACGCACTCATCATCCCAAAAGCCAATGGGAAGTGGAGAATGTGTGTAGACTTCATCGACCTCAACAGGCATTGTCCCAAAGATATCTTCCCTCTCCGCCGCATTGATAAGATGGTAGACACTACCGCAGGCCATGAACTAATGATTTTCATGGATGCCTACTCAGGGTACAACTAGATCTTTATAAGCACCGGGGACTCGGAGAAAACTTCTTTTATTACTAACAAGGGGACATATTGTTATAGGGTCATGCCCTTTGGCCTGAAGAATGCATGGGCAATCTATCAGCGCCTTGTAAATAAAATGTTCGAAGACCAAATTGGGAAGTCTATGGAGGTCTACGTAGATGACATGCTGAATAAGAGTTTGAAGGTAGAGGATCATGTGGCAGACCTTGAGAGGACCTTTAATACGATGGACAAGTACCGGAGGAAGCTTAACCCGGCCAAGTGTGTCTTCGGGGTTGGAGCAAGGAAATTCTTGGGGTTCATCATGAATCAAAGGGGCATTGGGTCCAATCCTGAGAAGATAAAAGCCCTTATAGAGATCAAGACTCCCAAGACCATTAAAGACGTTCAGAGGCTCACGGGGCGAGTGGCTGCTTTGAATAGGTTTGTGTCCAGGGCCACAGACAGGTGTTTACCATTCTTCAAGATTCTCATAAAGGCTTTTGAATGGAGCGAAGAGTGTGATGAGGATTTCAGGGAGTTAAAGTCAAACATAGGGTATCCCTTACTGTTGTCACGACCAATGCAGCGTGAAGGACTCTATGTGTATCTAACTGTCTCAGAGTCAACCATTAGCGCAGCAATCATCGGAGACGAAGACGGGTTACATAAGCCTGTGTATTTCAACAGTAAGGAACTCTAGGGAGCAGAGCAAAGATACCCAAGGATGGAGAAGTTAGCATATGCCTTGATCCATGCATCAAGAAAGATGAATCCATACTTCCAATCCAATACAATTGTCATCCTCACTGACTCTCCTCTTAGGCAAGTCCTACACAAGCCAGAAAAATCAGGTAGGTTAATGACCTAGGCTATAGAGCTGGGGGAGTTTGACATGGTGTATAAACCTAGGACGGCCCTTAAGGGAAAAGCATTAGCAAATTTCGTGGCCAAGTTTACCTGGGAAGATGATGATGAGAGCCTCGGGAAGACAGATACCCAATAAGACAGGCTCACCGACACACCTGCAGATAAGGTTGAGACAAGCATCGCTAGAAGGAAAGTGGCCAAAAATGAAGAGGGAAGATATCTCTTTAGACAGGGGTCCCTTACCGAGAGAAATTTCTCAGAGGAAAAGACAGTGTCGAGCCTTGTCGTCGATGGGTCCTCTTGCGAAAGCGAAAGCGGGGCTGGATTAATAGTGTCAGCACTAGATGGCATAGATATTGAGTATGCCTTGAGGTTCAACTTCAAAGCCTCCAACAACGAGTTTGAATATGAGTCTTTGATAGCAGGCCTCTCCTTGGCCATGTCTCTTAGTGTCGTCCAGATATTGGTCCATAGTGATTCAAGGCTAGTAGTGAACCAGATACTAGGCCTCATCCTTGAATTGAACCAGATCAGTCTTGAATTGAACCCCCAAGTTGATCAAGGCCTCATCCTTCTCTTTTATAAGCAAGTCCTTAGCCTTCAGGTCAGCATCATGCTACTTCGTCAGCTCGTCTAGGACACTTGCATATTCAGTCCTCGTACTATCCAATTAAGCCCTTGTAGTATCAAGCTCTATCTACAGGTCAGCCTCGTGCTGAATGGCCCTCTCGACTTTATGAAATTTTTGTTGGTTTTCAGCCATCCACTTAGTGGTCGAGGTAAAAGAACAGGCAGAATACACATAAAAAGTCACTTGTTAAGAGGCCGAGGAAATAGTTGGTAAAAAATTCAAACTAAGTGAAATGAAAACAAATACCTGAGCCAGAGTGTGCAGACCATATTCATACACCTTGGCCGGGGCCATCTTCGATAGGAAATCGTAGTCGGCAGTCGAGGGGGCAGAGAACATAAAAGCTTTGTCCGCCCTCAGATTGGCTATCTGGGAAGACGGCTCAGCCTTCAAAAATGCTAAGTTTTGGGACCAGAAGGCCCCCATACTGGAAGAGGAAACACTCCCCTCAGATGCCTCCACCCTTGTCCTCGTCCTAGAATCTGGCCGAGGGTCAGCAGGGACTTCAGGCTCTTTTCTTTTATGACTGTAGGCGGTCGGCTCAACAAGTGTCGGCCCCACAGCCTTTGACATCCTCGGATCCTGTTGAGGCTCCTTGCCTTTCTTCTTGCCTAGACCAGACAGTAAGCTTGGGACAGTCATTTCCCAAAGATGGTTAGAGATACCTGCAGGACGACCTGAAAAGCAGAAGACACATCAGAAAAATATAGAGGCAAGGATGAAACACTTGGAAAAAACAAAGATTGAGCAAAAAATAATAGTAACTCACATAGCTCTGTCAAGGGGCCGACCCAAAGACCAGCTTCTTTGAGGAACCAAGGGGTCATTAGATCTTCAAACTTTGCAGGTCCACCCTCTTTCTCTCATTCTCTCAGAAACTCGACTATGTCTTTCTCATCCAGACTAAGTTCAGGGTCTGACCTAGCCTTCATCGAGGGGTTAGACCATCTCCTTGGGACCCTCGGACCATCGTCCAAAGGTTGAGTCTGGGTGGCAAACTCCCACTCTTCAGAAATGCATAAAAATCTCTTCTTCTAGTCGTGGTTGGAGGTTTGTGCCATGTGGAGAAGTTTTTTATCATACCTCCTCGCCACCAGGTGATAGTAACTAGGCTATTTGGACGAGGAAGTGATATTATAACAAGCCAAAAACACGTCGGCTGAAGGCTCGTCTGTGAAGGCATTCTTCCCCAAGTAGACGTAGCCTAGGATCATCCTCTAAGAGTTGGGGGAAAGTTGAGAGGGGGCGATGCTGAGGGCTGATAATATGTTGACTATGGCAGGGTGTAGAGGAAACCTAACACCGACCTAAAACATCTGTTCATACACTACTATCTCCCCCTCGTCACCCTCAAGGACTTGCTCAGACTCATAGGGGACCCTCATACTTATTTTGGGGGGCACACCAAATGTATTCCTCCACAGTAGGAGGTCACGATCCCTGACGAAAGAAACATAAGTCGAGGTGTGGGAGGTGTCAACTTGGTCAACATCGGAGTCCTTACCATCATCCTCAGTCCCCTCCGCCTCGGCCTCATCACCTATCAGAGGTCCATGAGGAAAAACCATCTGGAAGGCATGGGGGGATAAAGTGGTCACAGGAACAGCCTCGGAAGGGACCACCCCCTTGGCCTCTCAGCCTGGGCTAAGATCGGATGCCTCTCTCCTCCCAGAAGGCCCAGCACTAGTTGGTGATGATGATCTCTCGTCCATCTCTCCTGAATAACTCTCAACTGGATGACAAGACAACCCACAAGACTCAAATGGTAATATTGTGGCTAATGGAATGGGAAAAATGGGTCATACCCAATTAGGGTTGGCCCCTCGTCTTCTCTCCTCCTATTTTTCAACCCGTCTGATCTCTACAAAGAACTTCTCTCTCAGGAATGGGAACTCTTCAGCTAAATTGTAAAGCTTCCTAAGCATTAGGGGGAGACCCTACACTTAGAAGAATTTGGGTAACCTAACTACAAACAAGTTGGCAATTAACTAAGTTGGACCTTTGGATTAAAACTAAGGAAAGTAAAAGTTTTAACCAAGGACACTCAAGAACAAGCCATCGGAGAAGAACACCGAAAAGTATGAAACAGCCAAAGAAAAATCTAGTCCTACAGACCTTTAAAAAATAATGGAATGTAAAGAGGGCACTAGATTAGAAGGATTACCTGAGAGAGGACGATGAGGCTTGATGCAGGAATCGCAGAAATGGCTATGGCTATGGAGATGTGGAAAATCTAGAGAGAGAGCTTGGGCGCGAAGAAGAAGAAGAACAAAGGGAATAACTTCAAAAAATCTGTTTAAATACTTTTCTAATCAAGGGGCCCATGAACCAATGCAGAGCACAACCTACGAGGAGGGCATCATTAGGGCACAAAGTCCCAAGCAGTGTGTAGCCGCCATGCCTAGAAAACTAGAATGACAGTGGAAAAAAATTGACAGGTGTCACATCATCTTGACAGGTGTCCTTCATCTAAATGACCATACACTCATCTCAAAGGAAACTCTATCCCTCAACCATCCCAACAACATCGATGGCTAAGGGCTGGGGGTGATTAATATACCCATATACGCCCACGGCCAGGACGAGGGTGCCCTGCACCTGGACGGAGCCAGGATGATCTCTTAACCAATATCAGACGACCCTCCAAGGGGCCGACCCCTCATCAGTCCCAGACGACCCTCCAAGGGGCCAACCCCTCATCAGGCCCAGACGACCCTCCAAGGGGCCGACCCCTCATCATGGTCTAGACGACCCTACAAGGGGCCGACCCCTCACCATGGTCCAGACGACCCTCCAAGGGGCCGACCCCTCACCATGGTCCAGATGACCCTCTGAGGGGTCGACCCCTCATCAGGCCCAGACGACCCTCCGAGGGTACGACAGTATGAGGACCAAATGAGGCCAGATACTACCAGAGGGAACTTTGCCCTCGGCCGAGGGTGAAATCATCACAGCGCGTGGTTTGGGAGACGCGTGGAACAGTGCGCGTGAGGCTCACATGGAACGTGGAAGACCATTATAACAGTATCACCCCTTCACGTGAGGGAATATTATGTCATCATTAGTTACAGGTGGCATCTACAGGTGTCAACAGGGGATTGGCTAGATCATCCTTCACATGCACTATGCATACTTGGGGGGTACACTACACCCCCCAAGACCTATATATACTTGTCACCTATAACCCTACAGTGGGGATCGATAATTGTAACCCTAGCTAAAACTCTTCTTGTACACACAGCAGAGAGAGAAAAAGAGCTTATGTTCATTGTATCCAAGGCCATTAGTGTCCATACTTAGTGGATCACACACTCACAATGGATATAGGCCTAATTGGCTGAACCACTATACATCATTGTCTTATTATTCTTATACTCATCTCCTTCTACACACTTACACACTTATACATACATATACATCTCTATGGCTGCCATGGTTACTATAGTTTGAGCTCATTATCACTTATCCAAAGATTTCAGCATCATCACCCGCAACACTGGTTTTGAAAGCATCAGCTATCATGACACAGATGGATGCGATGCGCGCAACATGGGATCAATAAAAAAAAATTAATTCTAAATATGACACAAATCAATTACTTTTAACCAATAGGGGATCTAATAAAAATAACTATTATATTTTAACTATTACTTTAACCAATACTCCATATCATTGTACTACAGCACCTAGTAATTGAAGTTGATCTAATAAAAATAACTATAATATTTTTTTAATAAGAAAAAAAAACTAAACAGATAAGCTAGACTACAAATAATTGAAGAAAATACTCACTGTACAACCCCCCAACTCTGCCAATTAACCCACTCCCTTGCATAAGAATCCCCTGTATAAAACCTATAAATCCCATACCCTTGTCTCATACATTCTTTATACTGCCCTCTATACCTACTCCCCCAAGCCCAACTCTATATCCCATACCCATCATATCTCCCATCCACCCAATCCCCCTCATACCTCCCATTCACAAAATAATTATACACCCACTCCCACTCTAATTAAACCAAATAGAAATAAAAGATCAGAATCAGCGGCAAAATAGAATCAATTAATACAGTCGTAAATTGCAACCATAGTCAAGCATAAAATACCATCCCCCAAAAACATGTATGCACACACACAGAAAATAAAATTTTTAGCCTCAAAATCTTTGGATACCACATTAATAGGAAAAAGAAAACTTAAATTTGTGGGATTCAAATGCAAGAAGCTACTAAACTCCACTTTCATTTTCAAAGGCATAATCCAAAAACTCAAATTGCACCATGATATCAATGGTGAGGGACACAAGTCAATGGTTACGGTTTCGTTGAAAAATTAATAACATAAATAACGGAAGTGATCTTTACATACCATTAGCTGTTAGGTAGATTTCTCCATTCCATACTCAACCAACCATTTTCCATCCCCGCTAGAACCATCAAATTGGACACACAAAATGTATTTACCAGACCAAATAATACCAAGGCTTGAAGAATACCGTTGCTCTCAAATACGATGACATCAACCTACATCATATACATAGGGATTTGCGATTAACATTGTGAAAAATATACATATAACATGGAAATTGACACTATAATTTACAAAAAAATCGACAGTTGATATGTAAAGGTCTTCAACACAATTTATAAGATTTCGTACATGAGTTTCAATTTGCTAATCATATAACTTATAAACTCATTCCATCGCGAAGAAAATATAAAGATTGATGATGTTATATACACGAAAACCCTGATTTAAATCGAAAAAACCTATGATTTAAACCCACCTGCAGAAAATACACCCGGTGACATATCTAAGACAGCTATAATCCCTAAACTCGTTTTCAACCCCAATACCTAAACCCATTTTCAAACCTAAAACCCAATATGCATATAAACAACTCAAATCCAAACCTAAAATGAAAAGCAAACAAAATCACTTTGTTCATAAAAACATTGTACACCAGCAACTCAACTTTTGATTGGCATGTGAGGAGTCAGATACAACCCCAAATCTATACAAAGAAAGTTCAATAACAACATAAAAACTAAAAATGATAACCTATAGAGAGTTTTAAAGTCCAAAGAAAACTAAAAATTAAATTAGCAATGCAAACATAATGGTGAGTATACCTGGTGGATCATTTTTCCCAAAAATGCATAAAAATGAGAGAAAGCAGTTCAAGTTGTGCACTATGTCTCCTGGGACCACCACTCTTGAATCTGAAAACCACAAATACACCCAAAAAATTAAGGTTTCTTCATACATCAAATTACTAAAATGAAAACTTAATAACAACCAAGCAACCATAATACAACACAAAAGCATCCAAGAACAACCCAACAACAACAAATATAACACACAAATGTGAGCTCCTACTGGTGTTGGTTCACAAAAAATTCCTCTCACACAAACAAAGAATATTAACTATGTTTCGAACCATTAATTTCAAGAAAATCCCCGAATCAAGACTTTGAACCCTAAAATCACAACCCCCAAAATTTTGAGAAACCCTAAACTTTGAAAACCATTTTTTCAATGAGGTATACATTAAACGATAGAGGGTTAGTATGGAGAGAGAGAGAGAGAGAGAGAGAGAGAGAGAGAGAGTACCTCTAACAGAACATCACACCATGAAGAAGAAGACGATGAGCAAGTGGGGTCGATGTAAATTAGGAGAGAGATTTGGTTATTTCAGAGATGAGGAGTGAGATCGTGTCAGGGTATCATACTTTTTTTTGTTGTATTACAAATGTAACCCTTATATTTGAATTAAAGTAAATTTTTAGGGGTAAAAAGAGAGGGGAAATAAATTCTAGTGGGATAGAATTGTAATTACAAATATAGTATAAAATGAGGTGTCGTGAGATGTAGGGCTTATGGTATGAATTGTGATCTCACCCTCCATTTTTTGCCTTGGTTGCTCAATCCTCACCTCTAATTAAGTTATCAACATATGGAATAGTAACCAACATTCTACTCCTTATATATATATATATATATATATATATATATTCGGGTTATGGTAGCTGAGTTTTTTAATTGTTGTTTTAACAACAATGGAAGTTGTGTGTGTGAGAGAGGGAGATTTTTTAGACCAAAAACCTCCCCCAAAAGTAATAATATTTTGAGCCTCGGGGAGGCCTATATCATAAGGCAACACTTAATAGGCAAATGAGATAATAAGTGGAATCCACGTCACTCTTGAGAAAGATTTTAGGGAAGATTTTTGTACTCAGGTCATTATTCATATATGTATATAAATATATGACTATGGGTGCATGTGTATAGTGTTGTGTGTGGTTCGTGTGTTTTAGTGTGTGTGTGTGTGTGTGTGTGTGTGTGTGTGTGCACGTATATATTTGTATATATATAGTCGATATATATATATACATAATAATGCTCTTATGCGGACTTTCCCTCATTTTAACAGTGTGTATCGGACATGTATCGTATGACCGTGATCCGAGAAATTATCTGCTAAATTATAGGCTCTCTCTCTTTCTTTTTTGCACTCACCACCAGGTGACACATGTACAGTCCACATTCTTAAAATGCAGAATAGTCCGCACAACTGCAGTACTCTCTCTCTCTCTCTCTCTATATATATATATATATATATATATATATAATGTGTGTGTGTGTGTGTGTGTTTCAAAATCAAAATGGATATATACATATATAGGTATGTGTTTAAGTATATATCTATGCATACATGCGTGTGTCACGACAAATATTCTTGAAAAAGATACAAAAATAACGTGTATTACTCGAAATAACATTAGTTATACACATATTTTGTCGAGAAAGAATACTAGTATTCTTTTCAAACCAAGCGGTGACTATAAGTCGATACGTTAAAAGGCCTCCTTTTTAAACATTGAAAACTAATATTTTTTAAACCGTTGATTAGAAAAATACATGGAACATACCATTGGAATCATGGTGTCGGGTTGAATTTTTTGATATAAAAATATTTTTAATTCGACACAATTTTGTACAACGTCGTATTTGCGCCGCTGTGTCAATTAAAGGACCCAAATAAATGTTAATATATATATTTTAGGATATTTTCCTTAAGAAATTATCCAAGCATGTTATAATGATTTGGCATAGATTTTTACTTGAACCGTGTATGAGTTATGTATTAATAATAGTTCTCTACCCGAATACTCATGACAGAGTAATTACGAAAAGTAATGCGTAGAGTGAAATATTTATTTTAGATTATTTATAGTAACACTTGCATGAAAAATTATAGTTAAATATGACAAAACACACAGAACCAAATAAGCTCACTGTACTCAATGAACTTGTAGGTCTTTTACCTTTTTAATAGTAAACTTTTGCATATTTGTTTAACTGATATTGATATCATTCCATGACATCCCTATATGATTCGAAGTATGTGTAGAAATTACCATACCCATATGTTACTATACCATTAACGATTTTAATTATGATCATTTTGAGAAATTTTAATCCTTCTCATCTAATAACTGATATCATAACAATTCGTTGTAACGATGCAGTTCACCTTGCACCTTTGCGCATTATTATTTATTTGAAAAGCATTAGTAATAATATGGAAGTAGACCACTGTGTTATTCCACAAAAATATCTACTTAGAATATGGTCTTAGATAAGTGAGAGCCTAGAGTTTAGCTACATACATTTGAGTAATACTTTAATTGTGTGCCTAGCCAGTTACTTTTCTCCAAACATTTTGGGTTGATATTAGTTGACTATACTGATAGATTACAAATATCTATACCCCTTAGTGAGCTGGTAAGTATGAGATTATCAGTTCAAAGATCATTGGTTTTCTTTATGTGACCCTTAGTGAGCTGGTAAGTATGGGATTACCAGTTCAAACTCCTTGATTTTTGTTAATACTAATATGAGAAACATTTTCTTCCGCTTAATTTCACAATTAATAAATTCTATATAAACTCCAACCTCTCTCTATATATATACTGGTTATAGAACTAGTAAAAACCTATTCATCAAGTTTGTTGATTCTTTTCTTTCTAGTTATATTGCATAGGTATCTATAGGCAATTATGAGCACTACAAGAATCAGATTACAATAGTAGGAGATATGCAGAGAAATTGATAGATGAATAGGTCTTTTGAACCACAATATAAGGCCGTTTAGCTTTCATAAATTCTTAGTTAGATAAGTATGCAAGACTCAATTATCGTTTGGTATTTTTTGAAGATAGCACTCGTCTCCGAGAAATCAGGGTGTGACAAAAACACTTTTGGGGATGAAGAGTATTGCTCCCATAAGACCATAAACATCTTATAATGCAATGGTAATATGAGAGATGGTACTAAAGGTTGGGATGAAAATATAAATTATACAACTTTGACTAGATTAGGTTGAGAAAAAATTAATTAATAATTATTATTGTTTTTCATTGTTTATTATTAATTTTGTAACATTTATTGTAAATCTATTGAATACGTTAAACACTTGTTATTGCATTTGTTGTAATTGTACGTGTTACACCTGAAATTGTAATGCGACTAGTACACGGGTTCCACAGTCGAATAAATTGTGTCTATCTACCTGCTTTTATAATGACATTTAAGATAATTCAATATTTTCTCCTCTCTCCAAAATATAAAAGGAATGTCTCTATTAATAGAATTTGTTTATTGTACATTGTGTTTTTCACCCACCTTAATATGAGTTTTTGGATACGCCCCTGGTCTTGTGATGGTATTAAGGTTTAGGGTTTTAGTCATTGGAGAAAGTAAAATATAATAACTTGATTATTTTTTTTATAGTGGATACTTCTTGACTGGAGTGATGATGACTGCATGAAACTGGTAAAGAAATTCTAAAAAGCATTGTCGAACAACGGTAAGGTAATAGTTGTGGTTACCATTCTTCCTATGATTCCCGACACTAGTGCATGTATGAAAAGCAAGACACGACTAGATCTTGTTATGATGACTCAAAACCCAGGAGGAAAAGAGCGCACCGAAGAAAATTTTTTGGATTTGGCAAAAGGATCTTGATTTGCCAGCATTAGCTAGGAATGCCTTGTCTTCAACTTATGTATCATGGAGTTTTGCAAGTAGATGAGTTGTTAGTGATCCATATTTCATGTTAAAAACTAATACTCATCTTATGATAATCAATAATTTCGTACCAGTAATTCTAGAGAGACTCACCAACCATATGCCTAACTCAGACTCAATGAGTTGGTGTTTTTAGTAGATCTCAAGTCGATCTCAGACATTAACCAATATATGACTAAAGCATCATCTAAGTCTGATTTCTTAATTTGTGTGTACCTATAAAATTGATCATTTGATTTACTATTGTCTTAGTATTTGACTTTGAAGCAAAGTTGGAATTGTATGTTTTTAATAGAAATATCATCATGTTCTATAACTTACTTCGTAATTCTACTTAAACGTGTACCGGTTTATTGATGTGGTGGGGGAAAGGAATGTGTGTTGTGTGGGAATGGAAGTGATAATAAAGATCATCTTCTTTTTTCTCTCGTGTCCATTCTCAAATAATATTTGGAGAGTCGCCTCTAGAAATGTGTTTTTTAATTAGTTGTTGTACTTTCTCAGAATACCATAGTGATAAATTCGCATGTGAAGTTAAGTTATGGGAAACGTATCAATATTTTGTTATTTTTAAATATTGACATGAATTATAAGACATTATTACTTGTTTTAGACTTCTCAGATATTGAAAAACTCAATCGAAACGAGCACTTGAAGATCACAGTGTAAAATATGGATCTGAATTTTTTTTTGCCATTATTGTGTCTACTACGTTTGGCACGAAAGCATTTCTAGTATTTTTTAAAACAAGTGGATCGAAGGACAACAAATTATGAAGGGAGTTCAAGCTCAAGTATAGCCCTGAAAAAGTGAAAAGTAAGAAGATATTTTGAACATTGATCAGCATGGAAGAATTATGCTTCATTTGGTTACGATTTTAGAAAATTTGGTCTAAAATTATTTTTGAGACTAATTTTATAAACTAGTTTTTAAACATTTTTGATCCTTTATTAACATTGATCAGCATTTGTGTTGTTGGGTGGTTGTTTTAGATATATATGAGTCTTCTCTTTGTTAAATTATGGTTGTAACTGGGGTATTCCCACTTCACATAATTAATCCTTGTTGCATGATATCAATTCACATTTCACCCACCCCCCTCCCCCCACCCATCCCCAAAAAATAAAAATAAATCATTTTCAGAAGTGGGGAATATAATAAGTTATGAAATTGGCAAAAATTATGTTGTTTATTTGCTACAAAAATTGGAGTTTGTGGAATTTAACAAGAAATAAAAGAATTCGGGAAAGAGATTTGAAAAGGGCAAAAACAATAAGAAGATAAAGAAATCAATTAGGTGAAACGGGTTCTTGAAGGAAAAAGAGGAAAAGTCTAATGAAGCTTTGGATTAGATGCTCAACATATATTAAGGCCTCCGCGCAATCCTATATTTTCTGTATTAGAGTATGTTATTGTTAGTTTTAAGGTTACTTTAAATCCCCATGTGCGTTTGGTTTTTTATTCTCAAGTCTAAATGGATGTGTATAGTCTGATTCAAATTTAGGGGCTCTTTTATCTCTTAACCATTAATGTTTTTAGAATTATTTGCATTTTGAGATACTTTTTCTCTTATTTACTCATGGTTGGGTGAAATTTTTTCTCGTATTAGTCTTTGGGTGCCATTTTTCATAGAATTCGCTAATGAAACGTTCGTCAAAATTTTTAAAGGAAAGTAAAAGACACTTTTGCCCTCTAAACAATAACCTCAAAGATCTTAACAAACTGTATATTAATTTTTTGTGAACAACTAAATTTTTTTTTAAAAATCATTTTATATGAACAAATGTTTGTAAAAACAAATTTCCCTATTTAAATAAAATTTGATTATAGTTTTTTTAAACAAAGCTCGACATAACTTATTTTTAAAAGGTTGTTTTGAAAAAAAGTTAAGAATACTGTTTCGTTATTTAAAAAACAACTGGAATTATTTTTAATATAAAAAATAGTTTTTGTAATTTTTTGTAACAAACTGTATTATTTATAAGAACGAGCACTCTCTTGCAAAAAATAGTAAAAGAAAAACAGTTTATTAAATTTTTTAAAAACCTCTCACATTTGTAAAACTTCATGTGGCGATCCCGATAAAGATGCGCACCACCTCCTCTCTTCTTCCTCCCGAAGGGCGATGGGGAGGGAAGGGGGATTGAAAGGTTCACACCCTTTCTTCGAAACGCTTCAGTCATCGTCGGTGTAGGGTAATTGTAAAGAGATGGAGTATCAAGTCTATTTTCCACAAAATAGACAAAAGAACATGTTACCGCGTTGAGAGAGTGGCATCGAAGACAAACAGATGCATACGAAACCAATAGTTCGAAGGTTCGGGCGCTAAGTTATGAAATGGGAGTGTGTTAGGCACCCATCCCTACCTTTCGGTCTCTAATGGGCTTGTGTTATGGTTTTCCTTTATTTTTTCGTGAAGTGTGTGTGCGTGTATATATAGTGGAGATCGGAATCATTAAACTCATACCATGGAAAAGATAGAGTGAAGTCATGCATAGGAATGTTTCCAAAATAAAATATAAAAAATATGATTTATGTGTTTTTCACGATATTAATCGTCATGATGAAATGATAATATGTGTTGGATGAAACGCTAACAAACATAATATGTATACTAATACAAGAATATGGAAATGGGGGATTTAGAAAAATTGGAAGATTTAGAAAAAGTTGAAAATTGGGAAGTTGGAAAATTGGAAAATTTGATTCCAGTCTCGGGTTTTAATCCAAAATGCCTACGTAGCCTATAAAGGCATCGAAGTCAACATTGTTCGCATACGGAATATGGGTGGGGTTTATCCCATAGATTCAAATGGGATTTTATTATAGGTATGTGTGTAGAAAAATGTGTTTTAGTTTTGAAAAAGTTCAATGGATAATCCCGTTGGGAATTTATGGGCGTAACCCTCTTTATGCTTTTTTTTTATATAGAAAATAGAGTATGTAAAATATAATAATAAAAATGTGAGATGTTAATGTGTATGAACTAAATTAAGAACTAGATTATGAATTCTAATGTATTTAATGCAAAAATAAGAAATTTCAAGAGAGAGGGAAAGATTTGGACCTTCTTTGAAGCTTGATATTTGATCTTGGATGAACTCCCTTGAATGTGAGATGAAGGTTGGATGAGAGAGAATATGATTTATCCAAACTGGGTATGAAAAGGATGGGAATGTAAGCTTGAATGGAAATTCACATGGAGGAACTTTGTTTATTTCAAGAGAATGTTGCTCAGATCAGTGATGCTGATGGATCTGATGTCTGCTTTTGGAGTGAGGTCATACCTTATATTTATACGATGAGGGGTGGTGCTGATCGTCATGGCCCTAGTACTTCCAATCGGTTGGTGACCCTAGACACACTACCGATAGGTAGGAAATGGACCTCCAATTGCAGTCTCGTGAATCTTTTATTAGAAAAATGATCATAGAACGTAATTCGTTGATCCAAGTTGTGCACGGAGTATACCATTAGAAATGTAATTCAAGGACTTTCCAGAGTTATTTGGACTTCTCCCTGGCCCGAGAGTTGACTTCATGTCAAATGTGGCTCGGAAGCACATGTCGGTTCTTTGGACGGGAGATCGTTAGACGAAAATGAATCGTTCATCCGAACGGTAACTCAAAATCATGCATGGTGTGGGCCGTTGGAAAATTTAGGAGATGTACTTTGAAATTCCAAAGATCTTCTCTTAGTTCAAAAAGTTGACCTTGGTCAACCGGGGCCCGAAAGTGCCCGATCACCTCTCGAAGTAAAATGGGTCGGTCTACCGCACTATAAGTCAGAATCACGTACGGGGTGGACCTTTGTAAAGGGTATTCAGTGCCTTTCGGGGTTTAATTCAGTATCGTTAGAGATAAAAACTTTCTTGGGGTCAAACGGAGCCCGGGAGCACCCGGGGGCCTCCAGGGGCCTCCGAATTAATTTTTGAGGGAAAATAGATCATTTGTTCGAATGGTTATGCCGGTTAGCGCATGGGTTAGACCGATGGAAAGTTGTTTTAGTTCCTTTTAAATATTCAAAGAGCTTTTAGTCTAAGGATTAAGTTGATTGGTGTCAAATCGGGCCTAGGAATGGCTGGTGGCTTCCAGATTGATTTTTGGTAGTAAAATGGTTCTTTCGTCCGAACCGTTATGCTGAGTCATGCACCGGGTAGAACGTTGGAACGGGGTTTCAGTTCCTTTCAAATATTCAAAGAGATTTTTCTCTGATAATAGAGTTGACTGGAGTCAAACGGGGCCTGGGAGCCCCTAATGGCCTCTAGATCGGTACTCAGAGTATGACATAGGGTTTGTAGTGAAATGAGGAAGTGATAGGGAGATTTGGAAAGACTTAGGAGGTCCTATAATGTTTTTACTATAGATCCCCTCAACGATTGAGCATAGAATAAGCGAAAGTCGTCGAATAGACACAACATGATCTTTTGAAAAGAGGTCAATTCTACGAACCTAGGGGACAAGGATGATCAATTTAGATGATCAAGGTCAATTATGAGGACCTAATGGGATTGATGTGGATGGATAATTCTATGAGCCGAAGTTAATTTTGACCTGAAGGAGGTGACGATAGAGAGCCGAGGGCCAAGGTCAATTCTGGTCTAAACGAGGTGATAACCCGAGGCCGAGGTCAATTCTGACCTAAAAGAGGGTAACCAATACTGAGGGTCGAAGCCAATTCTGAGGGCTTACGTAGAGTCTCAACTGGGGATATCTATCTTGTGGTTCTTTCGGGGATTTTGGGGGAGCATTTGATTTAGTTTCCACTGGGGAAGAGGAAATAATCGGAGGGTTGGATGTTTCTTCGCTGGGGAAATTTTGATTTTTTTTCATGTCCTTTGGAGATGTTACTGGGGATATCCAATTGGTTTCATGAATTCCCCAGGGGACGAAAGAGTTTTACTAGGGAAATGAGTGTGGTAAAACTATTTTTCTTGGAAAAAAAGGTTTTGGAATCCATTTGGTAATTTTAGAAATTTTTTAGGGATTTTTTAGGATTGTTTGCAATTTTTAGGGAATTTTTGTACAAAACTTCTAGAAGGGTGCCGACCAGCATGGTGTGAGGGGTGTCAATCGGCAATGGCATGGTCTTTTGGTTTTCCTTGGACTGATAAAGAGATAATGTCGATCGGGTAAATTCTTCTTTCTTCTTTTGAGACTATATTTCCTTGATTTTCTTTTTGGATAATGATCTTTCTCTGCTGGGGAGTTTACAGGTGACCTTTTATCCCTGCGGGATGACCATCCATCCTGCGTGGTTAACTAGGGGTAATGTGTAGGTGCGACCTCTTTTGGCGTATGAGTTCAGCTACTCCTGGTACTTTTGGGAGAGAGTAGTCCGACAGGTTATGTAGGAGGAGGCGATGGTGCCACCTGCGAGGCTGCCGGTGTATATGAGGCGAGTGAGGGAGATGGAAGATGATGCAAGGGTAGTGGAGATGATGAGTGAGCCTTACTCATTATACACCGGCACATCAGAAACCCCCAGCATATATAACGTGATGCCTCGCCCCCATGCAGGTTCGAGTCAGCCAGTGGGATCCTCTAACAGCGCAAGTGGTGCATCGACATTGATGGCGGTGATCTCAAATGTTAATTTTATACAGCTGGCCCCTCCTTCTTACAATATTCGTTATATTTATGGAAGGTTGGTGCATTTTCTACACAATCCTAATGCGATGGATCCGGAGGAGTTGGGCTTGACAGAGGAGGTGATTGAGCCACCGTTATACTTTTCGTCGCTTTGTGTTTTGATTTTCTAATTTCGTTCATTACCTCAGACTGACTGATTTGATCCTTTCTATTATTCTTTGAATCACATTCGAATGTCAACCACCTGGCTGAAGGATGTTCGGGATTGGATAGCTTCAATAACTTCCCATATTTGAGATGCAATTTCGGTTCCTTCTTTCTGGTGTTGTCTGCCTCATCTAAGGAATGATGTGGATTGGGGATTAGAGGTACATCATCTCGTTGTTGGGGGATGGGAGCGCGTCGTGGAGAAGGAGGCTCATAGAGAGAGAGAGAGAGAGAGAGAGAGAGAGAGAGAGAGAGAGAGAGAGAGAGAGAGATATTACAGGTGAAGGTAGAGAAAGATAGAGAAAATTGGGTTCGGGATGAGTCCCGTTGTTTTTCTTTCTACAAAAATGATGTAACACAGCAATATCTCTGCGAATAAAATGAAGTTTTTGTTAAGTTTCGATTCTAGTGACTTAATGCACATGCTCTTTTTACTTTGCTATTGAGAACGTAAAAAGAATTAAAAAAATATTTAAGAGATAATTTATTTTAAAAACAAGACAAATAAAAGCATAAAGAGAAGAAAATTTGGAATTCTTTGAGAATATAAATTATTTTTATTGAGTTTTTTCGTTTTGTCAAAAAAGGAAAAAAGGAAATTTCCAAAAATAGGGGGTGTGGGTGGAGGATTTTCCTCACATCTTCACATTCCTTTTATTTCACACTCTTCTTTGATTACTTTGTGAAATTGCTCTCCCTGGTAGTGTTGAATTTGCTAACTACCTAGAAAACTTGTAAGCGATGTGCTCATACAACGCCGATTATGATGCTTTCAACATATGTCGAGTCTCTTTATGGCATAATCAACGCATAGAGTGGAAGATGCTGATGGAAGCGGTGGAATTCTGGTACCCCGATGACCATGTCTTTTGCTTTGGGTTGGACGAAATCTGTTCGACCTATGAAGATTTATCTATCATCATGGGGATAAATGCTTGTGTTGCGGGGTTATGCCTGAGTTTTCTAGGTCCCGTAGGGACTCGTTAGTGGGACTTCTTCATATTTTTCCTTTGGCGTCCAGGTCTATAGTCACGGGAGGAATGATTTCTCTTCTTGTTGTTTTGCATTCTGTGCATTTTTAGGATGTTGGTGACGTTGGTTATGCTGGGGCCGTCATTCTAGGCTTAGTTTAAAAACTATTATTTCTGAGTGGGGAACTGCTGGTGGGCCCATAACTTGCAGCCGTTGCTTCTTGGATGTCATACCATCATAATCCCGCGACGCTGATATTATCGGAGACTTTAAATGGTATGAATGCCTGGAGGGAAGGTCATTCGGACTTCTTGAGGGGTAGCCCCGTAATGTTGTTCATGTGCCTTTTGAAGAGATTTCATATGGCGGTCCTATGTGAGTATCCTTTGCCAACTATGGCAAACTTATTTTTTTTCCACTTTGTTAGTGTAGGCCTAAACATAGTGAGATAGGAGAATTGGTTTATGGAGTAAAGGGCTCGAGGCTTGCATTGGTAAGTGCCTTGGTTGGGGGAGCTACTGCCCATTCTGGAACTCGGGAAATACTAGTATGTTCGATTGGTTGGCCTCAGAAAGACCTCTTTTTACTTTTCGTGGAGGCTCTTCTGCAAATTTAGCTGGGAACAGTTTGTGCCACCTCGGACACTAGACTTCTTTCTGGTGGAAGACTTGACAGAGCGTATGAATATGCGGATTGGATCTCTGTGGGAGAATCACCAACCCTCGACCCGTTCATCCCAGTCTGTTGGAAGAGTTTGGCATATTTCAGGGGACTTTATGAAGTGGTTATGGAGAAAAGTAGTTGCCAAGATGCTAGCTGTGGAGACTGGGCAAAGGTGGTTCGCCATATTTGATAGTATCGAGGGAGGTGTTGTAATTTTCCCCTGGATAGTCCGAGCTTATCAAGCGAAGGAAGTTTGGGGACCCCAGGATATGGGCGATGATGGGGCTGGTTCCTCTGGCAGCTGCGGGAAGGGGCCATCGTGAGTTTATTTATAAATCTTTTGCAATGGGTGTTTGGTTATGTGTTTTGGAATAATTTAGGGGTTATTTTAGGTGTAATGGAGCTTGTTTTTATTTTTCTTTTAGGAAGGTAGGACTATACTGACAAGGGAAGTCATTTGATTCCCTATGCTGATGTAATTGTACCGTAACTTCCCTGAATGAAATAAATAACTTTTTTATTATCTAGTTGTGCCTCTTGATGAGTTTTTCATTTGAATTATCTATACCAATCACTAAGGAATACATAATCCTTCTTTTCATGTTCATGTTCAAATGAACCTTCGTTCTCGAGGATAAGAAAAGAATAGCATTTTATGAAGAAGAAGCGGGTCGTGATCATGTGAAGCGTATGAGCTGCCTACGTACCTCTGAGGGTTTTTGAAAAAGTTTAAGAAATGCATTTTAAAAAGTAAAAAGGTTTTTATAGGATCGGACCCCACATAGTTCTGGGCAAAGGGAAATAAAGAATTTTCTTTAAGAATAGAATAAAGATGAGAAGCGTCGTAGCACGCCGAGACTTCAGACTAGGGATAAAATTTCTTGAGACGGTCCAAGTTGACTTGAAGATCCATCTCTTGTCCATCAAGGTCAGTGAGCATAGCGGCACTAACTTTACAGGATCTTCTTTATGATGTAGGGGCCTCTTTAATTGGATTTGAATTTCCCTCTGGGGTCCCATATGGGATCTACAATTGCTTTAAGGGATAAGTCCCCTTAACGGACACCACGGTCCTTAACTCTCTTGTTGAATGATCACGCTATCCGGCGATGGTATCCTTATATGTTATATAGGGCTTTTAGCCTCCTTTCGTTAAAGATTGGTGGCTCATCAGATGGATCTGATGCCAGTCATCCTCGACGATTTTTCTTTCAATCATGATGCACAAGAAAGGGATTTCTATCTCCACGGGTAGGACTACTTCCATGTCGTTTACTAGAGAGTAAGGGATAGACCCAATAAAGGTTCAAACTGAAGTGTGGTATCCCTAGAGGGCGTAAGGTATCTGATCGGCCTAATTTCGATAACTCTCAGTCATCTTGACAATGATGGATTTGAATTTCTTATTAGCGGCTTTAACTGCATTGTTGGTTTGAGGTCGGTATGAAGAAGATTTGTGTCTTTGGATCCCATACTCATCGACCATTTATGTGACTTCTACTTCGAAATATAGCCCATTATATGATACCAGCTTGTGTGGGACCCCATATCGGCAGATGATGTTTTTCTTTATGAACTTGTCCACCTTCTTGGCATTCAGAAATGCGTATGACTCGGCTTCGACCCATTTAGTGAAGTAGTCAATGACAACAAGGAAGAATTCATGCCCATTGGATGCTTTGGGTGTAACCTTCCCTATGATATCAAAGCCCCATGTGAAGAATGGCCAGGGAGAGGTCATGTTATACGATTCCTGCAGAGGTAAGTGTTGGAGGTTAGAGAATTGCTGACATTTGAGACATCCTCGAACATAGGCGGTGCAATACTGAACCATGGTAGTTTAGTAGTAACCCTTTTGGACAATTTTCTTGGCGATCATATGGCCATTCATGTTGGGTACGCACTCCTCACTTTGGATTTTCTACATCATTTCTTTAATTTGAACCCTTGCAATGCAATGCAAATGGGTTCCATCGAAAGTTTCTCTTGAATAGTGCTTTGTCGCAAATAATGTACTAAGCAACCAGTTTGCGAAGCGTTGCTCAATCTTCTTTGTTAGAACCTTGGGGTATGTACCATGCTTGAGGAGGCACCAAATATCATAGCACCAACAGTCGGCTATATCAGGATCTTCTTCTATAATGAGGTCAATATGATAGCACTGGGTTGGTTTATCTTGCTTTTGGACTACGAATGGGGCCATTGTTATTCCTTCGAGCAACTCAACCATAGAGGCTAAAGTGGCAAGGGCGTCGAATATGTTATTCTTTGCCCGGGGTAGGTAGTGGAAGATGATTTCTTGGAATTGGGAAGTTATCTCTTCTAAGTGGTTATGGAAGGGTAAGAGTTTCTCGCCCTTGACTTTTCATCTTCTGAGTGTTTGATCGATGCTGAGGGATGAATCCCCATAGACATCTAAGTATTTAATTCCTTTATTGAGAGAAACTTTGAGGCCTATTGTGAACGCTTCGTATTCCGTCATGTTATTGGTGCAGGGAAAATCCATCTTGATGGCAATAGGCGTGTGAGAGTCATCATGGGTGATTAGGAGTATCCTAATGCTATATCTTTTTTGTTAGCAGCGCCATCGAATAAAATTTCCCTTAAAAGATCTTCTTGGAAGGTACAAACGGTATTCTCATTCGGGAATCCACAAATCTAGACATTGGCTTCTTCCATAGGGTAGTCAGCAAGGTAATCAGAGATGGATCTTCTTTTCATGTATTTCTGAGTGACATACTCAATATCAAATTTGGCTAAAATCATCAACCAATGGGCCATTCAGCTGGACAGTTCAGGCTTCTCAATTAGGTACATGATGTGATCCATTCGAGATATAAGTTTAATGATAAAAGTGAGAATATATTACCATAGTTTTGGGTGACCCAGAGAAGAGCAACACATGTTTTCTCCAGAGCTGTGATGTTTACTTCGTACCCGAATAACTTGTAACTGGCTTAGTAAATGGCTCTCTCTTTATGAGATTTTTCAAGGTATTGGACTAGAAAATCCCCCACTGCGGTATCTATCATGGTTAGGTATAGGAGTAGGGGAAGACCGGGCTCCAGTGGCATGAGTACCGAAGGTCGGGTTAGGTATTATTTGATTCGGTTGAAGGATTCTTAGCAAGATTTGTTCCAAACCTTGGTTGAATCCTTTCGACAGAGTTTGAATATGGGTTCACAGATGGAAGTCAATTGGCTGATGAACCAACTGATATACTGCAATTTTCCAAGGAATCCCCAGACTTCCTTCTCCATTCGGGGTGGTGGCATCTCGAGTATGGATTTTAGTTTGGCAGGATCGGCTTCTATTCCTTTCTCACTAACCATAAATCCTAAGATCTTTCCTTTAGTGACTCCGAAGACACATTTATGTGGGTTAAGTCACATCTGATATTATTGTAGTCGCTCGAAGAATTTTTGGATAGTGGGAACATGACCCTATGTAATCTTAGACTTAATAATAATATCATCAATATAGGCCTCAACTTCTTTGTGTATCAGATCATGCAAGATGGTTGTGGCAGACCTCTGGTAGGTAGCACCAACATTTTTTAGACCAAATGGCATAACAATATAGCAAAAGATTCCCCAAGGGGTGATGAATGTAGTTTTCTCTTGATAATTTGAGTTCATCTTGATCTAGTTATATCTAACAAACCCATCAATGAATGACTTAAGGTCATGACTGGCCATGCTGTCTACAATCATTTCGATATTGGGTAGTGGGTAATTGTCCTTCGGAGAGACCTTGCTCAAGTCTCGGTAGTCAATGCACATGTGAAACCTTCCTCCAGATTTTGACACAGGTATGATATTGGCTATCCATGTGGGATATTTTATCACATGGATGAAACCCATGTTGAACTATTTGACCACTACTTCCTTAACTTTGAGAGACCATTCGGTATGGAGATTTTGCAGTTTTTGTTTGACCAATTACAGTCTGGGAGAGTTGGAATCTCATGCTGAGCTATCTAGTGATCAATGTCGGGCATATTGTCATAGGACCATGCGAAGACATCCATAAATCCCTTTAGTAATTCCTCAAATTACGTGCGCTCATGCTCGTCAAGGGTGTCCCATATCCTAATCTCACGCAATTAGCTACTAGAACTGAGATTAATAACAACAGTTTCATATTCATTAACTTGAATGTGGTTATGTTGTTTATTATTGACCTTATTAAAATCAGTTAAGAATTGTTCATTTGCAAAATCATCATTATTAAGAGTTTAATTAGAATCAAGGCAATTAATGTAAGTCACAACAAGATACTAAAAATCTTCAATTATTTCAACGATAGGAAAAACAACATTGAGAACCTCATCAAAGCATGTTTCGATTACATCAGAGTAAGGAGGAATGACAAGAGAAGAAAAAAGGGGAAAAACATTAGGTTGAATATCAGCAGGTGGAACAAGTGCAGTATGCCAATTAAAGAGAGGTGCATCAAAAACTTTGATCAAATGGGATGGATATGATGATGTAACGCTTGAGTGGATCATGCTGAATGTCATCCCCGGTGTCTACAAGTTAAAGGAATCCTCGGAGTCACTTTCCTCGGAATCTCCAGTATTGGTTATGGTCTTCCCAATGAGTGGTTGCACATGATGCTGGGAACTTTCGACCCATGAGTATATGTCATGGAAAAATATCTCCATTCTTGGTTTCATCTTCTTGTCCACATGATCATACCACACTTCTGGATATCCATAAATGGGAAATCTTCACCCACTCTGATGAATCTTCCATTCAATGAATCTTTAGAGATAGTCTTGGCGCTTTCTAGCCTTCTCTTTAGCCAAGGTTGACGGATCATTCGGATCTCTTCTGCTGACGGTTGATATCCTAGTCCACAAGTAAGAAAATATTTCTTTAACATAATGGGTTCAACTGTCCCCTGCTGTCATCGTCACATCCCCAGTCTGGGTATGAAGTGCATGTTCTTGAACATCTGGATCACATTGACGTTACCATGAGTGTTATACTCTGGGAAAAACTTATCTTTGAAATCGTCCCCTACTGGGAGGAGAAGTGACTCAACTCAAAAACCTGACAGATGCATATCACTCACCCCGTGTTGTATTTTAAGTATTGGATTGCTAGTGCTTGTGTTCTAGGTATTGTCGTCGTCGCCCAAGATAGTCATGACTTTCCCATTAGCGAAGAAGTTCAGTTTCTAATGAAGGCAAGAAGAAAGACCCTTAATGTTATGGAGACATCGTCGTCCAAGCAACATATTAAAACAAGTTGGGATGTCGATGAATTGGAATTAAATAAGAGGATTTATAGGGCCAGCCCCTATTGTAAGATTTCTGGATCCCATCACTTATCTGTGGGTATTATTATAAGCACATACAACGGTAGAGGTTGAAGCAAGGCCACTCACTTTTAATCCAATTGAGGGTCCTCAATTCCCAGATATTCAGAGCTGATCCGTTATTGATAACAGAGATTGAGAAGTCTTTCCCATGACCTCGACAGAGATATTGAGAGCATAATTACGGTTGGGGCCAATCTTAGGGATTATGCTTTGGAGAAAGAGAGAATTCTAGTAGAGGTCAGAGATCCGACCAGATTCACTGCATCTTCTGGTGTGGTTGAAAGAGGAATTGTGGGTCCTGTGAGTAGCTTGATCAATGCATTTCAGTGAATCTGGGAAGACATAAAGATTCCCTAAAAAATGATGTTAGCTTGGGTCGTCTTCAACTGATCGCGGATCTTGCTCTCCTTGAGAGTCATTTTAGGCATAAGAAGATTCTCAACACCTTTTCCTTTTTTGCTCACTGAGGGTACCACGTTTGGGACTTGGTAATGCCTCCCTGACCTAGTTATGTGGTTCACAGAAGAGGTGAAAAATAGAAAGCCCATCTCCTCATCGATCTTGGGTTGTTTAGCCATTTTATTCATTTCTAATGGTAGATCCTCAAATGATATCATTCCACATTTGCTGACTATCAGACTAGTCTTTTCTAGGATTTTCTCTTCATCTGAATCATCAAATTCATCCCACATCTGGTGGCAACGACATCATTTTTCCATAAAAAGTCAATACAGTCCATAACCTCAATGTCATATTCATATAAGTCCTCCCATTTGGCGTGGAGATGTAGAAATGAAAGGACTAGGTGCCCTTAGAGCTTTAAAATTCTAATAGTTTAGACATACTGCAAATATCACTTGTCTGTTGAATTAAGTCTGCCATGATCTGAACCACATTATCCAAGCCACTTATCGGTTGGCACTACCCAATTATCTGACCCTCGGTCCCTTTTCTGAGCTTCTAAGAATAGTGTACTAAATCTCTAGTAGGTCATCTGGGAGTGAAATTTCATATCTTTCCCTCCAAAATGGGTATGTAAAGGGATGAATGCTATAGTAAGGAGTGATAGGGCCTGATTGGCAAAACTGGTAGGGTGTAGGAGAAAGCATGGGCACACTTGGAGGGGTTTAGGGGTGTATATAGATATGATGGGTGATTTACTTGGTACGATCTGGGTAGATGGATAATATTTTCGGTATTCTTCTAGGAAGATGGCATTTGTATGATTTGGGAGTGCATTGTGGGTAGTGTTTGGATTAGGATTGGCTGGTGGGTAGATGACACACCAGTCAATCAGACCTTGGATCGTATTTTGAATGTGGAAAAGCTGGTCGGTGGCATGTTCGGCAGTTTGATGAAAGTCACATCGGGCATCTGGTTTTATTTTTAGGAAGTGGGTTTGGTAATGGACCAGGGTCCAATGGTTTGATAAGGTTTCAGCTCAAGAGATCCTGGTAAACTTTAGAGAGAGGAGTGTGAATCTCAGTGTATTCCTTTCGGACTAGGTTAGGGTGTGCTTGTAGTGCCCATGAAGTGGTAAGCTGAGAGATTTTGTTGATAGTTGAAACTACGGTGTTGGCTAGCTTCTGAAATTTTTTGGGACCGAACTGTCCAGATACTTTCTTTGGTTCAACTTCTATTTTGGCAAGACCTTCTTCGATCTCCACTGCTTCTTCTTGGAGGTCTCAAATATGAGGGTAGTATTTTCCTCCCATCATCGGACGGACATGGGTCAAGAAGTTATTATTCACGATGCTGACTTTCTCCTCTTCGAAAGGACGATTGGTCAAGGTGTCTTATTTCTCTCTCCACCTTGCTATGAACTTACTTATTGATCCAGCAGGGTTCTGTTTGAGAAGAACTAAATCATGACAGGTAACCTCCAACTCTTCATTATACTTGTACCGTGACATGAACTTACATGCAACATCCTCCCAACTGCAGATCCTGGACTCCTCGAGGGATAAGAACCAATAAAGGGTGTCGTCCTTCAAAGTCTATTGGAACATTTGGGCCATATTTTCCTCCAAAGAACCTAGGAGGGTCATGGCTGGGTGATAGTTTTGGAGATGAACAATTGGGGGTCCACTACCCCTGAATTTCTCGATGTTAGGTTTCTTGAACATTTCTGGCAACCTTGCTTTAAGATAGGGAGACATGTGAGTGTAGTCCATATAGTTCCCAGAGATTCGAACTTGGTCAAACTTCTTGGTCAGTAACTTGAGGTCTTCATTGACCTTATTCAATTCTTCCTCCTTCGCATCAATAGTCACAGGTAATTTATCCCCTGAATGGGAAAGATTCGGCATATGGAGCTGGGCTAGCCATGACTAATTGTCACGTGGAGTGTGCTGATATTTCTTAGGAACCCATATAGGCTCGGGTGCGAGCGAACCCATAGCATGAGGGAAGAGTATCTCGGGCTTTTCGAGAACAGGGACCTGATTTCATTGCATCTCATGAACCTAGATTTAAAGGTTGTCAATCTTGGCATGAGTTGGGCAAGGACTATCATCAATTACGGTTGTACATTCGGTATTAGGTCTGTGTTCTCCATGGAAAGTGGATGAATTCTGAACTTGGAGGAAGTGTAATACCCCGTAATTTTTTTCGATTTTTATTTAAGGGATTAATTAAATTAAATGAGAATTAATTGGGAATTAATTCGGATATAAATACTAGCGAGATGTGAGTTGGTATTTGATTGTGATGATAAAATTTAATATTTCTGAATATATATGAGTATTGAAAATATTAGAAATTGTCGCGAGACAGAAATACGACAATTTGGAAATTTAGTTGGGACGTACGTGTCAGTCGCGTCATGAATGAAATTATTTAAATTAAAAAGGGAATTACATTTTTATAAACTGAATGGCCATTTTGAGTGCGCCAACGTGTCCGGAAGGGTCGAAATAGTCAGAAAACACTAGCTGGGGGTTTAGTTTGGGTCCCAGGGTATTTTTAGGCCAAATCGGCAACCTAGAAGGGTATTTAGGTAATTCTAAAAATTAGGGAATTAAAACCCACGAATTTTAGAGTTTATTTTTATATTTTTAGGAGGCCACTAAGGCCATTACCATTCAAAAGCATTAGAAGTGGGCTACGGGAGTTAGAGAGGAGTTACCATAGGGTTCCAAACCAAAAACACCCACCATCGTCATTTTGGAAGAGATTTGTGATCGGAAAAAGGAGAGAATCAACATTGGAACGTCGACAACAATCTGAAGAACGAACCTAACCCAAGTGATTTGATATTTTTAAGCGCATTGAACATTTCTTCCATGTTTAGTGTAGGAACTGTTTATATCTTGGAAATTTTGGATGAAGAACACCCAATGAAATTATTGTGAATCTTATGGTTTTGGGTAGGGATTTGCATGTAGAATCAATACAGACGAATTCAATACGCAAAAATGTAATTTTGGATGATTTAAAAACGGATTTATAAGAGTCTTGGTAGTTAATTAAGTTCTAAGTGCATGTTCATATGGTTTAGGTCAAAAAAATTGGGGATTTATGATTTTGGCATGTTGTTTGGTAGGATTTGAACTCAAAAATATGTTAGGGAGTGTTCTAGGGTGACTTACAATAGTTTAAAAACATTAAAACGTAATTTGGGTAATCTTAGAATGGATTTGGAGAAGAAAAAAACGAAGAAAAATGAAGTTGGGGATTTCTGAGCGGAGTCTGCCATCTCGTTAGAAGACCTGCCCAGGTCATTCGAACGACCTTATTCGAACGATCTTCTAATGAGATGACGGTACCCTTCTAACGAGTTGGTAGTTCGTTTGAATCCATTCATTCGAATGACCTCGTTCGAACGACCTCGTTCGAACGAGATTTCTAATGAGTTGACAGAATGCCTTTTTGACCTGATTTTATTTAAAACTTCTAGTAGACTTATATAATTGAGTGTAACCTTCCCTTGTTGACTAGTGGATATAATTGTGAGATTGAAAGTACGTTGAGGATTAAAACTTGGAATTTAGTGGTAAACCGGATGACATCTATGGGTTAGGGTATGAGTAACTAAAATTTCGACGTGAGAAGAGTTGATAACTTTAATGTATATAAATTGGGGACTTGTAAACGTGTAACATTAAATGATGGTATAAGAACTAGAAGTATACCTTTATAAATATTCTGAGATATTTAAGATGTGTGAATGCTTAGCATATGTAGTCAATTGTGTATAACATACCTACCATGCTTGCTATCACGGGAGGTCGGCGTTCGATCAGGGTCATCTATTCTTTGTGTGCCTACGGGGGGATTTATATTGGTACCTCTAGGACATAGGTTAGAGAAGGACTTATTGAGAAGTTAATAAGTCTGCTGATCATGGGAGCGTAGGTATGTACGTGACCCATGTGTGTTTATTACTTGTCGAAACGATTCTTGAGATATTCGGAATACGTGGTACTTATGTATGTGATGTACCGCGATTTGATAGCAGAGTATTCCGAATAAGCTGCGGTGCACACATACCCTCAATGGAGATCCCAAAAATAATAGCTTTCTTGTGGAACCCTTTGTTTTGTTTGGTACTGTACTTTAATGGGGGTATTCTTGTACAGCTTGGCCCTTTCCCTGGCGCACGGCCATCAAATTCACTAGTCCTCCTCAAACCCAATGGAATAGAATTCCTTGTGAATTCGAGTTTTTAAATGATTCCGTGATAACCCAGAAATGTCATGGTTACTCATATATGCATTCAATCAAGTTAGTGAATAATTGGACGATTTCTATTTTCTTTCTCCGATCCAGTTCGTTATGTCTTCTTTCTGACGGATCAGCCCTATTAGAATTAGAGAAGGGCTTCCGATTCTGTATGACAACAGAACGAGCATTCGCTGGATGGCCAAACATTGAATGAAATTTTGGCATGGGGTTTCGACAATTTCCATTCCATTTTCAGTCTTTTTCAATTGAAATTTCTATTGTATACGCCGGTTGAAGCACACGTTGGAGCATCCAAACGAACCAGCAGGGGCTGCTGTGGCAGTAACAGCAGCAAAAGCACTAGTCTCCATTGATCACCTACCAGCAGGGAAAGCAGCATAGGTGGCAGGAACTAACTAGGGTTTAGGTACCAATTCGAAGAGCATTCGTTTACCACCAAGAACACGTATGCAGCAATAAAACGGCTGCGTTAGCGCCCTATCTATAGTAAGGGTGAAGCGCGTAAAGCGCGAAATGAGAACTAGAGCAACGGTGGTCGTAGATCAGAGGCCTATGGCCCGAATCCGAACTGTAGTTTAATTACGTTCCGTTACCCTTCCTTCTTGAATGTAGTTTTCTCCTGACAGCTGATCCTCCCCCTTGCAATCAAGTGGCTGCTTAGTGGCGCTCAGCTCTTGTTCTTTTTCTGCTTTCGCTTCTTGAAGAAAGGGGAAAAAGAGCTCTTCAAAAGACAGCAATTGATTTCCAGTCCGTGAAAGCCCCGATGTGGGAACGAGCGCAGGTGAAGATGATGTGACTTTTGTGCCTGAACATCTTCTACCATAGGATACGAGATTGTATGGTATGATATGGGAAAGCCGTGACCATTAGGTCTCAAAGTCGGTTAGGGCACGCAACCTTTATGCAACTCCACTTCAATTTGGTACTTCAACAAGCAAAGAAAGCCATTCAGCCTTGACTATCATCGGGCCAGAAGCGACTCCTATCAATGGCAAGCTTAAGTTTGCACCTTTTCTAGATTCTCCAAGAACTGGCCTTCCTAACAAAAAGTCTGGTCTGTAACGAACATAGTGAAATTTGAGTCTGACTAAGAGACTAATTGACCTACCCGACGAGCAAGGCAAGTCAGAATGGAAGCTAGAACGAGTGAAACCGCACTGACTTCACAAACCCAAGAACTCGGGAAAGCCCCTTGTGCCAGTTCCAACATTGATGATTTATCCCCATTCTCTTAGGGCAATGGCAAGGATCAGGATCAGAGCTTCCCTACCAATATGAATGAAAAGGAGCGGGTTGGTGATTGGGCAAAGGACAACCTCAGATGAATCAGATACGGTCCTATCATTTTCAGTTGAAACAAGCGTCATGGGTGAATGAATGAATGCCCGAGTCCGGAAATCAAGCTAGAGAGAGAAAGTCCCAGTAAAGGGTCCTCGTACAAGAAAGAAGCCAGTGTCGTAGTCAGCCAGGCGAGTAGCGGGCAGGCCATAGGCAGAGGGGGACCCTTTCTTAACTTAATCAGAGTCTTTCTCCCTCTTCTGAACCGGACACATATAGTCCATTGAATCACAGGTCAACGGAATGCGATCAGAGGCAAGCTCAACAAGCCAGCTCAGATTCAAAAGATACGTGCCGAGCCGGGGGAAAGGTCACACTATAATTGAAGAGAAAGAGAATGCCACTTCACCGACGAGGAGAAAGAGTTGGATAGACAACAGCCACTCTATTGATTATCTAAGCAATTGCTGTCTTTTGAAAAGCTCTTTTTCCCCTTTCTTCAACTAGCAGCCCCTTTACTAGTAAGGGAAAACGCTAGCGCGCTAACTAGCTACTTATAGTTATAGCCCCTACTTGACTTCATTTATGGGATATTTGAAGAATCCTGCTGAAAAACAGAAGCGTGCTAGCGCGCAACGGCTGATGAAAAGCCAGCAACTTGTTAGGAGTAGGTTTTGGCTTGCCCCTTTCTATTCTATGTTATGTTATTAGTAAGATAGGTTTGGAACCCTATACAAGGGGCTGCTTGCTGCTCACCCATATCTCTAAAGGGGCTTATGCACTCCACTCGTTACCACTAAACGACGAAGCCAGGAGCAGAAGGAGGGACTTGAACCCTCAACCTCAGCCTTGGCAAGGCTATGCTCTACCATTAAGCTATTTCCGCCAGCTACGATAGTGGCGAAGCACTACCGAGCCATTCACGTATCACTTGATGCGGACGACTTCTATTTTTCTGTCGGACCACAGTCTTGACCTCCGATCGAGCTACGAACACGAGTAGGTAGGCGTCTAGGGGGGGCGGTTGGGTTGCCTTTTTAATAAATCTCCGACCGCTCAGTGCCGCTATTGGTGCGAGTTGTAAGGATTCTTGGTCTCAATTCAAGCTGGGGCGTCATTTCATTCTCGTAACGGGAAGGAGCCAAGACCAGACAAGTTGCTCCCTCACCTCCCTTGAACCTGCACTGGGGCGGCATATGTCTTTTAAGTTAAGTCATTTACTAAGACGGCTCCTCTTATTCTACGATAATCCAAACTGCAGCTCCACGAGTCTGCTCGAAACCGATCAATTCCTGAGCCATTCGTTCTCCCCTCCCTATCTTCATAATGTGGCCTTTGCCAACCACTAGAGCAAGTAAGAGAACCCACAGTGAATGAACTTAAAGAACCGCAGATTTTGACCGAATTATACACCTTTGTGTCTGGCTATATATATGGATGTGCATAAAGAAGGGCCTTTTTGTTTAAAGGCATCTCTCTCCTTTTTTACGGGAAGAGAGAGGGAAGAAGCTACAGCGAAACCTCACGAACTTCTTACTGGGGCAGTACTATAGGCATTTTTGAGTGTTTGGGTGCACGTGTTTTGTTCTTATTCCTGCGCAGTTAAGAAAGAAATTGTCCCAATTCCATGGCCTCTTGTTAGGGTCGATTGTTTGGATTGAGCTTGAGTGGTTGACTTTCGCAGTAAATGTGTCGAGTTGGCAGAAAGGTACTATCAAAAGTGGTTCTAAATCCCTATGGAGATCAGCCTAAGGGAGTGAGGGGTTCTTACCTCAATGTACTGCCTGGATCAAACCGAGGTTGGTGGGCTTTGATTCCCCTCTTCTCGAAGAGCGAGAAAGGCACAGATGGTTTCGTAGATGGAGTACATGGTCCCAGGAAGGACCCCTGGCAAAAAGACGGCTCACGGCTTGCATGTAAAAGATCGTAGTGAAATCGCAGCTTCATCGCCGTTCGTGCTGATCCCGAGCAGCGTGTCAGCCAAGAATCGATAAAGAAATTAGGCTCGAGGGCCTCTATTTCCACAAGAGGGGGAAGTCCTTACTTAGCATCACATGCGAGCCTAACCGTAGCGGGCATCGAGACCCTTCTAACTGGATTGGGTTCAAAACAAGATGTGAATAGAGTACGTGTTACTAACGGACTTTGGTCGAGCTATTCAGCTGTTAATCGGTACGATACAGATGAGTCATCTAGTTCTCCCATTGTCTAAAGGGGGCGTACCCGTCCCAATTTCGGATGCTAGCAGCGCCTCTTCCTCCCGTTATACAACAAACACGAAATTGTGGTTGTATTGGCTGCCAGCGAAACTACTTGCTTCACAACGATCGATTAAGCGGAACTGCTGAAGCTGGTTATGCAAAGTGTGTTTGATCACACATACAGCGTGATTGGGGACTTCGCAAGGTTAAAGTTGAGGCACCCCTAGACTAAGCTGCGGTGCACACATACTCTGCTATCAAATCCCGGTACATCAGGTACATAAGTACCACGTATTCTGAATCTCTCAAGAATCGTTTCGACAAGTAATAAACACACATAATAGAGGCGAACATAGTTCACATCACATGGTTCACGCACATTCCTACGCTCCCATGATCAGCAGACTTATTAACTTCTCAATAAGTCCTTCTCTAACCTATGTCCTAGAGGTACCAATGTAAATCCCCCCGTAGGCACACAAAGACTAGATGACCCTGATCGAACGCCGACCTCCCGTGATAGCAAGCATGGTGGTTATGTTATACACAATTGACTACATATACTAAGCATTCACACATCTTAAATATCTCAGAATATTTATAAAGGTATACTTCTAGTTCTTATACCATCATTTAATGTTACACGTTTACAAGTCCCCAATTTATATACATTAAAGTTATCAACTCTTCTCACGTCGAAATTTTAGTTACTCATACCCTAACCCATAGATGTCATCCGGTTTACCACTAAATTCCAAGTTTTAATCCTCAACGTACTTTTAATCTCACAATTATATCCACTAGTCAACAAGGGAAGGTTACACTCAATTATATAAGTCTACTAGAAGTTTTAAATAAAATCAGGTCAAAAAGGCATTCTGTCAACTCATTAGAAATCTCGTTCGAACGAGGTCGTTCGAACGAATGGCTTCGAACGAACTACTAACTCGTTAGAAGGGGTACTATCATCTCGTTAGAAGCTCGTTCAAATGAGGTCATTCGAACGACCTGGGCAGGTCTTCTAACAAGATGGCAGACTCCGCCCAGAAATCCCCAACTTCATTTTTCTTCATTTTTCTCTTCTTCAAATCCATTCTATGATTACCCAAATTATGTTTTAATTTTTGTAAACTATTGTAAGTCACCCTAGAACACTCCCTAACATATTTTTGAGTTCAAATCCTACCAAACAATATGCCAAAATCATAAATCCCCAATTTTTTTTACCTAAACCATATGAACATGCACTTAGAACTTAATTAACTACCAAGACTCTTATAAATCCGTTTTTAAATCATCCAAATTATATTTTTGCGTATTGAATTCGTCTGTACTGATTCTACATGCAAATCCCTACCCAAAACCATAAGTTTCACAATAATTTCATTGGATGTTCTTCATCAAAATTTTCCAAGATATAAACAGTTCCTACACTAATCATGGAAGAAATATTCAATGCACTTAAAAATATCAAATCACTTGCCTTAGATTCATTCTTCAGATTGTTTTCGATGTTCCAAGGTTGATTCTCTCATTTTTTCGGTCACAAATCTCTTCCAAATTGATGGTGGTGGGTGTTTTTGGTTTGGAACCCTATGGTAACTCCCCTCTAACTCCCGAAGCCCACTTCTAATGCTTTTGACTTGTAATGGCCTTAGTGGCCTCTTTAAAAATATAAAAATAAACTCTAAAATTCGTGGGTTTTAATTCCATAATTTTTAAAACTACCTAAATACCCTTTTAGGTTGCCGGTTTGGCCTAAAAATGCCCCGGGACCCAAACTAAACCCCCGGCTAGTGTTTTCTGACTATTTCGACCCTTAAGGACGCGTTGACGCACTCAAAATGACCATTCGGTTTATAAAAATATAATTCATTTTTTAATTTAAATAATTTCATTCCTGACGCGACTGACACGCGCGTTCCAACTAAATTTCCAAATTGTCATATTTCTGCCTTGCGACAATTTCTAATATTTTCAATACTCATATATATTCAGAAATATTCAATTTTTTCATCACAATCAAATACTAACTCACATCTCGCTAGTATTTATATCCGAATTAATTCCTAATTAATTCTCATTTAATTCAATTAATCCCTTAAATAAAACTCGATAAAATTACGGGGTATTACAGCATATGGATGCTTCCCGATGTTGGTAGGTTCCCTGGTTGTGTTGTTTGATGGGCCTTGGAAGATGATAGCCATTTAGGGGCGCGTACAGTGGGGAAACTCGGAGGGACGGTCTTAGATTTGTTAAAGCAATTCATGATAACAGATTGGCTTTAAAATACATTTCCTGGATATAAGAAGGGAAATGGGATAATTGATTTGGCTTCGGATACGTTTCCTGGATGGAAGAAGGGAAATGGAAGCATATTATTTGATCAAAGCATTTTTATGTTAATAATAATGGCTTTGAATACATTTCCTCGATATAAGAAGGGAAATGGGATGTCTTAAAACGGAAAAGCATTTTTATGATAATAAAAGTGGATTTTAAAAAGTTATATGATACGTTAAAGCAATTCATGATAATGAATTGGCTTAAAATACATTTCCTGGATATAGGAAAGGAAATGGAAATTTTTGAGATGAAAATGGAAATGAAGTAATTGTCATTCCGGGAGATAGATCCGGATGTATATTGAAATACGAATATATATATATATATATATATGGATAACTTGGGTGCCAAGGCTCTTATGGATCCCGATGATCGACCTTACCGCATAGTAGTGTATCGGGGGGGTTCCTTGTTTGGATTTTGCTCTGTGAGACACCCTACGCACGAATATGGCATTGCGTTGAGACTGGGGAGAAGTTGAATCCGTAGTGCTCTAACATTTATATTTGTTATATGTGTGTATGTGTATATATATATGTTACGTACTGAGGGTCTGATGGATCTCGACGATCGACCATGCCGCATAGTAGTGTATCGGGGGGGTTCCTTATTTGGATTTCGCACTGCGAGACACCCCACGCACGAATATGGAATAGCGTCGAGACTGGGGTGAAGTTTAGCCCTTAGTACTTGGACTATCTAGGGTTTACAGTGGTTGGGTGATAGACTAGTTTAGCAGGGTAGCTTGACTAGGATGTTTAGAGGGATGCGCTAGGAGTGCACTATTAGAAGAGAGGTGAGGGGTATCTCATGGGAGTGCGATACCAAATTTAAATATGAGATAAAACCTTCTTCTAAAAATAAGGCATTTATGCACTTGCTAAATATTTTTCAAACTCGGGCTCTGACCCGTTTATCTACTTTTCCTCTCTTGCTATATATATATATATATTATATAGGTGTCCAGACACAGGGACGCCTGGATGGAACTTCTTTCGAGTCAGACGTCAGCTACAGCAGCTGTGGATGTGTGCAGGTTTTGATAGTCGCTTCCATTCTTGTACTCTAGATAGGAGGTATTGTATAAACATTCGGGTTAATAACCCAATTGCATTTATTTATTCTTTTAGCACGGCATTCGATATGGTTGTATATTTTGACTGGGTGTTCGGTTATTTTATTTCGTTTTAGTTTCATTTACGCATAGACTGTGTGGATGTTTTAATTTTAGTCATTTTAAAAGAGTAGTTAAGTAAAATTTGACACCGGCCTAATAGGTTATTAGCAACTAAATGGATTTTCGACTGTGATGCTAAGAATGATCCATATGAGACTCCTGTTTTAATTTTATATAGGAGGGATCTCCCGGTATTTATTAGGCAGGGTATCACAGATGGTATCAGAGCATCAGGTTCTTGTGTCCTTAGGAATCTGTGCGGACGTACTACGCTTTCAGCGCTACTCTCGATTTGTTATAGAGCCCCAAGATTAGGAATGTTGATTTCTCTTATGAGATTCCATTCTCCTGCCGCGTTATAAGATTATAGTAATCTTTTATGCTCTCGGTTGAGATTCGTGTGTGAGGCTTGGATGGCAGCAGGAGGTGGGGCTTAGCTGGAGCAACTGGTAGAAGTTGGGGACGTGGACTGTAGTAGGGGTCACTTCCTTTGCAGTGGTTGCTAAGGATGGTCTCAACCACTACTAAAGTATAGTAGTTATGAGTACCGTAGTACCTCCGTAGTAGGAAGTGGTACTAAAGTTGAATTTCCCAGTGACGATAAGGAGTCGAAAGGTATCTTACAGATATTTTTTAAACTTGAGTCCCCCTTATTCAGCAGGAACGAGAAAAATGTTGTTTTGGATTATTCACATAAGGTTCTGTCAGAGGTCGACAGTGGATAAAGAGTGATATGGAAAAGTGAACCTTGTACCTAAAGGAGTTAGGTGCAATGAATAATGAGTCCTTCCCAGGAAGGATAGGCTCACTAGAGAAGTGTTGATAACACTTGTGGATAATGGGAATGTTCGAGGACCACTACACCAAATCTGCCGAATTGTCACGGTCATTGACCTTGACAAATTCAACTTGTCAAGGTCAATGACCGTGACATTTCGAGGCAAGACAATTGTTTTTGTCACGGTCGTGTCGCGATCCATGACCGTGACACGTTTTGTCACGGTTAGAAACCGTGACAAATCCGTGACCCTTTTTAAAAAAATTATCACAGTCATTGACCCTGACACGTCCGTGATAAAAAGTTATCACGGGCTTGTCACGGTCAATGACCGCAATTCTAGGCAGAATTTAAAAAAAATTTGCTGGGCAGTATGGCCACTGCCACTGCCCAGCAGTATATTTGTACTTGTTATAGCAACGTTGTACCTGTTCAAACATCATATATCCAAACAAACTAAAGATAATGCAAATATATATTCAAAATAGAAACTATTTAAGAAGAAACAACGTCACCATCAATTATCTCAAATCTACAAACTATTTGCATGGAAAAGAGATTTTGTATCGCGACGCTCGGGGACACCTCCTTATCCTTCCCTTCTCGTCCGAATAGCCACATAAGTATAGAGCATATGTGGCCTACCCTTAGGGCCACTCCCTGTCCCCTGAATTGAAATAAAGTAAAATTAGTATCCTCCCCTCAAATATAGATAAATATAAATCGTAATTGAAATCGAAATCGAAATTGCCATATAAATATAAATACATTACCTGTAGTGTCACCCAAACAGCTAACTTGCGCTCATATGGAATCTCCTTCTAACTAATGTACCCCGGGTAATCGTGTCAAATATAATTCCCTTCTTATCTGAACACTAAGAAATGCCATAATCCTATGGAGTTATGCGCTGCAAATTCCTTCCAACCGTTGTGTAGCTAAAAATCAGCAGTTGAAGTTGTCAGTTCCACCTTTCAATAGTCTCCCATGTTTTGCCAGAGGTTCCAAGTGGTGGACCATTGAAAGGTGGAATTCACAACTTCAACTGGTGATGTTTGGCTACACAACGGTTGGGAGGAATTTGCAGAGCATCGGTCCATAGGATTATGGCATTTCGTAGTGTTCGGATAGACGAAGAGATTCAGTCTCCTCTCCACAAATAGGACACCCCAAATAACTATGTACTAATCACCTATTAAAGGTAAGAAGCGTATATTCATGGATTAGTATAAACAAAACATAGATGTAGTTGGAATATTTATGTATTAATCTCCTCTCCACACACGCACACTACACAAGAGTGAAAATGATAAAGTGCAGATCAATTAAAAGCATTAAAAATGGATGTTTCGGTACAAATTGAAATATTTATTACAAATTGAAAAATTGTTTCAAATTCGGGTTATCATAAAAAATGGATTGATATTCAGTAGGAGCAGCCAAGTCAACTACACTACTATTTAGACGCCTTGGCACGTGTTGGACAATTGACCACGACTCGTTGTTGATATACTCCGAGTAAAACACTTGCTTAACCTTTTGAAATGCACAAACAAATGGCTCATCGCTCACGTGGTCGTTGCTCTTCAACTTGGACAAGTCAACCATGATCAAATTGGTGACAGGATCAACTTTACAAGCATTGTTATCCTCAACTCTTACCCATTCACAGTAAAATACAACCTCTTTGAAGCTTATATAATCCAATTCAAATATATTTTAGATTACACCATAGTAAGTCATTTCAGCTTCAACGAGGTTTTTATCTTTTGCGCTCGCTCGAAAGAAAGTAAGAGCCTTGTATGAAATTCCCGAGTTCTGTACATTTGTACTTTCCTCGTACACTTTAGCGCCAAAAATGTAACCGTTCAATCAATACTTTTTGTACTCTTGTGCCACGAACAAGGGTCCAGTGGCTAGACGAGCACGCCTTCATGTCGCATCAACCATCTTTAGGAGCTGAGAATATAGATAAATTAATTATATTAGTGGTAAAATTTGAGTGTAATGTAACGTTATATAATGACTGTTTTCATTATAATTACCTCTTGTGTCAACCATAGCCTAAATTCGTTGTCTGATTGTACCACTGTTTTTCATCTTTTATTGTTCTCACAGGCTTCATATTTACTGCATATTACAAAATTAATCATGTATAAAATAATCTAAAATAATGTTAAACATTATAATAATCGAAACTTACTTTTTCCATTCTTCGACATCTTCATGTGTGTCAAATAGATAACGAGCTACTTGTTCATGTTGCAAACTCGTTAATTTCACTCGTTTTCCCATCACATTACCACCATCATCGACGAATTCATCAGTGTCATCAACGCTGGTCGAGTCAGGCATATATTCCCGAGTATATATTGATGACTCCACGGTGATGTATTCCTCTGCAATTGATCCTGCAATATATCGCGTATTCTTGACGTAATCTTTAAAAACTTTCATCAATCTTTCAAACGGATATATCCACCGATATCTAACTGGACCACAAAGAAGTGCCTCGTCGCATAGGTGTACCAACAAGTGAACACTTATGTCAAAGAATGCTGGGGGAAAGTACTTCTCCAATACACAAATCGCTTCGTTCACAGCCAATTTTGCAGCCACTATGTGTTCTCGATTCACTACCTTCTCACACAAGAGGGAGAAGGTAATACTAATTTGCATAATAGCCCTACGCAAATCCTTGTGCTTAGAGAAACAGTGCTTAAACAATAGAGGAACCAATTGCATGATCACATGCCAATCGTGGGACTTACACTTATGTAAATCATGAGTAGCATAATTCACAATCCTTTGCAAGTTGGACGAAAAAGTAGATGGGCCCTTCAAATTATATATTGTGTCTAGAAGCACCTTCCTTTCCCCACTCGTCAAAGTAAACGCACCAGGGGGAATTATTGTCCTTCCCCTACTATCTTCTTTCAACCATAGTTGTGGATTAAGTTTTAACGTTTTAAGGTCTTTTCGTGCATTTTCTCCATCCTTCGAATGACTCCCCCCAAGGCAAGTACCCACAATATGTTCAGCGAAGTTCTTCTCTGCATGCATCACATCCAATACATGGCGCACCGGGTTATTTTTCCAATAAGGCAAGTCAAATAAAATTGACCTCTGAGACCATGCCTTTCTTCTCTCAGTTTCATTTCCAGTTGGGGTCTTCTTATGCTTGACATTCTTAAATTTGGGATTCTTACCTGGCATATTTGGGCCACATTCAGAAGATTTACTTTCAATTTCTGAACCCGAAAGTTGTCTCGGCGGTAGCCTATGTTCAACTCCGCCCAATAAAAAATTGGAACCTTTCTCAAATCTGAAACTATGAGATGGGGGTAAAAACCTCCTGTGGCAATGGTATACATTTTTAAGCTAGAGGATAGACGAAGAGATTCAGTCTCCTCTCCACAAATAGGACACCCCAAATAACCATGTACTACACATCCGGATAATGTCCCATAAGCTGGAAAATTATGAATTGCCCACATCAACATAGCTTTCAGCGTAAACTCTTCTTTTCTAAAAGAGTCAAATGATTGAACACCCTCTTCCCATAACTCATTTAATTCTTCTACCAAAGGATCCGGGTAGATATCAATGTCATCACTTGGTGCCTTTGGCCCAGGTATCAACAAAGCCATCATAAAAAATTCAGGTCTCATACACTGTGAAGGAGGGAGGTTGAGTGGGGCTAGGATCACTGACTATACACTCTGATTGGTGCTTAGATTTCCAAATGGATTGAAACCATCTGTTGATATATCTAAACGAATGTTGCGTTGTTCTCGAGAAAAATCGGGATACTCAAAATTCATCCTCCGTCAGGCAGTAGAATCCATAGGATGACGCATGATATTACCCCCTACTTCTGCCCTAGCATGCCAAGTCATTGCCTCTGCAATCCATGGTACTGTGAAAAATCGCTTTAATCTAGGCCCAACGGGAAAATATTTCAATACTTTTTGAGGCACTTTTGAGCTTGTGCCTTACTAGTAGATTGGACATAACTAGGTTCATCGCATACCGGACAACGATCGAGATTTTCATACTCCTTTCGGTATAGTATGCAGTCATACACACAAGTATGAATCGATTTATACTTCATTCCCAAACCTTTCAAACTGTTCTTCATAACAGGATAGCTATTTGGAAGTGTATTCACCTTGGGTAATAAGCCCTTCACCCATTTCAGAATTCCCATCACGCTATTGCCAGACAAACCGTACTACGTCTTCAAACTGTGCAAACCAACCATGGCATGTAAAGTTGTTTGATCTTTCTCACAGCCAGAGTATAACTGTTGGGTCGCCTTAAATTTTAAACTTTGGTAGTCATCGTCAAGTTTTATCGTGTTATCTTCAAGAGCACTTGAATCTTCTACATCATCAGTAACCTCATTCTCCTCTTCTTCATAAACTCTGTACGCATCATCAACTAAATCCTCTAACATATTATGATCTACGTCATCCCCTTCTACATCTATTCTACTTGTTGAAGGTTGTTGTGAAGGTTGGTCGGGGACAAAAGGAACTTTCAATTCACCGTGAAAACTCCAAAATCGATAACTATCTTGCATACCCGATCTTAACAAATGTAGTTCAACTGTTTTCCACTCAAACACCTTACCATTCTTACACCTAGCACACGGACACAAAAACTCTTCATCATTACGACATCTCTTTGCATATTTCACAAATTCGTTAGCACCTCTGCGAAACACATCCCCCATTCTATTAGTCTCACCCATCCACTCTTTGTATTTCGGATATCCCATCACAGCTACCACAACTAAACACCTATTAAAGGTAAACAAAACTTATATTTATAGTATGTTTTATTTAATTATCCCATCATTTAATTATCCTATTAAAGGGTAAGTGGTCCTATCCCATTCAAGACTGCATTTTTCTGTAATATACTTAACAACTCATGCACATTGTTACGATTTGAAAAAAATTCGACAGCATATCCCCGTAGTTCTCCAAGTACACGACGTAGATTGGCAGGTGTGAGTGTTATTTCAATTGGTCAATTGAAATAACAATCACACTTGTCAATCTAGTATGTACCCAGAGAACATTAAGATACGACTGCAGAACTTCCTCCAAAAGTAACAACTTTAAGCCAATAAGAATATTATACATAAATTATACAGTCTCAAACTGTCCAAACGAGACAATTCGAGAGATCTCATTACAGGGGTAATGACTCTCGAACGGGTCTAAGGGCTATTGAATGCGTACGCATAAGAACTAGAAGGCTAGTATCTATGCGCACTATATTTAATTTCAAGTATGTTTCATATAATGGGTTAATTCAAATACAAAAATAAATTCATGAGTTAAATCAAATACAAAAATAAATTCATGGGTTAATTCATTTACAAAAATACAAATATATGGGTTAATTCAAATACACACACGCACACACACACACACCTCCCTCCACACCCCCCACTCACCACATAAACACACACCCCCACCTCCCTCCACACCCCCCACTCACCACATACACACACAACTGATCACTAGATATATAAACTATAAGGCACTGCTCCCTATTATCAATCAGTTGTAGCTTTAACCCTTCCTTAACAAATATCCAAAGTTTACTATTACAATTTACCCTAGCATGACTAATACCCAATTTAAGCTTATGTTTATAATCTCTTCAATTTTCTATTTGGGCTCTAAAATAGCTAGAAAGCTCATTTTATGATTTTTTAAAAGTTTTCCTAACCTTCTAAGGGAACCTTTGTTGGAAATACCCCCAATATGCCACCTTAAGAAATTTATCATTGAGATAGGGCGTCCATAGAAGCTTTAGTATTTCATCATGAAAATTTCTCTGACATTATTTAGATCTAGAAGGGGAAATAGAGAAAGACCTTGAAGTGAATTCCTCTTGGCCTTGAGTCACCGTATTACTCTTTTTATTAGACCTACTCCTAACATCTTCAAACATCTCTTCTTCTAGAACAACTTCCTCACCTGCTGCAACTTCTTCAACTTTTTAATTTGTTGTATGGATTTCCCATTCTTCAAATACAGTAACAGTGTTGCCCACCATCCTATCTTCAATAACATTAGCCAAATTTTCAAGAGTTTTATCTCTAGTAATAGTATCATTGTTAATCACAGGTGCTAAAGTAGCATGAACTTGATTAAGGTTGCAATCTTTGATTTTCTCTTCTTTAGTAAAACCTTCTGTATCAACAATTGTCTTTGCATTTTTAGAACCTCATCTCGAGGCTTTGGCCTAATATTTGAAATTTCTTTGCACCCATTATTTTAGTTGCTTCTTTCTTATTGTGAAATTCGTCCCCAGTGTTTTTCTTTTTTGGAACATCAATATCAATCTCATCACCGACTCCATTCTTTTTTAAAATACATTCCTTTGCTTCGTGAGCCTTCTTCTTATAAAAAGTACATTAAGCATGAAGATATTTATAAACTATATACTGCCAATAAACCACCCATGTATCACTTTTTCCTAACCAAACCCTGGTAGGTTGATCCTTTAATAAATCAACCACTACACAAATTCTAGCAAGGCTAGGTCTGTAAAGAGATGCAGTAGATATATCAATCTTTAAGCGAGTACCCACAATGTTAGCAATGGGGAAACTGCTATTGTAATTATACAAAATGAATGGGAAGGAGATGCATATTGATCTATATAGGAGAGATAACAGAATCAACATCAGGACGAAATTTGGGTTTCCATTTAAATACTCACATAGGGTATCTTTAAATGAACCATATTTCCCTCAACCAAACCCTAAGAAAGTCTTCTTCATGAAACAACTGAATAAAGATATGTTTATGATCAATAAGACATACGTTGAAAGCAACTTTAATCCCAAAAGAAGAGAATACTTTACATATGTTATCTAAAGTAGGTCGACAATGATGTAACTTACCCACCAAAGTATGAAATAGATTAATTATTGCCAGTGTATTGTACTCGTTATTACATTGATAATGAATATGAATTGGAGAGAATTTCCCCATATCAAATGTTTTAATTGTTGTTGTGTATCTTCACTTATTCAGTTATGCCCTACTCATCAAAATGGTATCAAAACGATGTTCACTCTCTAGAAGGCGCTCTTAGACTACAATGATTGGGGTTTAGGATGTGGCACAACCCTGATATTTTTGAATTCCCACTATCCCTAAAGATCATTTCAGTGCGCAATTTAACCTTAAGTCTTGTAGCCCTTCAAATCGGATGCAGCCATGCTAAAAAGATGATTTCCAACCATAAACCGTTAATTATAATAGTCAAGGGCTTTGAATTTATAGACCAAGTCTAACTGATGAGAAGGATTGTCAATGACTTAGTTCATAACCCAATCATTCACCCTCCATTATTGCAGAACCAAGAGCCTAACAAAAATTTGAGCACACATAGTGTGCATACCATATATAAGAATCCCACCTCACTTCTGGCCAACGATGAGTTTAGAGTTTCACACCAATGAATCAATAAAAATAATCTCTCGCAAGAAAAAAGATCAAAATAATTAATTTTACACTGCAATCACAAATTACATGGTTTAACCATTAAATATTCCTACATCCACAAGCAGCCTTTAAACAATCTTGATAACACACTCTCTACAACACCCTATTCATTCTGATGAGCGAGGTGGCCAACCACTGCTGCCATACTATGTCGGGCGTCACTAAATAAGTTACCATGCTCTACATGTGACAGAAATATGACACAGTAAATGATTTTTCCATAAGATAATATTCAGTTTTAACTAGTCAATTTAAAATCCATCACCATATTATTTCCAAAAAAAAATCGACTCCAAATTACTAAATTCAAATGAAATAAACCAACTATAAATATGTGACTGAAACCATAAACAATTGTGGAACCGATTGGCCCATCAAATCCATAAATGAAAGTCTCCTAATAGAAATGACGAAATGGAAAGATAAGCTAAAGTACTAAAAAAATTGAATAAATGTTCAGATGGACTCCAAATATCTCCAATCCATCTTATGAAACTACTCCAGCACTTTACCAGAAATGTTAATCAACGCAATGTGTCAAAACCCACCGCATGAATGCAATATAATCCTCCCAATTAGGGTTCGTAAACCCCGACAGAAGAATTATACGTAATAAACATTACAATACATTATTTTTATTTAAACCAGGTATATTATGTTGTGAGTAAACCCAAATACCAATATCTACCAACATAACAAATCCACCCTACTATCAAAGTTAAATTATGTTAGTATAACATCTAATCGTGAAATGCTGTTAATTTATTTTCAACAATTTAATTAAATTAACTCAATTCATTTTATTTATGCGATACCAGTATAGCTAGTTCACCCTATTACGAATCCTGCACATATTATTGGTACACCCAAAGTTTTGCAACACACATAATCCCCCCACTATATCCAAATCATCCAGCTTTGTTCGCCCTACACATATTGGTGAGGTTCCACAAGTCAGTAAAGCCACTTTGCCAATTTTTCTAGCCCTACCCATGTTGGTGACACCAACACACACTCACGTCACTATAGTCAGTTCGCCCTTTATTGTTATCCTTGCACATATAGGAGACACAGATTCACTTCAATGCCCATTTATTCTCTTAAGCATTAATTATCAATTTCCATAAGTTCTCACAATTTTCTATTAGTCCCACCCTTTAATCAAGCATAAATTCACAAACCACCCCTAATCCCATAACTTGAGGTGTCCGAAACAAAAATATATCCTAGACTATCACTTAGGAAGAATACCTACCAACAATAATCACCTAGTATCGCAACTATGCTAACGGAACAACGAAAGAGTGTACGGCATTGTCCCACCTCGGAAGTACCCATACGTATAAACCTACACTCACTAGTCCCATACCTAGAAAGTATTCACACCAACAAAGGTATATCTACTAGTCCCAAATCTAGCAAGCAACCTAAAAGTATGATTCGAGCATGACCACCCTAAAAATCCCGGCGTCCCCGCGGCGTTGAATATTTGTATATTCTCTGGTTATAATGCAATTCTTCCAAATAAATTTTAAGATTTCAATTTAGCTAATATATGTCCGTTTAATATTAATTTTAATTAAACAATTCTTTTTTCCCAACAATTTATATAATTTACATGCACTTGCATATTTTCGGGGCATACAACAATAAGTTTTTAATCTACAAACTTCACGTAAAAGACATTATTTATGTGTTCAATTATAAAATTCATACGAGTTATTCTAACACGCAAGTGTCCATATCTTCAAACAAGATCCTAACCTCTAACCTAAACATGCAAGAGTTTTGAGTCTTAATTCTTAATATAGATTTAAGTAAAAACAGTTCCAACTTTAGTTTCACTTTTTCCTAATTAGTATGTATAATTTATTTTAAGAAAACAACAACTATTAATATTTAGGCAACATCTAAAATGTATAATACTAAATGGGAACAAGTGAAGTATTCATGCCTGTAAAAAGTCATTTGAAAAATCTTATTAGATGGTTGTGTTCCTCTTGAAAAAGTAATAAAGACATGTTCATGAATGATCTTGAGAAAACCCAATTTGGTTCTCCAAAACTTGGGTTAAAGCTTATTTTTGAATCGTGTTAGGTTTTATAGATGAGAGGAGACGAAAATATAGGAGGTTACTGCTCTTAGGTTTAATACGAAAGTGTGTGAAAAACTGTATACTCTAGTTTGATTTATAGTACAAATTTGGAAAGTTTTAATTAAATACGCACTCTAAAAATTACACCAACCCGCAGCCCCAGTCCAGTGCGAATTGATTCTCCCCTAGGGGATGAATCGATTTGGACTTGAATAGCTACCCAGGTCACCTAAAAATAATTATAACCCAATAAAAAAAATGATTTTTCCATAGATTTCAATTTCAATTAAAACTACATTTCTCCAAGAATAAAACAACATTTTAGATGCCACAGATAATTCAAATTAGAATAAAATATTTTTCTAACTTTTTATTAGTACGGTTCAAATAATCGGTCCAAAACTATGGGGTGTTACATACTTCCCCACTAGGATATGAATTTCATCCACGAAATTCGATGAAGCATTGACGTAAAAATTGGAGTAATAAAATAATACTTACATATGTCGACCCATGGAATCACAGAATTGGGTGTCCAGACATCAAATCCTACTGGCACCTACCCCATGGACAAAAGTACAATGTATTTATCAACTACATATATAAACATATCTTGAAAAATATTATGTACCATGCTATCCCACTATCCACGCCTTGTTTACAGCTGAGCCAGCCCTGCCTAAGGTGTTTTGATTATGAAGTAACACCTACCCACTGTGGATGCTACTGGTGATCCCTATGCACCTGGTGATGTCCGTAGTGGAGGCCCATGGCCATGTGTTCCTTAGCCCCCCTAACCATTCTTTTTCGGACACCTAAGAGCTCGACGTCCTTCCTACCCATAATTAAGACATGCACCTCTAAAAGGTTCAGAACACCCAGCTGGCACTCGCTCGCCCTATTCCTACTCCTATCCTACTCACTGTCTCCTCCATGGTTCATCATTGCAACCCTTTTTCTCCTCTCTTTAACCAATAGACTCGTGCATCTTACCCAACCTATTTTGGTAATTCAATTTCTCTTGCCACAAGAACAACGCATGCTCCACCACCTGGGTGCAAGTAGTGTATGCTAGATTCCTCAACACTATCTGTTTAATAGACCATGACATACCTTTAATGAAATATTACATTTTCTTCACCTCAGTATTCACATCGTCTAGTGCAAGCATTGACTGATTAGTGAACTCCTGCTCATACTCAGCAACTGATTTCGAACCCTTCTCTAAATCCAGAAACTCCCGCTTTTTCTAACTCCTAAATGAAGAAGGAAAATACTAGTCATTAAACATCACCAAAAAGTTCCCATGGTTTAGGTGTTCCCTCTCCTTAGATGTGGTGACACTCTCTCACATATAATGCATCTCTCATCAACTTAAATGTATTTAATATTTGTTTCTACACATCTGTACAGTCCACCATCCCCAAGTGCCTCTTCGTGTCACGCCTCTATTTTTAAGAAACCTTGGGGTTAGATCCCCTTACAAAAGTGCGACCCTTGGTCTCCCCATCAATGTCTCCCTATCTCGATACTAGCTGTCATGGCCTCACGTACAATAGCCGCTAACTCTTCGGCACTCAAAATAAACTAACCCAGCCTCCCTAGAGATGCAGGACTGGAAATTGAACTCTCTCTACTATCTCCAGATCTCATAGTGTTCTCCATTTGAAATAACACGAATAAAGAACATTAGACTGGGAATAACTAAGAGTACAAATTATCAAATGTATAAAAAATAAGTAATGTAGAAGCTAAAATGGGCTCATAACCTACAAGACCTAAGACCAAGATTTAGTACCATCTGTAACACCTAATGCATTTTGGTGAGTGAGGTGGCCAGCCACCGCTGCCAAACTACCCCCAGCGTCACTAAATAAGTTATCATTCTTAGTATGTTACAGAACTATGGGACATTAAAAATATTTTCCACAAGATAATATTCAGATTTAACTAATCAATTTAGACATTCATGCAAATTACAATCCATCACCATTCTATCTCCAAAATAAATCAAACTCCAAATTATTGAATTCAAATGAAGTAAACCAACTTAAAATATCTGACTGAAGCCATGAAGAGCCATGGAACCGATTGGCCCACCATATCCATAAATTAAACTCACGTGATAAAAATAATACAATGGAAATATAAGTTAAACTATTAAAGCAAATAGAAAAGAACTCCAACTTCACTCCAAAGATCTCCAATCCATCATATGCAGCTACTCTAACACTATACCTGAAATGTTAATAAACATAATGGGTCATATCCCACTGCATGATTAGTAGCTACTCCTCCCAATTAGGGTCCCTAAGTCTAGAGAGAAGCATTGTACATGATAAACATCACAATAGAGTAATTTAATTTAAACCAAATATATTATAATGCGAGTAAAACCAAATACCAATATCTACCCACATAACTAAGTCACCCCACTATCTAAGTCCAATTATCTTATTACAACGTCTAATTATGTTAAAGCTATTAATTCAATTTCCATAATTTAGTTAAATTAATTCAACTCATTTTATTTGTGTGACACTAATATAGTAAGTTCACCCTATTAGGAGTCCTGCATATATTTCTGGCAAGCCCAAACTTCTACATCACACACAATCCCCTCACTATTGTCAGTTCGCCCAATTTTGTTTGACGTACAAATATTGGTGAGGTTCAACACACGATACATCACTATAGCCATTTCACCCAATTACATTAGCCCTGAACATACTGGTTGTGCCAACACACACATCTCGCTATAACCAGTTCAGCCCTTATTGTTAACCATACACATATTGGAGAGGCAAATTCATTTCAATACTTGTTTATTTTCTTAGCATTAATTATAAATTTTCTCAAGTCCTCATTATTTTCTATTAACCCCACCCCTTAAATCAAGCTTAAGTCCACAAACCACACCTAGTTCCCTACCTATAGGTCATCAAAACAAAAATATACCTTAGCCTATCATTTAGGAAGAATACTTAACAATAATTTCTACCTAGTCTCACATCTATGCTAACAAAACAACAAAAAAGTGTACTACTTAGCAAACCCCTAAAATACCCATCTGTATAAACCTCACTAGTCCCATACCTAGAAAGTGTTAACATCAACAAAGGCCAACCTACTAGTACCGTACCTAGCAAGCAAACAAAAAGTACGATGCGAGTATGACTACGCCAAAATCTTATCCTGCCTGCGGTGTTGAATATTCATCAAACAAATGTTCACCTAATGTATATTTTCCAATTATAACAAAATTCTTCCAAATAAATTTCAAGATTCCATTTTAACCAATATACATTCATTTAATTTTAATTTTAATTAAACAATTCTTTTTTTCCAACAACTTATATTATTTCCATTCACATGCATATTTTTTAGGCGTGAAACAATAAATTTCTATTTTACAACTTGTACATAAATAACGTGATTTTACGTGTCAAATTTCAATAATAATTCAAACGAGTTATTTAAACATGAAAATGTCCATATCTTCTAACGAGCTCCCAAGATGTAATCTAAGCCTGCAGAAGTGTTGAGTCTTAATTCATATTATAGATTTGAATAAAAAGAGTCCCAACTTTAGTTTTTATTTTTCCCAATTATTATCTCTAATTTATGTCCAGAAAATAATGATTATTAGTGTTTAGGCAGCATTTAAAATGCATAATATTTAAGGGTAACAATGGTAGTATTAATGCGTGTAAAAACTAGTTTGAAAAATCTGATTGGATGGGATTGCATTCCTCTCAAGAAAACAATAAAGACGCGTTCTTAAACGATCTTGAAAAAATTCGGTTTCGTTCTTTAAAACTTCGATTAAATCTTGTTTTTCAATGGGGTTAGGTTTTGTAGATTAAATGATATGGAAATATAAGAGGTTAGTGCTCTTAGGGTTAATATAAAAGTGTTTTGAAAAATCTAGCCCCAATGTTAATTTATAATAGAAATTTGGAGATTTTTAATTAAACACAAACACTAAAAATTACACCAACCCGCAGCGTTTGTCCGGTGCGAATCGATTCGCCCCCGGGGGATGAATCAATTCGAACCTGAAAAGGTTCCCAAATCACCCCAAAATAATTATAATCCTATAAAAATCCAATTTTTCCTTTGATTTCAACTTGTATTAAAATCCTATTTCTCCAAGAATAAAACCAATAATTTATAAGACAAAAGTAATTTAAATTTGAATAAAATATTTTTCAAACTCTTTACCACGAAGGTTTAAATAATTGGTCCAAAACTACGGATTGTTACACTCTCTTCACAAAGTTACAATTGCAAGAAGAGTCTCTTGGATATTTTGGAGGTCTCTTTTACAAAATTGATACACGGGCTATATATAGGCCTTTAATACATAAAAACTTAACAAACTTAATAATCGCCAACCCCACTTGGCATAAGTCAACCTAACATGTTAAATGAGCAACCTGGATCCAAAACCCACTCACTTTTTAATTCCTTATTTATGATAACCAAGATCTCAACACTTTCATAACCTTCTGAAGGCACATATGCATCACATGCGTCTATATGTTTCTCATTGAAATTCCTTTTCTCCTCAAATCATTATTTCTTTAAATTTCATTCTTTAGTACAGATAAAGCAACTTTTCTTGAATATTGACTTATATATTTCCTTGTTCTTTGCTTTATTATTATATCTCTTTTTAGACTTTCCCCTGATCACTAAACACTCTCCTGAGCTCTCTTCCTTCATAACTTATTTCTTCATCAGTTATTTGGAATTCAAGGTAGTATGGAGATCCTCCAAAGACAAAGAATCATGTCTATATAAGATTGTATCCATAAAATATTGATATGAAAATCAAGGAAAAGAATTTAGGATAATAATGGCTTTGTCTTCATCCTTAATCTGAACCTCTATACTATCAAGATCAAGAATTATCTTCTTTAAGTCATCCAAGTGATCCTACATTGATTTTCCAGGTACCGTTTTGAATGAGTACAGTTTTTTCTTTAAGAAAAGGCAGTTTTTCAATTACCTCGTCATGTAGAGATGATCTAGCTTTATCCTTATCCGCGTAACGGTCTTTTACTTTCAGCCTTCTCCCAAAACTTTGTCTTCAAGACTTAGAATGATCGCATTGTGTTCTTTATATAGAAGATGATTTTTGTCTTTCTCGATCTATGTCGATGACAAATTATTTTCCTCTCCCAAATCTTCTTGAAGTCTCTACCGAACTAGTAATTACCTCATCTTTATGCGAAGTCATTCTTCCTAATAGACATTTCAAGATCAAATTTGGAAATTCCCATTTTTGTCATAGCTCTGATACCACTTTGTAGAGTTTCACCCCAAGAATCAATCAAAACAATGACTCATAAGAAAAAAGATCAGAAGAATTAATCTCAGCATACAATGACATATTATGTGGTTTAGCCATTTCTATGCCAACATCCATGGGAAACCTTCTACACAATCAATAATGTTAATTAACAATCTTGATTACACCTTCTCCTCAAAAAGTTATTGTTACAATAAGAGTCACTATGATATTTTAGAAATCTTTTTACAGAATTAATACATGAGCGCCATACATGCCTTTACTACATAACAACATAGTTTGTTTGAATATGTTTATCTTCTATTGTCCCCCATTGTATTTTCTCCTTTGTATAAATACAAGATTATAAATTATTAAGGGGCGTAATAAAATTCAGTCATTCTAGTTGGTATCGAAATAGAAAAATAAAATAAAACAAACTTCCCGTAACCTTTTTCTCACTCAAACAAACTTCATTCCTCCTCAACCTAACCACCCCAACCACCCCCACTACAACTGGACACCACCTCCAATAGTGAAAAACTTAGGATACCAACCCTAGGGTCGCATAGACCCCATGTGGGTCTCTTTAAGGATTCCGCCTCCCCCTAGGGTTTGGGTTTAAGGTTCAAGATGCTTAGGTTTTGATTTTTCTAGTCGATATCTTCTTTTTTAGTTGTTTATTGCCCTTGACTAAAGAGAAGTCTATTGTTTACCTATAATGTGGTAAATTATTGGTATGATTTTTCATCATTTGGATCAACAACAACCTTTTCTAGGTATATGTTATATCCGGAACACATAATGAATCAATTTAAGTGGAGTCCAAGAAGGAAATAAGATTGAATTCATCAAAAGAAGGGGATCCTAAGGAGGGATGTCTGCTTCCTTATATATTATCGACGTGTGGCCCAAGTATAGTTAACAAGGGTATGTGTAGTGGTGAAAATTACAACCTCCAAGCCAAATGCTCCCAAGGCTCCTAATCATGATACAAAGTATCAATCGAAATCGCTATAACTCTACTGAGTTGACTAGGTACCATAGGGCACCAAGACAAGTCCAATAATGAGTTGTGAAATAAATTAAATAGTACTAACTTGATCTAACTCATTCTAAATATCGGTTATAAAACCATATAGGCCTAAATATCGATGACTTATCTAAAAACTGAGTATTCGACCTAAATATCGGCTTCCACTCGTGACTCATTTAGTTTCTTTCTATGTAATTTGGTTCATTTAGAGATGGCATTTTAACTTTCGGTAAGATATAATTATATATATAAGTTTATAATTTTCAATTTGTTTACATATTTTTTAATTAGAATATTTTGATATTATGTGCTTACAATTTTTGGATTTATTTAATTGACTAGTGCACCATGGGAAAATATACCAGCCTGACACTGCTTTTCCTATTAATGATAATTTTGTAATTATCTAAATAATCCAAATTATTTTACTTGTTTTTCTATGCTTTAGGGCTTTTTAAACAGCACATCATTGTGTGTTTCCGAAAAAGCATACCGACACTGAGTTAAAATTGGTAGACCAATTTATTTTTAGGTTAGACTATGGAAGTCTCATAGGTAATGTCATCTCCATGACAATAATTTAGTTGTCTAGATATTTGGGTAGCAAAGTCCTAGTCTTGAGGTCACAAGTCTTCTAATCATTGTCCTAATATCACTGTCCAATTGAAGGCTATGATAGACTAATTTCTTTTCCATGTGTCCATGGCAGTGTATAGCATACCATGAAAGACCTTTTGCATATCTGAAGATGGTTTTGTCTTAATTATCTGTTCCAAGAAAATTATATCTAAAACGCGATCAAGTTATCAACATTTTCACAATTTATATTTTCTATTATACATAGCTAGACATGACGTGACGGTCCTATAGTATTATTGTGCTGAAAAGCAATTTTTCTTCTGGATGATCTTTAATAGTTTTAAGTCCATCTTCATTAACAAGGTATTTCACTGCTAAATGATCAACTAATATGTTGCCTTCATGAAAAGTGTTTATAACCATGGTAGTTGAGGGATTATGAGGGAGGCTTCTATCTTTCTAATTGGAGTTAGTATTCGGCTCACCATGTTCCACTTAAGTATTGTTGACTTTAGTTTGTTTAAAGCGAGGAGATATTTCTAGTCCTTTAAAATGGATAAATATCTCAACACCCTTGTTTGGTGCTATAGTAATATGCGACAGTACATAATGAAAAAGTCTACAATGCAGGTGTTGAACATGTTGTGGGAGATATGTTTGAAAGTGTTTCTAGTGGAGATGCAATTTTTGTGAAGGTAATTTCAAATCTTGCACTAACTAACTATTAGGCTGTCTTTGATAGGGGAAATTGGAAAAAAATTCCAAGGCAAATAAGATCTTTGAGATTTCCCAACCTCTTAATGTGTTTAATTGCATGAAAATACCCTGGAAATGAATTCAAAGGTACACCATGGTACAACTAGTTTACGAACATTGTTGAAATTTTCCTTGGAAAACTTTTCTTCGAGGGAGGGAGGTAAGAAAAATGTCTAAAATACATTTTCCTGTCAATTTTTTCATGCAGACTATATATATATATATATATATATATATATATATATATATATATGTGTGTGTGTGTGTGTGTGTGTGCGCGCGCGCGCGTGCGCGTGTGTATAGAGGCATGTATACATGAGTTAAACAACACAATAAACATCTTAAACCGGCTTACTTAGTATTTGCTGTGTTTTGGAGGATCTTAAGCAATGGTGATGTGGGAAGCAGTCCATCCTAATTTTTTTGGGAAAATAAAATTAGGTACGAAAGTTTAGGGTGTAAATAAGAACTATACAACTTTTACCACCATTAAGCGAAAAAATATAATTACCAATTGGAAATGTTTTTCATTGTTTACTATAACGTTTTCTTTCAATTACTGTATTTTTTCTATTATATATGTTAAACACGCATTATTGCTTTCATTGTAATTGTATAACTAACACATGAAAACATGATACTTCATGGATACCAATTCCATAGTGGAATAAAATGTGTTTTCTATGTTGTTTTATAATAAAAATTTAATATGGTTCCTCAAATATTTTCTCTAGTTCATTCAAATATATTTAAGGGATGTTATCAATCGAAAAACATAATTTTATGAGTTTCTAGATGAATCTATGGTCGTGTGATGGTATTTAGGATTATTGTTTCGTGCGACAATGTAATATGGGGTAACTTGATATTGACCTTTTTTTTATAGTGTATACTTCATGACTGGAGTGATGATCACTGTATGAAACTTCTAAATAACTGCTACAAAGCATTACCGTACAATGGTAAGGTAATAGTTATGGACGCCATTCTTCCGGTGATTCCAGACACTAGTGCATCTGTAAAAAGCACAATTCAAATGGATATTTTTATGATGGCTCAATGCCATGGAGGAAAGGAGAGAACTGAACAAGAGTTTTTTGCTTTAGAAAAAGAAGCTGGATTTGTAGGCATTAGATTGCAGTGCCTTGTCTTCAACTTATGGGTCATGGAGTTTTACAAGTAGATGACTTGTTAGTGAAACATATTTTATTTTAAAAACTTATATTCATCTTAGGACAATCAATAATTTCATACGATTAGTTTGGGAGAGACTTAAAAATAATATGCATAAATATAACCCGCAGTGTTGTCAAAAGGGTATTGTTTAGTGTTTTTAATTGATATCAAAACGGATCTCACACATTAACCAATATAGGACTAAAGCATCACCTCGGTCTGATTTCTTAATTTGTATGTCTCTCTAAAATTGAACATTTTATAAAATCTTTTGTGATACCCCGCCTAATAAAATACCAGGCGATCACTCCTATATCAAATTAAAATAGGAGTCTCATATGGATCATTCTTAGCATCATTGTCGAAAGTCCATTTAATTACTAATAACCTATTAGGCCGGTGTCAAAATTTTACTTAACTACTCTTTTTAAACTAATACAAATAAAACATCCACACAGTTTATGCATAAATGAAACTGAAATGAAATAAAATAACCGAACACTCGGTCAAAATTATACAACCATATCAAATGATGCTATAAAAGAATAAATAAATACAATTGGACCATTGGCCAAAATATTTATAGAGTACCTCCTATCTATAGTACAATAATGGAAGCGGCTATCAAAAACCTGCACGCATCCACAGCTACTGCAGCTGACGTCTGACTCAAAGGAAGTATCATCCAGGCATCCCTGTGTCTGGACACCTATATATATATATATATATATATATATATATATATATATATAAAACAAGAAAGTAAAAGTAGATAAACGAGTCAGAGCCCGAGTTTGAAAAATATTTAGCAAGTGCATAAATGCCTTATTTTTAGAAAAAGGTTTTCTCATATTTAAGTTTGGTATCGCACTCCCATGAGATACCCCTCACCTCTCTTCTATTAGTGCACACCTAACTGACCCTAAAAACATACCCTAGCCATGCTATCCCGCCTAACTAGTCTAATTTACCCATCTACTAGAAACCTATACATCCCGAGTACTAAGGGCTAAACTTCCTGTAATACCCCGTACTTTTATGGATATTTATTATGGGATTAATTAAATTAAATGTGAAATAATTGAGATTTAATCCGGATAAAATACTAACGAGATGTGAGTTGGTATTTGATTATAATGTGGATATATGGCAGTATATGAATATTGAAAATATTAAATTTGTCGCGAGACTGAAATACGGCAATTTGGGAAATTTTATTGGGACGCGCGTGACAGTCGCGTCAGGAGGGTAATTATTTAAATTAAAAAGTGAATTTTATTTTTTATCAACCGTATGGTCATTTTGAGTGCGCCAACGTGTCCGGAAGGGTCGAGATAGTCATAAAACACTAGCCGGGAGTTTAGTTTGGGTCCCGGGGCATTTTTAGGCCAAACCGACAACCCGGAAGGGTATTTTGGTAATTTTAAAAATTAAGGAATTAAGACCCACGATTTTTAGTGTTTATTTATTTATTTTTGGTTAGGCCATTAGGGCCATGATCAGCCAAAAACATAGAGGGGAGTTACGTGAGTTAGAGGAGAGGTTACAAAGAGTCCCCAAACCAAAACCACCACCCACCAGCACCAATTTGGACGGAATTGTGACCGGAATGGAGAGAGGACCAGCCCCTAAACAACAACAACGGATCAGAACTTCAAATTTACAGGAAAGTGGTTTACCTTGCAAAGATTCAAAGCATATATTTTACATGTTTTTATAGAATTGCATATTTCTCATAAATAATGAAAATTAAATGGATTTGAATGGTTTAAATCATAACTTGGGTAGGACTTTCATGTAGGTTTATATTTGAGATGATAACAGCTACAAATTTATGATTAATGAGTAGAGAATTTCTAAATTTGAAGGAATTATGGGATGTCCTTGAAGAAATAGGAAAAACTAGGTTTTATATGATTTTTGGGTAATTTGATCCATGAAAGTGATGTTATAAGTTGATTTGATGAATCTAAAACGTGGGGAAAGAAGTAAACATGTTAGTAGGATGATTAGTGTATTCCATTGAGAGTTTTGGACGTTAGAATGATGATTAAGAAGAGTAAAAAGATGCAAACCCGTAACTGTTAAAGATTTCTGGGCTGATACTTGCTTGATCGATCGATCGACTCAAGAATGTCGATCGATCGAAGGTTCGATCGATCGACCCCTTTTTATCGATCGATCGACCCCTGCTGTATTTTGACAATTGTTTCTCTTTAAGGTATAATGATTATTCCAAAGCCAATGTTGGTTATTAGGAAGATTAATATGATAGTGTGGGACTTAATTAAAGTCAGTAGGGCCTAGTTGTTATCGAAGAACGCTATAACTTATGGGATTGATTGATATTACGTACGAGGGTCTACCGAGTGAGGTAAGGTTAGAAAACGTTCGAATTGGAACTACATTAAGAATTGAGGATGATGTAAGATAAGGGCAGTAACGGAGGGACTTTAAGTACTGAGATAACATTTGAAATTAATAAGAAATCTAGTAACCTTTTGAGTTAGGTTTAAGTACCCAAATTGATACGACGAGAGAGTTATCAAACGGAATATAAATGATATGTAATACTCGGAGTAAATTTACCATGTACGAGATTAACTATATGAAATGTGCGAACATTATATTGATATATGATTACTTAGGTTGTGTGAATACCTAGTGTATGGATTTCTTACGTGTATACATACCTACCATACTTGCTATCACGGGAGGTCGTTCGTAAGAGGATAGTCTAGTCTCGATGTGACCTTCGGGGGGACCTTAGAGCTATACCTCAGAACATAGGGCTTGGAAGGTCTTATTGCTGAATGGATAAGTCTGCTGACCTTGGGAGCGTAGGTATGTGCGTGACCCATGGGTATGTGAACAATGTTCGCCTCCAATATGTGTAATTTGTATTTCAACGGTTCCTGAGTGATTCGGAACACGTGATCCTTACGTACGTGATGTACATGGATTCGATAGCAGAGTATGCATGCACCGCAGCTTAGCCTAGGGGTGCCATATATATATATTTATATTTATGTACTGAGAATGATGTACGTATGTATTTGCGATGGGTTCATTATTGCTTAGTAGATGTGATTGGCTAAGATATGCGAATGGGTTAAAAATGAGAATTTTACTAACACTTGAGATAAGTAAATTAACGAATGTGAACATGGGTTATGAATATGGCTTAATTGGGGGTTATGTGTAGATACTCTATGTTTGAATGCGAAGGCAGGAGTGGTATAAACTAGTTAGATAGTGGCATAACTAGGATGGGTTAAAGGCATACGTTAGACGTGCACAGTAGTGGAGAGGCAAGGAACTCATGTGAGAGTACGCAATTAACGTGTTTATAATATGTGATGTTCAATTGTAATTTAAATCACTTGTTGTTTTTAAAATACTCTCCACTTTCGGGCTCTGACCCGTTTGCTTTCAAATCTATTTTTTTTTTGTAAAAAATTTTTAGGTGCCCAGCCAGAAGGACACCATGCATAGGATCTCTATTCAGGTGACGAGCTGTAGCTGTTGTGGAAGTTACAGGGCTTTGCTAGTAGACGCCTCTTTTCTAGTCTTGACTCCATATTCAGTTTCATCATTGTAGGGCATGTCGCCCATTTCTTTAGAGACATTTTATATTTCAGTAATTCAGACTTTGGTTTGTATTTAATTCTGGATGCGGACTTGTTTTATTTATTTCCATATTGGGATTGTGCTGAGGAGTATTTCCTCCAGACTTATTATTATTCATTGGTTATTCTATTGCTTCGTTATGGTGAATGGTTGTATTATTCATTCATAATTCTTTTATTGCATGTTAATCAGATTTAATTTAAAATTTGACAACTTTCTTTTTAAATACTAGGTGGTTAGAAATCATTAAAATGTTTTCGCCAGTGATGCTATTAACTGAACCAACTTGGCATTTTGTATTAATTTAATAAAGGAGTAGCTACCCGGTATTTAATTAGTCGGGGTGTCACAGGTGGTATCAGAGCATCAGGTTCTAGTGTCCTTTAGGATCTGTACGGCTTATTATGTTTCCGCTGAGCTTTCTTTGATATAGAGCCCTATGTTTACGATTGTTGGTTCATTTAGTAAAAATTCCGTTCTCCTGCTATGATGTATATGATAGCGAATCGTATTGCGATCGGGTGTATTCGTGTACTGAACAATGGAGTACGTCGGGCGAAGACAGTGGGGTGAACAGCAGGAGGCAAATATATATGGAGGTTAATTGATTTATTTAAAGAAGGATGACCGTAGTTGAAGTCACCGATATTATGGCACAGAAGTCCTGGATGATATAGAAGGCTAAGGCGCGACTTGAGACTTTCGGGTAAAGCTATAGCAGGAATGGGGTCAAATTAGACACATCCAACAAGATTGGAATGGGAGAGGAAGAATTAGGTGTAACATTGAAGAGAACCAGCAGTAGCAATACTCGAAAGGCGAAGACGGCATGTGTTAGCCAAACGAACGCAATGTATCCGAAGGCTTGGACTTGAGTCGGAGTATGGCCAATCGAGAGTGAAAATTTGAGGAAAATTTTTCTTGTCTCGTGAGAGCGGAGTTTCAATGGGGAGAAACAATCACCACACTTATAAGTGGAATGTGACGTCGAGAGAAGGCGTACACGAATGGTTTGACCATAAGTTCCTTCATCAGATGTTCAGGTTGAAAGGCGAATGCTATTCTGAACTCACATAAGAGGGACAAACAGGGGTCAACTTGTGAGGAGAAATTTAATGTTATAGCGAACCTTACACCGGGTGGAGAAGGTGATAGGGAGAAGAGGATGCTAAAGGGAGAATCTACATACAAGAAGAATTGTTAGCTCTTATGGGGAATTCTGCTTGGATGATAAATACAGATAGTAATAATATCGCGTGGTGTAAATTTGGAGGTAAATGATCCCTTGGGTAGGGAGATACAAAAATCGAAGAATTTTTATGGAATAAGACTGGGAAAATGGTGTTGGAGAAACACCACAAGGAGGAAGACCCAACGGAGAAACCGTTAAAATAATTCGATAGCGGAATTACTACCGAGAAATGGTAATTTCAGTAAGAGAGGTGGAAAACTAGTAGTGTGTTCCTTAGTTACATCAAGCTAAGGGAACAATGGAATAGTCTTCAGAGCTGAGACTACTAACGTCCGAGGAAAGGACCACTTTAACATGGTCAGGGTGACCGGAAATAAGTGGAGTATGTGTAGAGGTACCTTGTGGGAGTGAAAACCCGTACATTATAAATGTTTCCCGATACAAGAGTAGGGATCAAGGTATTGTGCCTGGCGAGGGCAACAGTTATTGAAATATCCGATTTGGGACAGACATGTGTGGTAAGTCCAGGAACCATTCGAGCAGCCGCGACGATTATTAGGATAGAAGTATGAGTTATATCCTCAGATAAGGATGCATGTTATTTGTGGCATAAGTGAGTTAGTACGTTTGTTATAATTCTATTTTCACTTGAAAGTCGAGTTTAGTGAGTATATCAGTAAGTTTATTATATATGAGAACATTTACCCTGATAGTGTGGGGATTACTTTTATTATCATCCACGGAGGATGAATGGGTATATTAATAGCGGTTTATGCTTTATCAAAAGTACTCATTTTAGTGTTGTGTTATACGAGTATGATATGATCTTAATTATTGTTTTATATATATGATTATACCGATAGTGTGCTGGTATTGCAAGTTTATTGGGATCACTACATCGGGGTAGCATGTTTTGTTCTGGCGAGGCCCATCTGTGAGAGAGTCGAGCTCGCAATTGTACTTTCGTGCGTATATATATAAATATATATACAGGTTATGATTTCTATTGGGTATAATGGTCTCTGATATTTAATCCCAGTATGCGTAGGGATTTCATTGTTATTAGTTGTATGTAATTAATTTACTAGTCAACTAAGAGTTAATTGTTTTTATAATTAACGATAGAGAGGTCGTAACAAAAAGAGCGCATTATTTTATCACCCGTTAGAGATTTGGAAGCTTATACTCATAGTTGTGTGTCTGGGGACGGGAATTTGAGGGTCTCAAATATCTCGCATGTTGTATATGAAATGTGATTTCCATCACTATAAAGAGAAAAGTGTCTTTCAGAAGGAGTTCCTTGTTTATGTATAATTGTGAACTGAGATGAAACTTTGTTGTTAAAAGACGAGAGCGTAGAGGTACATATTATGGACAGGGCTTAACGGATTCCGATGACCGACAATGTTAGGTAGTAGTGTATCGGGGGGGGTTCCTTGTTTGGATTTCGCTTTGCGAGACACCCCAGGCATGAAACTTAGCGTAAGGTTGGTAGTAAGGAAATATGTGGCCCTTCATTCATGATTTGGATACCTCTATCGTTATGGGAGTACGTAGTTATAACGGGAAGTTACAAGGAGTAAATTATGATGTAAGGCCATTAGAGCCAGTTGTTAGTAAATTACGATATAAGTACTAATAATGTTGGTTTTGTCACGGCGTGTTGAAGGACGCATTGAGGATAAGGGGGATTTAGGATTTCTAATTCAGAGGCGATTGAGAACGCCCAAGTGGTATAGCACCGTCGTATTTACAGTGACAATAAAAGAGTTTGGGATTTGTATGAAGCGTATATAATGTTTAAAACCCGTATGGTTGGGTTATAAGAGGGCGTAGACATCTTGATTTACTCAAGTGTAAACCAAGGAAGAGGGAACATAGACGGGTGAGATTATTACTTATGAGATTAAACGTCATAAGAAAAGGTGTAAGTGAATATCATGTGTAGTCAGTGTAGCACGTTCAAATTTGGAGGAAAGGCAGTAGAAAGACATTTAATAAAAGGATATCTCTTGAGAAGGCGAATAAACTAATATGAGCAGTTTGGAATAGAGTTCCGACCAATCGAATGTTGAGGGTGACTCAAGAGTAAATAGAGTGAGAATGTTAATAAGGTATAAGGAGTCCGAATTTTCACAAAGAGGTGAGAAAGTGTAAGGGTCGAAACCTTGGCATACGCCAAGAGAAGCAGAGGATCGTTAAGTATCACTTAACGCGAAGGAACATTTACAAGAAAGTCAGCATTTGAAGGGGTGTAGTAAGTAGTAGAACGGTTGGGTGTTAGATGATTAACCAATTAATTGTGTATCCAACCAATGATTCCAGGGATGGAAGAGTCAAGTTAGTAAATTCCTTGAGGGGTAACAAATTCCTTCAAATACGTGAGTCATGTTGTTCAGAAGGAGACAAATTGTTATATACTTGAATGATTTACACTATTAGATAGTGAACACGCCGGTACGTGGTTCGACGTAGTACTATTTAGAACTAGGATGAAATCCCCAAAATCCACATTTAGGTAGGGTGACAATAAGTAGTGGGAAATAACGATTCAAACTGAGGGTTGTAGTACTTATAACCCGAGGTGCAGGCGCAAGGTGACTAACAACTGATGGACTGTATGAAAGAAATCTTCGATTCATTGCAATATTTTCGATTCCAAATCGGGTATAACTAGTGAGGTACATTGTAGTCATGAAGAGGAGATATTACCTAATGGTAGAGTCGGGGGAAAAGCACCCGTATCTATTTATGGTGGACAAGGTGATTACAAAGGTTTGTGTAACACCAACAAGCTGAAGTGGTTTTCCCTTGTGTGAAAGTCACAACGTCGGGATATTTCAAGAAATGGACAAGCGTAGTCAGATGTGTTATTGATTCATCCCAGGATGGGAGCTTGGAGTTTTGATAAACGCGGGAGTTAGTAGTGAGGTGCGAACTCACAATACTAATAAAAATAATGCGGCTAATGATGTATAGGCTATATTTATTTGAAGTTTGTTTAATAAGAGAACAACGTGAGGTGCATTTATCGAAGATTATTCTGATAAGGTATCAAGTATGTTAAACAAGCTTATTGTGAAGCGAGGGTTTTAGTGATTTGGGCTTTTCTTTATAATTGTTTTGAATACTGGAGGATACCTAATTTTTCCAGGTGTGTCTTACTTATCCGAATTTCGGGACGAATTTCTGTTATTAGGGGGAAGTATGTAATACCCCGTACTATTATGGATATTTATTATGGGATTAATTAAATTAAATGTGAAATAATTGAGATTTAATCCGGATAAAATACTAACGAGATGTGAGTTGGTATTTGATTATAATGTGGATATATGGCAGTATATGAATATTTAAAATATTAAATTTATCGCGAGACTGAAATACGGCAATTTGGGAAATTTTGTTGGGACGCGCGTGACAGTCGCCTCAGGAGGGTAATTATTTAAATTAAAAAGTGAATTTTATTTTTTATCAACCGTATGGTCATTTTGAGGGCCCCAATGTGTCCGGAAGGGTCGAGATAGTCAGAAAACACTAGCCGGGAGTTTAGTTTGGGTCCTGGGGCATTTTTAGGCCAAACCGGCAACCCGGAAGGGTATTTTGGTAATTTTAAAAATTAAGGAATTAAGACCCATGATTTTTAGTGTTGATTTATTTATTTTTGGTTAGGCCACTAGGGCCATGATCAGCCAAAAACATAGAGGGGAGTTACGTGAGTTAGAGGAGAGGTTACAAAGAGTCCCCAAACCAAAACCAACACCCACCACCACCAATTTGGACGGAATTGTGACCGGAATGGAGAGAGAACCAGCCCCTAAACAACAACAACGGATCAGAACATCAAATTTACAGGTAAGTGGTTTATATTGCAAAGATTCAAAGCATATATTTTACATGTTTTTATAGAATTGGAGATTTCTCATAAATAATGAAAATTAAATGGATTTGAATGGTTTAAATCATAATTTGGGTAGGACTTTCATGTAGGTTTATATTTGAGATGATAACAGCTACAAATTTATGATTAATGAGTAGAGAATTTTGAAATTTGAAGGAATTATGGGATGTTCTTGAAGAAATAGGAAAAACTAGGTTTTATATGATTTTTGGGTAATTTGATCCATGAAAGTGATGTTATATGTTGATTTGATGAATCTAAAACGTGGGGAAAGAAGTAAACATGTTAGTAAGATGATTAGTGTATTCCATTGAGAGTTTTGGACGTTAGAATGATGATTAAGAAGAGTAAAAAGATGCAAACCCGTAACAGTTAAGGATTTCTGGGCTGATACCTGCTTGATCGATCGATCGACTCAAGAATATCGATCGATCGAAGGTTCGATCGATCGACCCCTTTTTATCGATCGATCGACCCCTGCTGTATTTTGACAATTGTTTCTCTTTAAGGTTTAATGATTATTCCAAAGCCGATGTTGGTTATTAGGAAGATTAATATGATAGTGTGGGACTTAATTAAAGTCAGTAGGGCCTTAGTTGTTATCGGAGAACGCTATAACTTATGGGAATGATTGATATTACGTACGAGGGTCTACCGAGTGAGGTACGGTTAGAAAACGTTCGAATTGGAACTACATTAAGAATTGAGGATGATGTAAGATAAGGGCAGTAACGGAGGGACTTTAAGTACTGAGATAACATTTGAAATTAATAAGAAATCTAGTAACCTTTTGAGTTAGGTTTAAGTACCCAAATTGATACGACGAGAGAGTTATCAAACGGAATATAAATGATATGTAATACTCGGAGTAAATTTACCATGTACGAGATTAACTATATGAAATGTGCGAACATCTATATTGATATATGATTACTTAGGTTGTGTGAATACCTAGTGTATGGATTTCTTACGTGTATAACATACCTACCATACTTGCTATCACGGGAGGTCATTCGTAAGAGGATAGTCTAGTCTCGATGTGACCTTCGGGGGGACCTTAGAGCTATACCTCAGAACATAGGTCTTGGAAGGGCTTATTGCTGAATAGATAAGTCTGCTGACCTTGGGAGCGTAGGTATGTGCGTGACCCATGGGTATGTGAACTATGTTCGCCTCCAATATGTGTAATTTGTATTTCAACGGTTCCTGAGTGATTCGGAACACGTGATCCTTACGTACGTCATGTACTTGGATTCGATAGCAGAGTATGCGTGCACCGCAGCTTAGCCTAGGGGTTCCATATATATATATATATATATATATATATATATATATATATATATATATATATATATATTGAGAATGATGTATGTATGTATTTGCGATGGGTTCATTGTTGCTTAGTAGATGTGATTGGCTAAGATATGCGAATGGGCTAAAAATGAGAATTTAACTAACACTTGAGATAAGTAAATTAACGAATGTGAACATGGGTTATGAATATGGCTTAATTGGGGATTATGTGTAGATACTCTATGTTTGAATGCGAAGGCAGGAGTGGTATAAACTAGTTAGATAGTGGCATAACTAGGATGGGTTAAAGGCATACGTTAGACGTGCACAGTAGTGGAGAGGCAAGGAACTCATGTGAGAGTACGCAATTAGCGTGTTTATAATATGTGATGTTCAATTGTAATTTAAATCACTTGCTGTTTTTAAAATACTCTCCACTTTCGGGCTCTGACCCGTTTGCTTTCAAATCTATTTTTTTTTTGTAAAAACTTTTTAGGTGCCCAGCCACAAAGACACCATGCATAGGATCTCTATTCAGGTGACGAGCTGTAGCTGTTGTGGAAGTTACAGGGCTTTGCTAGTAGACGCCTCTTTTCTAGTCTTGACTCCATATTCAGTTTCATCAGTGTAGGGCATGTCGCCCATTTCTTTAGAGACATTTTATATTTCAGTTATTCAGACTTTGGTTTGTATTTAATTCTGGATGCGGACTTGTTTTATTTATTTCCATATTGGGATTGTGGTGAGGAGTATTTCCTCCAGACTTATTATTATTCGTTGGTTATTCTATTGCTTCGTTATGGTGAATGGTTGTATTATTCGTTCATAATTCTTTTATTGCATGTTAATCAGATTTAATTTAAAATTTGACAACTTACTTTTTAAATACTAGGTGGTTAGAAATCATTAAAATGTTTTCGACAGTGATGCTATTAGCTGAACCAACTTGGCATTTTGTATTAATTTAATAAAGGAGTAGCTACCCAGTATTTAATTAGTCGGGGTGTCACGCTTCCCTCCATTCTCAACACTGCACTAAGTTCGTGCATGGGGTGTCTCGCGAAGCGAAATCCAAACAAGGACCCCCCCGATACACTACTACTTGGCAGGGTTAATAGTAGAGATCCATTAGGCCCGTAGCACAAAACTAATGTATAAATACATTTTTTTTATATATATACATATCACATTCATTTTACATAAGACTTTCTATATAGATCCGGATAATATCTCCTGGACTGAGGTTTACTTTATATTCATCTTTATAATACGCATCCGAATCTATCTCCCGGACTGAGGTGTATTCTATAGTCATTTCAAAACTTTCTATTTCCCTACTTATATCTAGGAAATATATATAAAAGCCAATTCATTATCATGAATTTCTTTAACACATCATATAACTTTTTAAAAGCGAGTTTTATTATCATACAAATGCTTTTACTATATCACATGCTTCCATTTACCTTCTTCCATCCGAAAAATGTATCCGAAGCCAAATCAATTATCCCATTTCCCTTCTTATATCCGGAAAATGTATTCAAAGCCAATCCATTATCATTAATTGCTTTAACAAATCTAAGACCGTCCCTCCGAGTTTCCCCCACTAGACGCGCCCCTAAATGGCTATCATCTTCCAGGGCCCATCAAACAAGACAACCTGGCAACCTACCAACGTCGGGAAGCGGACATATGCCTGCGGGATAGTCAAGACCACACCCAGAATCTCCTAACCATCGCAGTAAAATATAATCGCTCATATGGCCTAGGACTATATCCTCCTTGCATTCATTAGCCAGGGGGCATCACCATACGCACGCAACTTCCCTTATGATAGCGATTTAGGGAGATGTGTAACCATATTTTGTTAATTATGAAAAATCATTTCTTTTCCATTTTAAAAAATATTCATTTTTACATTTTCAAAATCATTTACCTCATAACATATATATATATATATATTAATCACATAGTATATACATATACCATATATTACTCCTCGAATATATAAATGGCCATATGCCAAGTACATTTAGGGATGACCAATAATCCCAAATATTCCCTCAAGGAATCATAATCATGCATTCATATACGCATGATATTAAATTCAAAGTATTTCCTCACTTCGATATAAAATACATACCTAAATCCCATCTAGGAATTTATTGGATATCTCCAATTACACCAATTCACTCTAAGTGAATATATATATATATATATATACATATATATTCCCGAAGTTATCCTTATTATCTCGTAGGATATACTAACGACACTATCGTTTATAATTATGCTTCGTATACGCATAATTATATAGGCCCAATTGCCCACTAAGATATCCTAGGGATTTATCTATACCGAACAACCTTAAATTCAGTGGGTTATGGATTTGATTTCCATGAACCCAAGGATTTATCTCATTCCTAAAATCAATTAGAGGTCCCCACCCTAACTTAGGAACCTTAAATCTTTAAATTCTACCATATATCTATTTTCCTCAAAAATACAATTTAAGGGTGAAATATTAATACCCTCACCTTGCCCTCCTAAATCTCCTCAATTGGAGGACTATATACTCCTACGAGATCCCTTATGTTAACCCATAATTAACCTCAAAACCATACGAATTGTATTTTATCCCATCCAATTAACCCTAAGAAAATTTGCTTATTTTTAGGAGGGGTAGATCTATCAACCCATAGCCGCCGATCGATCGATCGATCGATCATGACGGGCAGCTTCTTCTCCGAGAAGCTGCTTCGGTCATGAAAGCTTCCCCAAAGCTTTCATCTCCTCACCCAACGGCCTACAACTTCAACCAACAACAAAAACACATACATAAAGGGTTCTAATCATCCTAGAACCCTAAACCACCAATTAATTTTAGTTAATTTCTAAATTTCTCTAATTATCCAATTTTAGGTGTTTATTCATTTTAACTCCCGAAAACCCATTTTATCCACGAAAATCAAACCCAAAATTGTTAGGGTTTATTTATATCAAACTACAGTATGAGATATTTATGCAAAAATTAAATAAAGCAAGTAAACACTTTCCTCGTGGATATAATCCGACGACCTCGAGCCGAATCCCGCGGAGGTTGGCCGGAATCTCCCCTTTTCTCCTCTTTTTCTCTCCTCCTCTCTCTCTTCTTTCTCTTATTCCTCTTTTCTCTTTATCTTTTTCTCCCTCTCTCCCTCCTTTTATAAGGAGAAGAGGGTTTTAACCCTTAAAACCCAAAAATGACTCGTTTACCCAATTACGAGCCTGTTTAACTCTAAAATGCCCCGAAACTCAATTTCGACAATCAGACACTCTTTTCCGACTATCTCCACCATTTCGAGACTCATGGCGCAGTCAAAATTTTCATCTGAGGTACTTGACCGCAAATCACTATTTTAACCCCACACGACTTAATGCGGGTTTTCCAATTTAAATCTCACCTTGTGTCGCTTTACTCAACAGCGACATATAATTAAAATACCTCGACATATTTACTTAACCCCAAAAGTAAATATATTACCTATCGATAATCATCAAATCATTAAAAATCCCAAAAATTACCATTCCGGGAAATTCTCCAAATCCCAATTTAAACTTAATTATGGAATTTAATTGTCTCCAAAAGGACGGGTTTTTACATATTTGTTGTTGTCTTAGTATCGACTTTGTATCAAAGATGGAATTCTATGTTTGTAAGAGAAACATCATCCCATTAGTAAGTTACTTACTAATTCTCCTAAACGTGTACCAATTTATTATAGTGGTGGGTGGGACTGGAATGTATGTTTTGTGGGAGTGGAGGTGATAATAATGATTATCTTTTTTTTTTCTCATGTCCCTTCTCAAATAATATTTGGATAGTCATGCCCAAGAATTTTGTTTTGTGACCAACTGTTGTGCCTTCTCGTAATATCATAATGATAAATTCACATGTGAACTTATGTTGCCGGAAACATCTTAATATAGGTCCTATTAAACATTTCTTTACTCATTCTAGTCCCGTAATGTTTTTCCCCTACATATATGTCCTACTCCTAATTTTTTTAAACTTTTTCTCACAATTATACCCTTTTAAAACGAACTATCCGTAACTTCCTTTGGGAAGTTACATAAGTTGTTGATTTTTTTTTTCAAATGATCATAACTTTTGATTGACAAATTCTCTTTTCGCAAAATTACTATTTTTGAAACCTCTTCATTGAGATCTATCAAACAAGACCCATGAAGCCTATAAATTTCAAAGAAAAAAAATTACACATACAGTAAACTTTACTGTATGCACTAGAAAATGAAATAGTCTTATATCCATGACATTTTCACAAAGAGTGACATTTTTTGTGTTAATATTACACAGACAGTAAAATTTACTGGTTAAATAAATTGATCAAATAATCTCTCTCTCTCTCTCTCTCTCTCTCTCCTCCCCAACTGATGGCTCAGATCAAAAGTAGATGAGTTTGATGTTTATCAACTGATGTCTCAAATTTAATATAGGTAAGGATTCAAGATGGTGCAGATTGGGAAATCTAACGGTTGAGAAGATATAATACATCTGGCATTAAGCACAAGGCTCAATGAGAATACAAAACCTACTACGCATACCCTATGCAACAACCAAGAAGAGGGGACACCAGAGTCTGGTAAACTCCTGACACAAGAAAAGGAAGACTCTACTTTACTTTCTCTCTCTTTACTATTAAAAAACTCATCCTCCACTTTCACTATCCTTCCTAGAGAAGGAAACATCACCAACACTAGAGAACGGATGAGAATAAACAACAAGAGGTGCCCCGAATTCCGTCTCTACTAAGTTGGTCTTTGATTTCTCGAAGACAGCTCCGATCAGCAGTGAATAATTTGTTTTTCTTTTGTTTGTTGCTTCGTTAGTGACGTAACTATAGTGGTTCGACGAGATTTTTTAGCGACCAAAAAAATACTGGATTTTCACGTGACCCGGTTTACACCCATATATGGTGGGTTGATGGTGAGATGGATCCGAGTTTGAATTTGAGTTGGGTCGGATTATCTCCAGAGTCAAGGGAATCTCAAGGTCCCCGAAATTTTGTTATTGGTCGGCCCCACAAATCTATCGACAATCTCTCTGGTCGTCATCTAGCAATAGCAGGTAATGTTTGATGATATCTAAAGCCTTATTTTGTAATTTTTTTTATCATTGACATCTAAAGGCTTAAGTTTGATGAATGATGAATCTGTGTTTTAACATATCTTATGCTATCATGTAGTGAGAAAAGAAAGGGGAGATGGGTTTCCAACTTGGACTCATTTGACTGAGTTGCATGTTATCTTCACTAAGATTACACCAAGCCAGTAACCTGCAATCAACATTTACAAAATAAGTGTCAATTGAATACTATTTTCATGGGTTTTTTGGGTTTACAGCAGGTAATGGAAGTAGTTTCTTCAGTTAATGCTCAGGTTTATAGCAGACTCTTAATTTGATACTTTTAAAAAATTACAGTTTTTTTCTTCACATATAGGACCGTGTTTATGATTTAGCCTAGATTTTTATGGGTATATAATTTGAGTTGAGGTTATTCAAAAAAATAAAAATGCTAACGTGTTCTAAATTAGGAGAATTTAAAAAGGTAATTAAATTTTAAATTCTAATTTAAATACATTTTTGACAATAAAGTTTACTTAAATTTGACCTTAAATTGTTTCACTTTTTAAGTATTTAGATATATAGTAGATATGCATGTGAGTTTTGGTTGTCTTTAACTTTTGTGAGTTTTGCATTTATTATATAATGCGAGTGTAATGGGCTGAATTTAAACACTACTTCTTTTAAACACCCATTAAATAAGTTATTAATGTTTAACATGTTGAATTTAAACTTGAGAAACGAAAATTGAACATGAACAAGTTTCTAATATTTTTTTTATCAATTCTCCAGTTTTTAGGGCTATACAAAGGACATTTATAAGATCTCTTAAGCTGCCTAATGGATATGGAAATCAGATGTGTCACTTGGTCTGACAATATATTATTGTATCTAGAGAGACTTTAGGGTGTGAAATGCAAACTTTATTGCTATAAATGCTATGATGTGTCATAGTAGATTATGAACCTATAAATATCTATTGTTGATCTAATAGGTTCTTAAAGCAACTGCACTGGTGAAGATATAAGAAAGGTAGGTATGCAAATCTAAAATCTCTATTTACCTTTCGTGAGTCATGTCCTTTACAGTGGTGATGATTAAGAAATTTGCAATTCAGTTTCCTACGAACTACTATTGTCTGTAGGAACTAAAAAACCATTTCTTACGAACAACATTTGTTCGTAGGAAATGATACAGACAAATGTTGTTCGTAAGAACTCAAATATATAATAAAAATAATTATTTATATTTTGTACGAACTTTATTTGTTCGTAAGAAATTCCTATGAACAAATGAGATTCGTAAGAACCATTTACAAATTCAGTAGCCAATCAGTAACTTTACCAAACGACTACCATTTCTCTTACAAAAT